>ML677388.1:10640354-10692659 GCA_007922305.1 Dermatemys mawii
AACTATCCAGCCCATCCACCCAACCCATCTACCCAGCCAATAACCCAGCCCAACTATCCAGCCCATCCACTCGACCCAACTATCCAGCCCATCCACCCAACCCAGCCAGCCAGCCAATCACCCCACCCAGCTATCTAGCCCATCCACCCGACCTGTCTATCCAGGCCATCCGCTCGACTCATCTACTCAACCAATCACCCAACCCACCTATCCAGTCCATCTACTCAACCTGTCTATCCATCCATACTCGGCTCTTTGATAGTTTGTTGGGGTCAATTCTCTGATTGTTCATTTGAATCAGAACAGCAAACAGCCTTATTTAATGTGGGATGAGCTCAGCGTGTTTGCTAGAACGTTAAAGAGGCATCTTCAGTTCCGTGAACGGTTCCTTCTCTGGCGAAGTGATTCCGCGCACGGCTCCGTGCCGGGTGATGGGGGCGGACAGGCTCTTTGATGTGCCTGGCGAGAGACAACCCCAGCCCCGGAAAAGGCCTAGATTCCTTCGACTCTGTTATTGGCTACAAAGGGCGCTCAGCCCGCCCCCTTTGGGTCCCAGGCCTGAAGACGTAGGCAGCAGCCGCTCTGTGTGTGCGTGTGCACACGTACCTTATGTGTGTGTAGGCGTGAGAGCTTTTGTGTGTATATTTGCACATGCATGTACATTTGCACATAAAATCAGCATGGGGGAGTTTTTGCGTGTGGGTGAGGTTGTGTTGTATATGTGTGTGGGGGGGAGATCTTTTGGCTGTGTGTGTGGTGTGGGGAAGTGTGTTGCGTGGGTCTGTGTGCATGTGATGGAGGTTTTGGGGGTGGTAGTGGGGCAGGGGAGAGATCTGCCAAACCCAGTTGTGAAGGCCGGAGCTGATGTCTGACTCTCCTTGCTGCTTTCCCCTTCAGCCGCCTGCAAGGAGAGCAAGCGTCCCCTGGAAGTGTCCCAGCACTCGGAGGAGATGGGCCTGATCCTGGGCATTTGTGCCGGGGGGCTGGTTGTCTTGATTATCCTCCTGGGAGCGATCATTGTCATCATCCGGAAAGGGTAAGGAAATCGCCGGCTCCTCATCCCCGGGTTGGCGCCCTTGCCCCCCGGGGCCCTTCCGCTCCCCACAGCCCGGCTCCTCTCTCGTTCCTGGTGGAACGTCCCTGCTCAGGCGGGAGAGACCAGTGACGGGGCGGGGACTGAAATCCACCCCTGACCCGCAGCCCCCCTGCTTGGGCAGTTGTACCCCACCTCAGCTCAGTGATGCACCCCTCTCCTGGTCTGCCCCCCACTCCAGCCCCTCACCCCCAGATCTGTCCATTCACCTCCCCTCTGTGTCTATCCCACCCTCTGGTGGAGCTCACCACTTCTCTCTTGACATTGTCCCTAAATTATCCTGGGCTTGATTTCTTCTCATTATTCCTACTTTTACCCTCTGCCCATTTCCTCTTGTTCCTTGGGCGTTCGCCCCTCAGGAGACCGTTGTCAAGCCACTTCTCAGTACTTAGCCAAGCTTCGAGGTTCCGCTTTTTCCTTCTCACGCTAGTCCCCGGGCCATTTTTGATGCTTTTCTCTGAACTGCCTTCTCTTTGCCAACCTCTTTCTGGTGTGGAGGGGTCTAACCACGGACAGGATGGTCCAGGTGCCGGAGGACGAGAGCTGAATAAAGAACAATGAGACACACACATACACCCCCTCTGTGGATCAATGTGAGGAAAAAAGACAACGCACATAGACACACACAAAAGGAAGACACACACACACACACACACACACACACACACACACCAATCCAAGAAAAAAGGCATCATAAGAAAAAATCCTGTGGACAGTTTCATTCCAAAGCCGATTTGGTTTTGTTTCTCAGACGACCGCTCGGCGATGCAGAGATTTAATCATTTCTCAGCGGCTGCCCAATAGAAATTGATTTTGAAGTTTGCAAATCAGCCCATGAAATGACGCTCTCTGCCCCTCTCTTGTTCTTTATCGTGTGACAAAGTGACTGCATCGGGTCTCTGGGGATGGCTGTGCTGCAGTCCCCGGGGGTGATGGCAGCTCACGGAGACACCCCCTGACCTAGCTTTCACCTAGCGAGCTCTGGTCTTGCCTCTGCGAAGCTGCAGCAGTCTCGTGAGTAATTGCCCAGGGTTCGAGGCATTGTAGAGCCCTCAGTGACGTCCGTGCTGATGTGGCTTCACTGCTCTGGGACCTGAGCTAGGTCGATGTGTCTACACGAGCTGCAATCACGCCGTGCGGCTGCACCATGGACATCCCCTGTGAGACTTGGTAAAAGAGTTGAACTCCCATGCCGGGGACCTGTGGGATGAGTCCCCAACAGCCAGGCCTAAGCATGGGATAGATGATGCTCTGCAGAAGGAAATTCAACTGCAACATTCTCCTTCCCGCCCCTCACCAGGACGCACCCCTGGAGGTGGTTTCCGAGGGGGCTGCGAGCAAGTGGCCTGACACACCATGTATCAGGCGGACCACATGGAACGAATCCATGAACAGCCTCCAAATGAGGTGCCTTGTTAATTGGATAAGAATAGCGCCCTCCCCAGCCCCGCATATAATAGTCTGGGTAAAGCAGCCAGCTGTTTAAGGAGAGAGAAACTCACAACAGAGCTCAGAGAGGGAGATGGGCATACAGGGAAGGCACAAGACTCCGTGACCCGAGATTTGAGCTCTGTTCCCAGACCATGGCCCTGGGGCAGGTCACAATGCCTCTTTGTGCCTCAGTTTCCCCACCTGTAAGGCAGAGGGTGGGGAAGAGGGTACTGATGCTGACCTGCCTGGCAGGGAAGGGCAGGCAGAAGAATCCACTAAAGTTTGGGAGCACCTAAGAATTCCTCCAACTAAAACAAATCCCAAAGCTCCCGGGGGTTTGGGTTGGGCTCTGAACTTTGTGTGGCTTGGACTCAGCTTTATTATGGGCCAGGCTGGACCCTCAGACCCGAATCTCCAAATACATCTGACTCTGGGGAAGAGCCAGGCTCACAGCCATCGCCGGTGCTGTTCTCCGGCCTTGTGCAAGCGCTTGCTTGCAAAGGGGATTAGACCTGCCACTTGGCCTGAGCTGCTTGGAAAGCTAGACTAGCTTGGGAGCGTGTCCCCGTCTCCCAGAGCCGGGAGGTTCTGGGAGGGCCTCTGGGGCGATCTTCTCCCCACTCAGGGCAGCCCATGTGGGCTCTGGAGGGAGCTGGAAAGAATCTGGGGCATGCTCCTATTCTGACGCTAGATGTGGGGGGGAGAAAAGGGGGTGTCTGAGGATTTCACCAGCCCCCGCCCCCAGTAAGCCCATTTTCTCTGCACCTCCAGGTGGCTGTTGCTGTCTTTCCAGCCCTGCAGGGCTTTGCGGACAAAGGGCTATTTACCCACATCCACAGTGGGCAGTGACTCTGCTGCAGCTCCCCTGGACCGAGCAGACGGCAGCGCTTGGCTCGCCAGCAATGGGCTTGGTGTCTCTTGACGAGAGAGCCAGAGCGTGCCAGCGAATGCTGCCATCCAAAGAGCTCAGGCAGCATTCTCTGCAGCACAGCCAGCCTGGGCTTCTTCAGAGAATCCACCTGGATTCCAGTGAGCTTGGGCCGCGAGGGGTAACTCCACCTCTGCTGGGCGTTCGGGTGCAGCTGGCCCCGTGTCAGTTAATTAACAGAACTCCAGGCCCAAGCACCCCATGATCTTTACCTGTCCATCTGTTTAGGGGCCTGCCTGCCTCCTCACAATCCCTGTAATGTCTGAGCACCCTGGGGTCTTACAAAAGCTAGCCTCGCCCCCCCTCCCCCCGGCAGAGCAAGGAAGGATCTGGTTAGGATCAGTAAATCATCCACATTTTGCAGATGGGGAAACTGAGGCACAGAGCAGTGATGCTACTTGCTTTGGCCACATGAGACATTTGTTGCAGAGCCAAGGGCTGAGTCCAGTTCAGATCTGCCTGTCCCCGTTCTGTCCTGCCTCTCTCAGGAGTCCAAACAGGGACACCCTCGGTGAGTTGAACCCTCACCCTGAGCTCAGTCACAGGTGGGAATCCCCACGTGGGTCCGAGCCCAACCCAGTGCACGCGGGGCTTTGGCTCCAGTGGGATGGCAGAGGCTCGTCGAGCTTTATTATAAAGCCAGCTTGTTGCTGTCCCTTTAAGTGGTGAACCTGCCTGGTGCATTGGCCAGGGTAGCTGCTGAAAGAGTCACTTCGCTTGGTTAGACCAGGCCACCGAGCTCCCTGTTTGGCCATTGCTGTTCTTGGGCCAGATGAGTGTTTGGAGATAAGGGGCCAGGGCACAGGAGTTGTTCTGGCCGGCGGTCTCCCCCTGACTGACAGCTGAGTCCCACCCTCTCCCCAGCTCTGGTTTGCTCTCTCAGTCTATAGGATTATTGGTCTGTGGCAGCGCTTTGGGGGCCTGGAGCTCTGTGAACAGGGAGGGCAGGGTGGGGGGTGGATTTTGTGTTCGCTCCTTTACACTGTGCTTTGGCCCTGGACGATGTGGGACTGGGGATCAGTAGCACCAGCTTGGCTGGAAAACATCAAGCCCCTGCTCCTGTCTGGTGAAATCTCCCTCAGACCCCAAAAGCCGGACGAGCCCTCAAAAGGAGTGGGGTGTGCTAAGCAAAGTGCTCACACACTTGCAGTATCCCGTGCCCGTTCGATAGCTGGCTGATCAAATCATCCCGGCTCTAAGCAGTCGTGTTACTGGGAGCGGGAGGGGGCAGGGGCAGGAGCAGAGATGAGGACAGAGGACGGGTTCGAGGTCACTGGCCTTGTATGTTCTCGTAGCCTCTTTGCGGCAGTGACAGGCTGTTCGTCATGGCTGGAGCAGGGCTGGTTCCACTTTCCCGTAGCTCTGACCGTCGGTGCCCCTCCTGGTCTTTGTTCCAGCCCTGGGCTCCCCACACAGCTCCGCCAATGCCTGGCCTGCAGCGCTCCCTGCTAGTCCAGACCTCGCGGGCTCCGCTCCCGCGCCTCCGTCCTGCCCTGTCCACGGACCCCTGTGCCCGGGCTCCCGAGGGGGACAGCGTGTGAGTGAGCCCTGCGTCACAGCAGTCCCCAGCTTTGTGTGCGACCGCACCGGCCTGTGTTGGCATCCTGCTGGGTCGATCCCCGTTATCAAGACCCCGGACTCAGTGTGCTGTGCAGACAGGCCCAACGCCAGCCAGCCTGCCCCAAAGTGGTTGCCGTCTGAAAAGCTATAGGCCCGATCCTGGAGAGCAGGGAACAGTTCCTTGAGGTGCGGAGCCTGGGTGGCCGGCATTGGCTCCGGTGACTCAGCCCCTGGCGGGATCGAGTTCCCCGAGGAGTGGCGCTGGAGATGGTAACGCAAGTCCTGGTGGGGCAGCGGAGCCTGTTCCCCTGGGCCACCATCAGCCAGACCGTGTGGAAAGCCTCATTCACTCTCGATTGCCAACAGGACCAACTGTGCTGGAGCAAAACAAGCTGCCCTGCCCCCCGGGAATCTGGCTTTCCTTGGCCTGGCCTTCCCCACTCTCTGCCTCCCCCTTTTCACGTTCCAGCCGGAAGCCCCAGAGGAAGAGGCAGGCTGAAGACACAAAGGCGATGCATCTTCTCGGCTCCACTATCCCCTGCTTGGTATTCAAAGGGCCCTCGCAGCCTTTCTCATGGATATTTTTCTCCCTGCTGCTTTATCCAGCCGGAGCTCTGTGCTTTCACTGATATCGCTCCAAGAGAAATTGGTCCTCTTCTTGCCTGACGTTGGTTGGCCGTCTCCTCCCCCCGACCCCCACCCTTCCCTCGACTCATAGTTGGTTTTTTCTCCTAGTATGCCAGGCTGCGGATTCATTTCCCATCTCCCGCATCTGTCTCTGCTTAAGAGCAGATAAGCAGAAGAAAGAAAAAGAAATAAATGAAAGGGGTGATATTATCCCATGAGCCCCGACTGGGCATCACATCCACCCTTCAACAGCAGGGTTTGTTTCCTCAGCCGCGTGGCCAGCTGAAAGCCAGGGAAGAGCACCAGAGACGTGTTCACGAACCAGGGGGAAGGGCTTTGTTTCCTGTTAGCTTGTACCCTCATCCCAGCCATGTTCAGTCACCTCTTCAGGCCCGAGCCCTGCCTGGTCTTAGCAGGAAAGCTCCCAGCATTCCCCTGCATCAGATCATTCCGCCCTACAAGCCACATAATTCTTGTCCAAGGCAGCCATTTTTTGGGGGATGGGGAAAGAATGACTGGGGAAAATAGTAATGCAATAGTAAAGGATGGTATCATCCCATAGGGCCACATTCTGATCTTGGTTACACCAGTGTAAATAAGGAGTTAAATCCGTTCCATGTGACAAGAATAATCAACAATCAGACATAATGAAAAATACAGCATACAAATGTTTGGAGAGGCTATAATCCATCTGCTTCAAGGCCTAAGCCAACCTGCACTTTCAAGGGTCAGGAAGAAACTTCTCCATTGAACAGACTAGTCTATAGTTGCCCATTAAGAAGGAGACTTCTTGCCCCATCTTCGGAAACAGCTGGTCCTGGCCACTGTCTGAGGTGGGATGCTGGACTACGTGGGCTGATCTGTCTGGTGATTCCTATCAAGCAGGAAGTCAGCAGCTGGGCCGAGATTTCAGGTGTCTCCTCATGAGGTCTGCCCCTTTTCTGGCTCTGTTCAGCGGGAGCCCTGTCCAGGGATATGCTGTGAGACACGGGAATTTCAGGGCGGGGGTTTTCACGCAGGAGGCTTTCAAGTCATCTGAAGGGTTTTACATGTAGATTTTTTTGGGGGGAGGGAGAGTTATTATTAATAACAAAGCTTACTGAAAATCACAAAACATAAACTACCTCCCCCCAAAGATTTTATTGAGCTCATCTCTCAACTAGACAATCATCTTGTCACAAAATCCTGAGCTCTTACAGCACCCTCTTAGTCTGTAGGGCTCCAGTGCTTTACAAAAGAGCCAAGTAGTAGTAGCCATGGCTGGGGAAACGAAGGCACAGAGCAATGAAGGGACTTGCCCAAGGCCACCCAGCAGGTCTGTGGCAGAAGTGAGACTAGAACCCACATCGCCTGAGTCCAGTCCAGGGCTTTAGTCACTAGGCTAAACTGTCTGAAAGCAGCTGCTAACACCCCTCATGAGGTTGGGGATGTCACCTCCCAGCTTGGCACTGTAGCCATCCTGTACCACAGGTCGCACAGTCTGTCCAGTGCTGCAGGGGCAGGATCCCTCCTTTCGCCATCCCCACTGATGCAGCGTGTCACCAAAGCCTGCCGATGGACCCGAACCAATTCCTTGGCACCCAGCTCTGGTGAGGAAGGTAGATCCTGGAACAAGTACGTTGGGCGACCACTGATGTTGCTCTTGTGACCTTCACCCTGATTGTGCTGCCTGGGGTGGGCCAGGTTGTCAAAGGTTACAGGGTGGGAATCCCTGATACTTTTCTCTCCAGAGTCTCTTGAGCTACTAGGTAAGTCCAGGCTTCTTCTGCCCCTGGGCGTTACATGGCCTGTTGATTTAGGCCGATGTCCAACTTACCAAGAGGGAAGAAAGACAGCGAAATGCTTCAAAAATAAAGTTGAGATGCATTTTGGGGCCAACGGGAGAGTGGCGTGTGGAGAAGATCTCCTACGGCGCTACGGGAGGCCTGTGGTCCAGCAAGTCAGCATCACCTGCATCCCAGCCCAGAATTCTGGAGAGAGAAATGCTTCCCTGTCTGGTCAAGAGGTGCACCTCAGCCAAAGAGATGAGCCTTGAAAATAGCCACCAGCTGCGTGCATTTGACCGTGGCGTTCGCTGAGTGCATTTAGTCCGGAAGCTAAGTGGGGTGAGGTTCCCTCCCAGGGGGAGAGGCAGGGGCTTTCCAGGATACCTTCCGCTGGGGGCATTCAGAGAGCAGCTACTTGCTCCCCCAATTGTTTGCTGGAGTGCCGCACTCTGAATGGCTCCTTTTTACTGAAAGAGGCCGGCGGCACAGCTAGCTGGAGAGATCATTAAAAAGCAGACCTGTCATGCCGGAGAATAAAGGGCACAAATTAAACTCCTTCCCCTCCCAGGATTCTGAAACAGCAATTTAAGGCAAGTATGTTAAGAGCCAGAAGGGGAAAAAAAGACCAAGGACCAAAACGTCAGCTGATGTAAATCCACAGAGCTCCATTAGGAGCTGAGGATCACACCAGCTGAAGATCTAGATCCAGACTTTCCACCAAAGTCTTGTTCTTATAAGCCGCTAAGGGTCACCTCTCAATGACACTGGTGTAAATCTGGAATATTCTCATTGACTTCAGTAAGGTGACTCTGGATTTCGTCAGCGTAACGGAGGTCAGCATCTGGCCCTTTGGAACAGGTGCTGGAGGCTCCGAGCAGAATTTTAAACTCTCCCTTTGACCCTTGCCAGACATTTCCTTCCCAAGCACGTATCGGGAGAGTGGAGCAGGGCAGAGGACTGGTCCATTGCTGTGGAGTCTGTAGGGTTTTAGCAGGGGGGCCTGGAAAACTGATTTGTTTCTACACCCAGAAATCAACCCTGCAGAGTTAAAGATGGATCTGAGCCGCAGACCTCACATCCCAGTCTGACTGCTTGAAATGCAAAGCTGTTTGGATGCTAGATCTGGTCCAAAGAATTTCTGCAGAACAGTTTGCCTCAGGGAAATGCTGATTTCACAGGAACGGGTTGAATCAGTCAGATTTTTCAGCTGGCTGGCCAGATCCCTGAGTGGCTCTCTGACCGCTTCTCTGGTGAGCTGCCCGTACGCCAGCTGCTCAGGGGGCTGGATCCCCGAGCGGCTGGCTCCCTGCTCCCTCGTTCCCTGGCTGCTCTGCACTTTTTGAAAAATTCTTTTCAGATTCTTCCCATTCCCCCCCCCCCCCGACCCCGATTCCCTTTTGCGGGACATTTTGCAAGTCTGGCTTTTCCTTTAGAGTCAGAAGGAATTATTTTGTTTCAGCGTTGCCCATTTTCCCGTGGAACAGAAAATCTGGTTCCCGTACTGCTCTAGCCAGGTCTGGGCTTAGGCTGAACTCTGCAGCATAGGTGATCGAAGGATTTTAGAGCACAAACTGTCATTGCTCACAGGGAGAAATAGGGGTCATTGGGGTGAGCTGGGCTCTCTGCACTGGGCTTCTTTCCACTCCTAGGATTTCGCTAACATTTTATCTCTGCCCCCTCCCATCAGCACTGGCCAATGATCAGCACTGCAGATAACCACTGCTTTGATTTTGACCATCTGTAGGTTTAATTGCCTCCCATTGTCATTTATGTTAATGATTGTCGTGTATTGGGGTGCCTTAGCACATGCGTGGTCATCAGTTTTGTAGTTACACTGTAACCCTTTGGTCATTGTCACTGCCCTGGGCTCCCTTTTCTAACAGCCTGGCTTGGTTCAGAACACCTGGACAGTTTGTTGTGATTGAGAGTGGACGGAAAGGCCGTTTGGGTTGCACTTTAATCATAATTAAAAATAGCAGCGATTTCCCTGTGCTCACTGGGAAGCAATCAGGACTCTTCATAAAGCTTATGACTAAAGACGCCCACAACCTCTCCGTTGCTTTCTTGGATCTCCCTGGGGGCGGCCCGGGGGAGGGTGGGGGGGGTCTCTATTGGCCTGAAAGACAGTCCTGTTGCTGCACTCCTAATGGAGCCGAAAGAGGGAGCAGAAGGCTGGAGAACAGGCGTCATGGTTAGAGAGAAATATTTTGAAAAGGTGATATAAGCAGGCTTGTAATGCGTGTGTTTGCACATGTGCTGCACTAGGACAGGAGCGTGCGTGCGCACACTGCCGCCTGACGGGTGTGTGGATGCACCCTGCTGTTTATACCAGAGCCCTGTGTCTGGCCTAGAACACAACAAGTGTGGAGACACGGGGGTGCTGGGGGACGTGGAGAATCATCCACCCAAAAAGGAAAAAGCCAGTGTAATTGGACAGGCCCTTTCGGAGAGGGGGGCTGGTGAGAAACGGCTCCCCCGGGGGCGAGTGCATTTCCAAAAGACCCTCTTCTGGCTGCCCTGTTCTAAGCCACTTCCCAGGAGGGAAAGATAAAAAGAGCATGCCTGTGACCCTTTGAACATGCCTGGTCTCACTGAGCGGGGGGAGACTGAGGGAGCGGGGGGGCTGCTTCACGTTATTCTCCTGAACAGAATGATTTATTCGAAGGTGATTCTTGCACATCCTCAGGCCAGCTGTGAGCATGCAGATGGGCTGCCTTTCATTTCCAGCCACTCGCTTTCTTTCTCTCCTCTCGCCCCTTTGCCTTCCCTGCCCCAGCACCCGTCCCCTGCATGGCGAATGGAGCAATCTTTGGCCTGTTATCATCTGAGATTCCAAATAAACCTCCCCCTTCATTACTCTGGAGACAAGCTGCTTACGCAATTTCTGCTGTTCTCTTTGTTTGCACGCTTGCCAGGAGGAACTACTATTCCTATTCCTATTACCCGTAAGTAATTGTCATTCTCTCGCGCGCGCTCGCTCTGCCGCTTTCTGCTCCGGCAAGTTTCTTTCTCTGTTGAGTACATTTTAAATGCCTCTTTGGCTTGTTCAAAAATGCTTCCGAAGTATTCGCAGGCTTCCAGATGGCACGGAAAACATACAGGGACCCATTTCCAAAAGAGCTCAGCATTATGGGAACCCGGGAACCATGAACCTCAGGTCCAGCTGTTGCATTATCCTCTCTGAGGGCATGTCTACACCACACGCTTCTTTTGGCTGTGTGCCGTGCACACACCCGTGCAGCGTGGGTATACATGGCAGTCTAGATGAGGAGGCACGGCTTAGGTGAGTAGAAATGCCTGCTGGGTGTGTGCTAGAATACATACCCTGCATCAGCGGAGTCCAATATGTTCGCCACTAGCCACATGTGGCTGATAGGCTCTTGAATTGTAGCTAATACATGTGGCTTTTTTACAATGTGGCTAATAAGAAAAATTTAAAGCCACAAGTGTGGCTAGCATCGAATTTCTATTGGACGGCGCTGCCCTACATGGTTCTCATCCACGCTGTGCCTTCTGGTCTGGATCTGGCCATGCGGGGCCCTGCGGCCGGAGTCTTCCCCCGCTGCAAGAAAAGACCGCGGGGAAAGGCTCTGGCAGGGGGAGGCAACGGGGAATGTCTCCGCCACTTCCCCACTGCTGACGCTTTCCCTTGCTGCCTCCCCTCTGCCAGGGCCTTTCACCCGCACTGTAGCTGCATGGCGCAGTGTGGACGCAGCTTGCTTTTAATGTCTCTGCTGTCAGCAATTGGCTTAAGCCTTCACGCCCAAGGTTTACAATCCCTTCTGGAATTTGTAATACTTTAGGTGCTGAGCCCCTGAAAATCAGCCCATAGGCATCCCAGTGGGAGCTGCGGGGCTCTGAGCACTCCTGGAAACCTGGCTTTTTGGAAAGACTGGCCTTCGTTGTGGGTGCGGAGCCCGGGAAAACCTGCTGCTGAGCTCTTGTGAGAATCTGGCCCGGAGGGCCTAATTTATCTCTGAACCCAGTGCAGTTTCACCCGAGATAAATGGGATCCCCTCCAGTTCTCTGTTTTGGCTTTATCGGACATATTGTAATGGCATTTCAAAGGCATGGACATATTGTAATGGCATGTCCATATGGCATGTTACATTGTAACTACTGCAAGAGAGATCCTGTTACACTGTAATTGCTTCCTGGGAGAGGGAGTGGTGATCATATTACATGGTAATTACTGCTGGGAGGGGGGTGGAGATGGATGTTACATCGTAACTACTGCAGGGGGAAGTCTTGTTACAGTGTAAGGGTTCTAGTGCAAAAGCCTCCCATGGTGTAACTGAAGGGCGGGTTCTAGTCTAATTTCAACCTGTCCAGTTTCACTGGGAGCCCGATCGATACTTCCTCTAGATGCTGCATCACAAGCGGTCCTTGTGTGCCTCTCCTTCCAATGGAAGTTTCTCGTTGGCGAAGCTCGCCGGCAGGGGGAAGCTGCAGCTGGCATTATTGTCCTTCTGCAGCTGGGGCGGTTTCAGGGGGACCCTTGCAGACTGGCTCAGAGGCTAAAGTAGCCGAAAATCCAGTGACGTCTCTCAGCAACTCCCCTCCCCGCCAATGGGATGTCAGGCTCAGCCCCAGGTTTGCTAGAATTGGAGGGGAGCCCAGTCTGCAACATTTAAACATGGATCTGGATTTTCAACCATCTAAGGTTTGGGGAGGCTCCGATCTGGAGTTTTGCCAGTTACAAGGGCTGGATCTAGTTCTGGGACTGGATTCCAACTCCCTCCTCCCTCATGTTTGGTGCAGACTGGAGCTGATCCAAAAATGTTGCTTTTTTAAACCAAAATTTTGGCTTTTTAAAACAAAAAATGTTAGCAAAAAGCTGTATATATATTATTAAAAGTTTTGTTTTTTCAGCAAAATTCAAATTCTTGAATTGTCAGGTTCCCCTCCCTCTCTTTCCATCAGTGGCTATATGGAACCTACGGCACCTCGGCCCCGATCTTGTGAAGACTTGTACACCTCCTTAACGTTACCACTGAGAGCAGTCTCGTGGAAATCAGTGGAGCTGTTCTCGGCAGTAAAGTTCAGCATGCAAAAGATCAGGGCTCAAGTTCTGTATTTCATTTTATCTATTTGCCTTTTCCCTTTTCCCTGCTGCAACTTTCCCAGACTCCCTCAGCAGCAAAAGACAAATGAAAACCGGGGTGGGGGGGAACAGACGGACCCTCCAACGCTTCTGTCACTCAGTGGCAAAAGGGGGAGAGGAGAGGAAAAAGCAATTTTTTTATCTTTTTTTCTCAAAAAATATTTCTTAAAAAACTTGGCAAACCTGAGCCCACTCCTTTTAGGAGCCTCAGTTTTCGGGAACCCGCCTTGTCGCACGCGAGGCCTGATTTGTAGGTGGGCTAAGTGGGAGTCCATGGGGGGCCGACGCGCTTGAGCATCTGTGAAAATCAGTCCTGGGGTGGCACCGGCTAGGCCCCTGATGTGAAAATAGGCTTTGAGGTCAAGATTTTAAAGGTTGCAGCTCTAAAGTTCGACTCAGGTGCTCTGATGTAGGCACCCAAATCAGGGGGCTAAATTTCAGAAGTGCAGAGCAGCCAGGAGACTCCCCTGGGTTACCTAGGCACCTAAGTCACTTAAGTGCTTTGGAAAACACCACCTTATAATGGGTGCTGCTGAGCCCTCAGACTGGGATTGTCAAAGGGACTTAGGCTCTTTACCATCCGTGATGGGATTCAGGAGCCCACATGCCTCTGGGGATCTGGACCTTTGTGCTTTCCGGGATTTCGGGGCATGGCTGGATCCAAGGCTGAGCACTGTTGTCCGGTTACCTTTCATGTGTTTGGGAACGGGCCAAGCAAATGGGCTAAGTGAGTCACAAGTGCCCGGAGATTCTGGGCACCCAACCTGGGATGCTGTAATGGGGCCTGGTTTTCACAGGGCCGGTGCTCAGCACTCACTACACACCTCTACACAGTGAAGGGAAACCTTTGGCGTCGAGTCTCAGAGCCTGGGGCAGTTGGCTCAGGCTTGCGGGGCCCAGGCTACTAGGATGTTCCTGCTCGGGCTGGAGCCTAGACTCAGAGCCCCGCCGCCCTCTCCAGGTTTCCGAGCCTAGGCGGGAAGACCAACACTGCTGTGTTGAGCCTCGCAGCCCCTCAGACAGGTGACCCAGGCTCTGAGCCTCAGCGGCCCAGGTTTTCCTTTGCAGGGCAGGCAAACCCACTGCAACGCCAAGCCCTCCGAATCACGACTTGCTCGTGAACATTTTGGCTGCAGCCCTGGTTTTCGGCAGGGACTCCATTCCGGGGCTGAGTTTGCGTCATTGCACAAGAATCGTGGGCACGGTTTAGATCCTGCAGCGCCACGCGAGCAATCTGCCGACTAACTGCCGGACGGCCGTCCATCGGGCCCGTTGCCTCTGAACCTCAGGCTCGTGGTTTTTCAATCCGAGCCCGGGTCTGGAAAGGACAGGGTGGCCGAGCGTCTCATGTGTTTGCTTTCCCCCTTTGCAATCCTCCTCTAGGAAACCTGTCAACATGACCAAAGCCACTAGTAACTACCGCCACGAGAAGACCCACATGATGAGCGCCATCGACCGGAGCTTCACGGACCAGAGCACTCTGCAGGAGGACGAGAGGCTGGGCCTGTCCTTCATGGATGCGCACAACTGCAGCACCCGGGGTAAGGACTAGGCACAAAGGTGCCCAGATGCTCCGGGGATGGACCTGGTGTAATCTCCTGTATGCAATGGAAGGGTGGGTTTGCCAGTGAGTTGCATGCTAACGTGCTCGAGAACAAAGCGAATGACGTTTCTGTTTAAACGATAATATGGTGCTAAACGTGGCTCACAAATCTGAGAGGATGGGCCATGATCTTGGTAGGGCATTAGCCACCACCTGAACCTGCCATTTCTCCACCCACGAATCTCCCATTGACTGTGAATCACGCCCCCACTCTCCTCTGCCTGGGCAGGGCTCCTCCACCAAACGTAGTTTAGCCTCATTTGTGACAGTAGCCCTGAGAGGCCACAGTTGAGATCCAGGACCCATTGTGCTAGGCGCTGGACGTGCACAGTGAGAGACAACCCCCACTTTGAGGGGCTTACAATCTAAACAGGCCAAATGAAGAGTGGGAGGGAAAACAGCTGGGAAGTGGCCAAGGTCCTACAGCAGATCAATGGCAGAGCCAGGAAGAGAATCCACTGGAAAGCCTGTGTCTGCCTATGGATACAGGCCCCCCTTTCAGCCTGTGCAAACAATACTGCAGGTCCTCACACTGAAAGGATTCCTGGCCCTCTAGATATCCCCAAAGCCACCTCACACGTGTGTAGAGCCATCTCTGTAATAAGTCAAACTCCTTCCAGAGGTAACTCCACTGGAAAAAGTGGGGTCGGAGCTGCAAAATTCAGATCTGGCTCTCAGCCCCCCCTCTCCAAGGTGGGATCGATGGTTTCCATTGGTCCCAGTGTGAACAGAGATCTGGAATTCTGAGACCCCCTGGCCTAAGACTGGGTGTATTTGGCTCCAGGCTTTTCACTGATGCTGAGCTTGGAGTATAACACAGACAGCTTTCTGTTGTTCTGAACAGGCGTGGGTCTTGCAGGGTGAAAAGTACACCGTGCTCATGTTAGAGGGAGACTGATCATTTCACACCCGCTGGCGTATGCATTTCTAGGCTGATTTGCTTGTAAAATAATTTGTTCTTTGCCCTAACTTCAACCATATGCTAATAACATCTGTTACTATAAATTCAAGATGCTGCTTGCTCCCATCTTCGCTGTGCAAAAGGCAGGATTAATATGGTTCCCAGCATTGTCTCACAGATAATAGAAGCCCAGAGGGCAGCCTTTTCCTCCTTTGATATATCTGGATAGGTGTATTATTTTTGAGCTACTGCCCTATTGTGGCTTCCTGAAATGCTCTTACTGAGACTGGTTCCTATGAGCGTTTTCTCCTCCAAGCATCTGAGAGCCTGCAGCCCAGACTCACCGCTGTCTTACATGCGTGGGAGTCAATGGGGCAGCATCTCCTTCTGCCAAGAGTGGATTTAGGGTCATTTCTGAGAGGCCGTGCATGAGAAAGAGGTTTCTGTGATGTTAGGCACGGTGCTTGATTCTGCTCCTGTTTACACGGGTGTAGCTCCGTGCCCTCAGTGGAATTGCTGTAAGTTTACCCTGGCGAATGGGAGAGCAGAATCTGGACTGTAACATCAGAGACCACAAATTAATGCTCGCTGCAGCGTTTGAAGGGGATGCTGATGTAGAGACTTGAGCTGTTCCTGGTATCAGGGAGAGGGACCTCACCTCCGCCTCCTTAGGGGAGCGCTGGGAAGGAAAGCAGGCAGTCTCCCTGCTGGTGAGGATGCCTGCCCATCCCTCCGCTCGACAGAGAGCGGGTTTGGGGCAGACAGACCCCAGCTGAACAGGAGTCTGACTTTTTCCCCTAACTGAAGAAAACAGCCCCATTCCAAACTCAAAACACCAGTGTCGAAAACACCCACGACGCCCGCCTGAGCTGCCTACGGGTGACAAGCGTGGGCACAGCCCGATGTTCTCAAGCAACCATCCCCAACTAAAACAGACCCCTGAGTCCCAGTGCCTCCACCTTCTCCTTCCTGGAAAAGAAAAGAGGGGAGCATTCTCTAGTGGCTAGATGCTGGGCTGGGAGTCAGGATGCCTGGGTTCAAGTCCCAGCTCTGTCCCTGTCTTCCTGTGTGATCTTCCCCCCATTCCTCAGTTTACCCATGTGTCAGTTGAGTAGATAATAGTTCCTGCTGTCATGCGGTGATGCGAGAGCACAGCTAGTTAATGGCTGTAAGGGTCCTTGGCTGAAAAGAGCTATTGGGCATAACTGCAAATTATCATCATTAATTTTAATTGTGTTCAATGTCCTACAAATCACCATACACTCCAGTTCATATCACCCATGTTTCATCCTTCCCCTCCCCAGCATTCCCATATTCCATTCACAATCTCTCTCCTATCAGTGTAACGACATACTTGAGGTCCATTCAATAGGCATCATTTCACTTCACAAAGGCTAGGCTGATCATTTACCCAAAGCATCTGATCTTCTTTGCACGCTGCCTGTGCTATTTCATGTATGGGGTTTCCTACATTCTGTTAACATATTAGCCCTCCGTTAGCTTTTCATAACCCCTGAGATGCAGACACTGAAAATCGCAAATCAGACGGGGGGATTTTTGGCATTTTCCAGCAGACGCAAGGGGCCCCTGGAGCTCTATGAATGAACCAGAAAGGATTGTTTAGAAGCGTTATGGTAACCACAACCAGACCTCAATCTCAGAGAGAAGATACGTGTTTGCAATAGGCAAACAATGCCGCCATCCAGAGAAACGCTCATAGTCTTAGCAAGGTCAAAGCTCAGAACTTGGGTGGGAGCATTTGGAGAATCCTGAGAATTAATCAACGAGCAAGACAGTGACGGCACGTCATGAAAAAATACAGGCTAGCGCTGAATTTGGCCCAGTTGCCACATGGGCTCAATTCTACTCCCGGTTCCATTGGTGTCAGTGTTGAGTAACTTAACCAAGTAACGACAGTGAAGTCCGTTGACATCAAGACTTGAAGTAAGACCCGCCTTTTCAGCTGTGAGGATAATGAACCATTGGAAGAACGTAGGTCAAGGGCAATGGATTCTCCATCCCTTTCAGTCTTTGGGACAAGACCGGCTATCTTTCTGAGACATCGGCAAGGTGCAGGCTTCAGGGAGACGTGAGGGGAAGTTGGGGGGCTGCTTTTTTACCTGTGTTGTGCAGGAGGTGTGACGAGATGATAATGGTGTTTTCTGGCCTTAAAATCTCGGACGCACTCCAGGCCGGACTGAGAGCACAGTTTGGCCTCCTCAGAGCAGTTGTTTATTAACCTGCTTATTTCCCCCTCCCTTAACTAAGCCATACTGAAGTATTACGGTGCTAGGTTTAACCCTTTACCGTGCCCAGCCCCTCTGCACTGGCCATTGGCGCTGCTGCTGTGCCCTTCCAAAGGGTCGCACCGGCTGCTCTGCCAGGGGGCGCTTCCGCAGAACCCCAGCGGAGAATACGACGTGACAAGAGCGCCCCCTGCAGCCGGCTGAGCGTCCCTGGGCCACCTCCTACCTCAGTACCAGCTCAGCCCAAGTCTGCTTAGCCTGAGCAAATCAACCAGGAGCACCAGCCCGCTCTGTCGTCTTTTGACCTCCCCCCTGTGTCTGTCCTCTGCGGCTCCCAGGTGACCAGCGTGGCAGTGCGGTCAACGAGTCCAGCAGCTTGCTCGGAGGCTCCCCCCGGCGCCAGTGCGGGCGCAAGGGATCCCCGTACCACACCGGGCAGCTCCACCCCGCCGTCAGAGTGGCTGATCTCCTCCAGCACATCAACCAGATGAAGACAGCGGAAGGCTACGGCTTCAAGCAGGAGTACGAGGTGAGAGCCGGGGAGTGTCGGGGAATCCTGCCTGCTTTTATCCCCTTTGCCTGCACCCGCCTCCCACGCCCACCCCACACATAGCCATGGGGAACAGCGGAGTGGGTCAAAGACAGCTGGTTTCCCTTGTCACTCCGAGGGGGAGATCGCTGGGACTCTGGCTGGGGGGTATTTCTGCAAGCGTGGGATGTTGCAGACAGGGACCAGCACTCATCTGAGTAATGGGAGTTTGAGGTCAGAGGTCTCATGAAGCACCAGAGTCAGATCCTCAAAGATGTTTAGGGGCCTCACTCCCTTGGGAGCTAGGGGCCTAAATACCGTTGAGGACCCGGGTCCAAATTAGACATGAGCAGGCAGGGCTCCCCAGCCTTCCTGTGGCGTGTGAGTCTCTCGCCCCGGCAGCTCCTGGGAGGTCACATTCGGAAACAAACTAGGCCCAAACCAGGCCATGTCAGCAACTCACTCGACACTCCAGGAAACTTTCAGCCTGCTGGGCCCTCCCATCCCGGATCTGCCGCTGTGGACGGCTCTCCCTTGGCAAACTCGGCTGCGCTGCTCGTCCCTTGCCCAGCCGGCCTGGCTGCAGGACCATGGCAGGTCCACCCCGGCTATCCCGCAGAGTACATCTCTCTCCTCTCCTCTCGCCCCGAGATGGACAACCGCGGTGCTCCAACGTGCAGCAGCAGCACAGTCTGATCCGTGTCAATGGTCTCCTCTTGTTTTAATGCAGAGAGCGTAGGCCCCAGAGTCATTAATGCCTCCATCCCCATCCCTACCCTATTAGGCTGAAGCAGATATAACGGTGAGAGCTGCTTTCTGACACTTGCTACAGCGCGCACAGCAGGGCTGATTTCCTGATTTCTCGATGTCCCACAGGCCTGGCTGTTGAAATCCCCCAGTGAAATTACTGTTTAATGTTCACTTGTTTCAAGTGCAGGAACCTTTTCGCCCCCTCTCTTATGTATTGGCCAAGCCCTGGTTAGTTATAATCATTAGGGCTGCTTGAAAAGCGGCAGTATGGGCTCAGAACTAGTCATTTGAAAAGCACTTGGATACGATGAGTGGGGAGAAAACATGTAATTTCCTTCCACTTTCTGCCTCTTATTCCGATCCATGAATGTTGCTGTTATTACACGCCAGGCTCTTCTGCTTCTATGGAGAGAGAAAAAGGGGAAGGAAAGATCTGGCGAAATAAGCAATTGGTAATGATCTGAAATGGAGGGATTTCTGGATGCAACTGAAATTTGTCCCTGGCACAAACAAGCTCCTAGAAATGTTCTCTGGTGAAAGAAGCAGATTGAAAGTCAGGACTCTTGGATTCTGGTCCTTGTACTGCCACTGCTGCACTGCCTCACTTTGAACCTGTCACATCATCACCCAGTGCCTCAGTTTCCCCTTCTAAGGACAAATAATCCAGTCGTGGCTCATGAAGTAGTGCTGGGGCAGTGAGGGTTAATGATTTGATGTTTGTGAAGCCTGTGCTGATGTTTCTGCAGGAGAGACGCTACCCAGAGAGCAAAGTGGTGTTATTAATATTTGGTTTTCAGACCTAATCTGATTTGTTGCATTGGCTATTCAGACTGGGGTGGTATTCAAAGTCCCTAAAGACCCCAGCGTGCTTTCCCCAAGGCACTTCTTGCAAAGTGCGATTTCCTCTTTGCTATTTGTTGCTTGATAAGGCTAATCAGATTCAGGCTCCAGGGCATTTGTTAGTTGCATGTGAGGGTCAGGAAGGAATTCCTCCATGTATTACGCTGACCGGCTGGCTAGGCCCAGACACCTTCAAGTCAGTCTGGAGGGACCTGCTTTGAGAGTTGCTCTGATGGGATAAACTTGTGTGTCACAGTGTTGTGTTCTTTGTGCTGTGAAGTGGCAGACCAATGGCATCAGTATGGATTGGGTCCTTAGTTCTTAGATGATGTAGTGCATGTTCAAATTGCTGCACAGGGACGAACTGGTTAAGCTTGACAGGACCCCGGTGGTACAGCCTCATTTGGCAAACCATGCACGGGTCTGGTCATCCATGGTCAGTAAAGTTTAATTTAAAGTGGAACAGGTGCAAAGAAGAGCATCCAGGAGGATCGGGGAGCGGAGGGCCTGTCTTTTGAGAGGAGACCAGAAGAGCTCGGCGTGTTTAGCAAAAAGAAGGCTGAGGGGGGCTATGACGGCTCTCTGCAAATTCGTTAGTGGGTAAATAGCTGGGAGAGTGAAGAGCTAAGCTAAAGGCCAATGTTAACACAGGAACAAATGGGTATAAACTGGCCGTGAACAAACTCACGCTGGAAATCAGAAGAAGGTTTCTAACCACTGAGGGGTGCGGTTTTGGAACTGCCCCCCAGGAGGAGTGGTAGGGCAAACAACATAGTTTGATGAGAGAGCTGGACACATTAGGAGTGCAATGGTGGGATGGGGTTGTTTGTGATGCTGGGAGGCAGAGCTCTGAAGCTCACTTCCGGTTTATGTCCTACGTTCTTACGGGTTCATGCTTCAGGGTTACAGCTGGCCATCTGCAGGGTCAGGAAGGGATTCCCCGCCCCCCGCCCCTGCCCCGGCAATGCATTCTGGAAGGGTTTTTTAATCTCCTTCCTCTGTCGCATCAAGGATGGCCATGGCTAGAGATGGGACATTGGGCAGGGAGGGCCAGGACTCTCCGATGGTCCTTAGCATTCTCTCTCTCAGGTGCTTGGTGGCTGGTTCTTGTTCAGGTGCTCAGGGTCTGACTGGTCGGTGGATGTGGGATCAGGCAGGAATTTCCCCCAGGTCAGGTGGGCAGGATCCTCGGGGGGGTTTCACCTTTCCCTGCAGGGTGGGGATGGGGGTTACTTGTCACAGTTATCTGGGTGTAGCTCACTGATCATTTCCCTGCTATTGACGAGGCCTCGGGCACTGGTCACCTCGGTGCTGCTGCGTTCTGCCTGTGGCACATAATAGTCTCATCCCCTGTGGGTTGCAGTACTTCGGTCTGACTTCAGCTGTTGGGTTTAGTGTGCTACACTGTGATACACAGGAGGTCAGACTGGGCACTTCTAGCCTTAAACGCTATGACACTAATATAGTTTTTAGCCCCATTTTGCAGATGGGGAAACTGAGGCACAGAGCGGCAAAGCAACTTGTCCCAAGATGCATGGTGAGCCATTGAAATTGTGACCCAAGGAGTACAGTGTTCATTCCCAGAGGCTGGGCAGCCTCTGATCACCACCACGTTATGGCAGGAACTCAGTCGCAGTCTACTGCAGCGTTGTGAAGTGGTGTGGCAACTTCCCTTGGGTGTGGTGTGACATCACACCCTTGCAGCTCAACATTGGATCGTGATGAGGCTGAAAGTTCTATTCTGGGACCCTTTCATGTCCTGGAGCGTTCAGCTTTGTTGAGCGCGGAATCCCCCTCATCAGTAAGTGGGACGCTCCCCAAAAGCGCCATCCGCACTTCATCCCCCACCCAACTCCACTGTCCAAGTGCGGGACGAAACCGCAACCCAACCCTAAGCCTGGAGCAGGTGTGATGGGGCGTTTGCTGCAGGGGCTGCCAGAGGAAAGCCCATGGATCGGTTCCCTGGATAGATAATAGACTTTTCTGTTCTCTTTAGAGTTTCTTTGAAGGCTGGGATGCATCCAAGAAGAAAGACAAGACCAAAGGGAGGCAGGATCACATGCCAACCTGTAAGTGCCTGAGACAAAGGCTTTAAAAACAACCGAAAAACCTGCCTGTCTAATATCAGAACGCTTTGATTCCTCTGCAAACAATCTCCTAGCAACGTACAGGCGACAAGGGTGTGGAGGGGTGACGCACAACAGGTTGATGTGCTGGCCTCTTCACTCCACGGACCTCGGTTGTGCTTTGCTCTTGGGTGTTGTCATGGCTGTTGGTTTCATTTCCATCCATCCCAGAGATTTGTTTCACGAAACATTACCCCGGTTTCTCCTTCTCTGCCTAGCCGAGGCCCAGGCCTGGAACAGCACCGGCTGCTGAACATCACTGGCAGAGCCGGGGGTGGGGAGTAGCTAGAAAGCGAGGGGCGGTCAGTTGTGCACTGGCAGAGCTGGGCAATGGGATGGGGCAGGGACTGGAACAGGAAGGCTCAGGGCACCGGCAGGGCTGCCTAGGGAGGGCACGTCTGAACGAACGGGATGATGGCCAGGATGGGAGGGCAGGGCAGCGTCCCCACGGAGGAACATCCATCACATTCATGGGGGAAGAAGCCAAGCAAATGTGCTGGGCTGGTGGAGTGCAGCAGCTAGCCCCGTGCTCGAAACGCTTCGTCTGTGGGGTGCGGTTCCCAGTCTTCCTCTGCTGTTGAGTCTAGCTCACGGGCTGGAGTTTCATGCAACACTGGCTCCTTAGGCCGTGAGAGATCCTACTAGGATAGGACACATTTAATCATAGAACTCATTGGGTGGTGCTCAAAGGCTAGGGACAAGCTGGGCCCCGCGGAGCTAGGTGCTGTACAAATACTTATTGCTATTAATTAATACTTAGCTCTTACACAGCCATTTTCCTGCCCCGGGGAGCTTACAGGGAAGAAAACAGATAGATGTGGACACGATAAACATGCCAAGGTTAAGCGATAGGCTCACAAGGAAAATAAATTAGCCTGTGGATTTTGTGACATCCAGGCCAATCTGTCGGGGATAGAAATGAGGTCAGGAGGATGAGTTTGGGGCTAAGCCCAGGACATGCTGGTTTATTCCCCAACTCACCATCAGCCCCCTCCCAAAGAACCTCCCTGCTCTGACCGCAGCCCCACTGTAGGGATAGGGGAGGATATCTCGCGGAGACCTGCCCCAGTGCTTATCCTCTTGCTGTGATTTAGGGGGTGCCGGGGCTGGCGAGGGGGATGTGGGGGTGGGACACAGAAAGCCAGTTTGATCTGAAGCGTCTCCAAGCCCAGCCGAAGCCATGTCACTGCAGTCAGGCCGCTCTGAAATACCTTCCCCCCGGTTATTTTTATTGCTTCTAAATATATCCGACTCCTCTCTCCGCTCTGCATATTGCTGCTGGTTGTTCACAGGGCTGCCGGGTGGGAGCAAATTGTGTCAGGCACGTCACAGAGGCCAACCTCAGGCACCTCTGCTCTGGGGGAGGCGGGAGAGGAGCGCTCTCAACTCGTCCCTGCTCACACCCCCTGCAGGTGTCTCTTTCTAAGGGGGGCAGCTCCTGTCGCTCTCCCAAGGTAACAGCCTGGGGGCTCCTGCTGCTTTGGCTGGTGCTGACCTGCATGGGGGAGTAGCAGACTGGAGCTGCCTGCTCTCCTCCCAGCTCTGACTAGCAATCTGGCAGCCCACTGAGGGGAGGAGCAGCCGGCTTTGTCCGGTGTTGCCGGGCCTGGGTGAGCCGCGATGGGCTTGGTACGGTCCCTCACGGGTGACCGTCACCCCGTGCCGTCATGCACGCCTCCCGCGAGAGTCGTGACCGCACTCTGCCGCTCTGTTCGCCGCCCTGGGGCCCGCTGGGCCGGACGCGTTAACCGCATGGCCAACCCCACGCCTTCAAAATTGCGTATCGGGCCCTTGCAGTCACAGGACTGGCTGCAAACTCGTGGGATTTTAAAGATGATCCATGCTAGGGAGTTCTTCACTGGCCTTTGGGTTCTGGGCCTTCGGGCCGCATTCGGGTCCCGTTTCCCTGCATCTCTCTGCCCCCAGGAGGGCTAGGAGCTTCCTTCTTTACAGAAACCCTGGCTGAGAGTCTCCCGCCAGCACAGGACTCCGGGAGCTGGGGCCTTTCCCGGCAAGTGTCACGAGGGAGTTGGACACATGATGTTAACTGAAGTCATTGGACTGAGACGGGTGGATTTCTGAGCAGGCCTTGGCCCTTCCTCTCCTAGACCAGAGCAGCTGTGCCCAAAGAGCGCCAGCACGCTGGCCCCTGGAGGGAGTGTTCGCTCTAAGGGTGGGAGGGTGGGAAATTGCAGAGCCACGGGTGGTTCTTTGCTGCCCTGCGTGCAGCTCCCTTGGCGTCCCTTGGTCTGATCTTGGGTGCAGCAAGGGGAATGCCTGGCCCAGGGAGGCTCCCTGTGGGGCCCGCGACATCAGAGTCTGGGCCTGGCTCCTTTCTCGTAGATGGGGCACCTGGTGACTGAAAGGGGCTCCCCAAGGATTTGCCCTGCAGCCCTAGGGCCCAGTGAAATGCAGATTGGGGTGAGCCAGAGCCCATCGTTCGGGGAAATTCGATCTCCTGGTCAACAGTTCTCTGTGCAGGAGAGGTCCTGGAATAGAACAGCAGGGAATAGCAGGGGGCTTTGGGTCAGGAGTGAGGCATTGGTGAGGATAGGATTGGAATAGCAGGGGTCTACGGGTCAGGTGTGAGGCATTGATGGGGGCAGGGAAGGGGATAAAACTGGGATAGCAGGGGGGCTGCGGGTCAGGAGTGAGGGACATCAGTGGGGCTGGGCTGGAGGAGAGGCAGGACTGGAGTAGCAGGGGTGCTGCGGGTGAGGAGTGAGGGACATCAGCAGGTCTTTGATAAGAAGCTGCGTTCGCCCCAGGGGGCGCCGGGAAGGGTGCAGAGAGCCGGGCTGGAGTGGCGCAGGGACCACGGCCCGTTGTCTCGCTTCGTACCGTCCCCTTTCTGCACCATCACAGCCTCTTTGTCCACCTTGCTCCCCAGACGACCGGCACCGAGTCCAGCTGCACCCGCTGCTCGGGGACCCCAATTCGGATTACATCAACGCTAACTACATCGACGTGAGTACCCAGGGCTCTGGGCCCGAGCTGAGTGTCCCCACCGTGCGCTCGCGGGGGGGCGGCGGGGGGACCTTGCAGCCCCCGGGCATGGCCAGGCACGTGCTGTTAGAGACGGGTCTGCAAATCTGAGCCGTGCGTGGAGGGAGGTGGGATCCCACGGGAGGAAGGTCTGGGAGTTTGTCTAACTAACCCACCACACCCTACATGACAGGGCCCAGGGCCCAGCACAGCTCTGCTCCCACAGCCTGCCCGACGTGTGCTCCTTGGCTCTTGCTATTCTGCCCAGCAGTGCCCTGGACCCCATCTCCCCCATCCTGCTCCTGGGCTCCTCTCTCTCTCTCATATTCACATATTCATTCTCTCTTTCTTCCGTGGTCTTTTCCTCCCCACTCCATGGACCAAGCTCTCTCCCTGTGTGTGGAGGGCACCAGAAATGGAATATCAGGGGGAACGCAGGTCAGGCTGAGGGGCACAGGCAGAGCGGGGTGTGTGGGGAGTCCAGAGCTGGGGTGATGCGGGTGTCTGGTGGGTCAGGCTGAGGGGCAGAGGCAGGGCTGGATTGGGGGGAGCCCAGGGCTGGGGTAATGGGGGTGTCCGGTGGGTCAGGCTGATGGGCGCAGGTAGAGCGGGGTGGGGAGCCGAGGGCTGGAGTAATCAGGGGGTGCATGGGCGGGGTGATGAGGGAAGCTGTCATGGATTGTGCCCTTGAGTCGTTTGCCTGGGAATTCAGTCCAGTCTCAGTCCATAGATGATCATACGAGCGCCCCAATGGTTCTCCTGGGCCTACCAGCACCGCTTAGTCTGCAGCGCGGGCAGAAGAGCCTGGCAAACCTGGGGGCTCATGGAGAACGTCTCTGGCAAGTTCTTTCCTGGACTGGAGCCAAGGGCCCTCATTCCCCCCGCCTCCCAGCTGAGCAATGCCCCCATAGAGTCTAGTGGCATGGGCTGTCCCCATTAGTTCATTCTGCCGATGGGGTAGTAGGAGCAATGCCAAGTCCCCGATGGGCCGTTGCTGTGGCTTCTTGTCTCTGCTGTGTGTGGTCTGAGACCCAGTCTCGCAGCTGCCATGTTCTAATCCGTCTCTCAGACTGTACCGTACTAATCTGCCTGTCTCTGGTCTCTTTCTCTTTTCAACTTGTGTCCAATTGGGATCATTAAGATTCGGATAAACCGAGAAGTAAGTAGCCTGTATCCCTCTCCTCTCTTTTCCCCTCACTTTCCTTTACTTCTTCCAAGGCACCAACCTGGGGACTTCCTTCCTTCCATCTTCTGCTCTGGCCCTGATGCAGGCGGGGTAGGTGTGTACAGGTGCCTGTTAGATGGCTCTTAGCTGCCCCTCAGGAGGCTGCAGTCCAAGTCCTGACTCTGACCCTCCATGTGCCTCGGTTCCCCAGCTGTACAAGAGCGGTGGTACTTCCCTGCTGCACAGCGGGGTTGTGGCCTTTACCAGGGCCTGGTTCTCATTTGCACGCTCTGCACAGCTGTGGCAGTGCAAAGGGGCCTTAGGGTGCACACGGATCACGCGTGCCCCCCTTTGCCATGACGGAGTGGTGTAAAATGGCTGGAGTGCCAGTGGGAATCAGGCCCAGCAATGGCACGTGGGTACAGCGGGGCAGTGGCCATAGGAACAGGCAGAGGGGACTGGATTGTCCTCGGCACCAAGGCCTTGTTTACGTGGGAAGGATTTTTCTGTGTGACTTCAAACCGGTGCAGTGCGACGGGTCTGTCTCTCCGGCAGACACACGAGGGCTGCTGCTGGTTTAGCTTCCGGAGCGTGGGAAGAAGGGTGAACTGACCAAATGATCCAAAAGGAGCTGGTCGGTTTTTAAATCGAGCTGGGATGTTTCTCTAATGCTCCGTGCAAGGGAGTGTTGTGGGACAAGTCTCTGGCCCGTGTCCCATAGGGGGTCGGGTGAGGTGATCCGGACGGTCCCTTCTGGCCTTGGAACCCAGGAGTCAGTACTGGAAATAAGTGTGTCCACACAGCAGGGACTGTGTTCTGGGTTATGGAGTCCAGCCCATACCTATCACAGGCACCCCATCATATCTGCCTGGACAACTCCACCTGTATCATGCTGTCCCACACAGACAAAGGTCTTTTCAGCCCTGCAGTAGCTAGAGAGGCCTGTGCACCATTGAGAATTGGGCTGACTCAGTGTCCCCCCTTCTGCACCCAATCGTGGTTGTTTCTGACAGAACTGGGGGTTTCTGTTTGTTGGCTGCCATCAGAGGGTTTTGTGGTTTTATTTCCCTATTGATCTCCAGCCATTGCATCATGAAAGCCTGGTCAAGCCAGCTTCTCCCATACCAACAAACCCACCCCTGGAAAGTAACCCTGCTGAAATTGCACATGATGGGTCTCCCGGTTCTGTTCCTGGCCTTGTTAAGATATGCCCTGCCATTTGGGCCGACACTTCCCTGCTCGGACGTAGTAAAGTTGGCAGTGAATGGCTCAGATGAATACTATCCCTGGGCCCACATGGCTGCTTCGGACCAGGATAGTATTAATGGGGCTCTCACGGTGACATAACCTGCAGCCTTCAAACGCTTGTGTAAGCAGGAAGCCTCTAACCGAGACACCCAGCCTCTGAATGCTCAGGCCGGGGCGTTGTTTGTCTCTCTGGCTTCCATGCCTGGCTGCAGGTAGAAGGGGCCGGGTGACAAATTGAGGTAGAGAGCGGGGTGGAGCAGGGCGCCGAATCTGGGTGATTCTGCAGTGAAATCTCTTTCCTCCACTCCCCTCTTTTGAGATCGTCTTTACCCCTTGGACTCCTCTTCCTCACCCGTCCCTTTTTCAAATTCCTGCCCTCCTCTCTGATTGCCCGTCTCTCCCCTTTTCCGGGTCCTCTTCGCTCCCTCCCCCGTTCACCCCCTGTCCATCCCTCCTCATTCTTTATACTTCCCAGCCCTCTCTCTTCTCTCCCCATCCCTGCAGAAGAGGGGACTGCTCTCGTGCAGCTACCCCTACTAGCGACAAAGGAATCCCCAGGGTCATGCCCATATGCCAAACACCACTCAGGGGTGGTGCAGGGTAGACTTAATCCTGCTTCAGCATAAGAGGATGGTCCAGATGGTCTCCTGAGATCCCGTCCAGCTCTACATTTCTCTGGCTACGTCCCCACTTGGTGCTCCGGGTGTGATCCCCAGCTCACATGTACTTGTGCAAACTCTCACCCAGCTAGTGCGCTAGAAATAGTAGCGTAGCTGCGTCTCACAGGCTATCTGTCCCAAGGAGATATCCGTGGGGTCCAGGTGTGTTTGTACTCAGGGCAGCCAGCCTGGGACTCCCCTGTCATGGCCTGCACTACCACGACTCCACCAGTCTGTCTACACAAGCTGCAGCTCCTGGTGGAGACAGAACCTAAGGGGTGATGCCACAAAGTCCCTGCCTTCCACAGGGGAGTCTCTGGAGTTTGCCTACCATCCTTATTGACATGGAACGTGCACCTGTTGATCCTGGCTGGGAACCTGTGTTCAAGGAAGGCTGTCTCTCGAGGCTTTCAGCTGATAGTGTCCTTTAGAGAACACAGCCAGCCCCAGGTCCGGCCGGGTGGAAACTCTTAGCTAATTATCCGGGGCATGGAGCGTCGGGCACTCTCGAATCGAAGCCAGGCATCCTACTGACTAGCCTGCTCCAGCCTGGCATTGTCTGGGACCCAGGAGAGCCCTGAGCAAGAGGCTTTATGCCCAGTACAAATACCCATGTTCAGAGGATGGTGTTTGCCCATAGATCACTGCAGGGGAGATTTAGCCGGCCTGAGCCTTCCCCCTGCCCAGGGAAATGCCCAGGGCTGCCAAGTCATCACCCTGTGCCCTGGGCTTTACCCTCTCACCATGGTCCAGTCCTCTGGTGAGCGGGCCATGCACCTGGGCAGCCCCCACTGAGGCTGGCTTGTCAGCTGTGCCATGACCAGGTCTCCTTCCCCTGAGGTTTAACAGAATCTTGTTCCATTACAGGGTTACCACAGGTCCAACCACTTCATAGCCACTCAAGGTAAAGTGCCTTCGATCGCCGGGCTTTGTCCTTCCTTCTCTGCCACTCCCAGAGCCATTGGGCAGACGGGGCTTGGGGAACCAGTAACCTGCAGCTTCCCTCCCAGGGGAGGTGTTAGGAGATTAAATGAGTGGTTCAGTGCAGGGGGGCTGGTCACTGAGTCCTCTGATCCCAGCCAGTAGCACCAACCCAAACACCGGCTGGCAATTCCTGACTGAGTAATAATCGCTTGTGAGCCGTGTGTCCAGCTCCGTTCTCCCATTAGGATGCCCGGGGCCTTTGCAGGCCAAATGGGCCACAGCAACACCATGGGGTTATTTAGGTCTGAAGTTAATGGAAAGACTCTGGTTGGCTTCAGTGGCCTTTGGCTCAGTCCCAAAGTGGAGTCGGCTACCGGGTCTGATTGAAATGGCCACCTCTGTGAAAGGAGGTTCCATTCTCATTGGCTAGGGGCTACCACAACACAAGACGCAAAGCTAGCATCCCTGGGCAGCCTTGTCAGAACCAGCCGCTGCCTGCAACGCCACCGCGGGCAAGCAACCCTACCATAACAAACCGGTGTGCACACCTCCGTGCCCGAAAGTGGCCCTGGAATAGCAAGCCAATGTGAGCAGCCCACCACTCACAAGCAACCCTACAATAACAAGAGAAAGTGTTGTCAGCGGGGGAAGATACCATTTCAGTGAGGAGAGAAGTTTTAGCTTCAGGCTCCCAAGGGGTTTTATTTACCAAAAAAAGTGAACTGGGGGAAAGGGATCTAACATGCTGTTGAGACCAGAAGCTCTTCAGCGCCAGGTCTGCCGGTTGGTATATGTCTGTACCGATCCTAGCCCATCGGGGCCCTGATCTCAGGGAGGCCTAGTGGGATGTAAGGCTCGTGGTTTCCTCTACGGGGCCTCAGTCCTTTTCTGATTTGTCCTTCAGGCCCCAAGCAGGAAATGGTGTACGATTTCTGGCGCATGGTGTGGCAGGAGCACTGTTCCAGCATCGTGATGATCACCAAGCTGGTGGAGGTGGGAAGGGTAAGGGACCCGTCCCCTTCCTCTCCCCGACGGAGCCCGTCCTCCCGCGGTGCTACAGCGTGGTCTGTTTGCTTGTGGCAGGTGAAGTGTTCCAAGTACTGGCCGGACGACTCCGAGATGTATGGAGACATCAAAATCACCCTGGTGAAATCGGAGCTGCTGGCGGAATATGCCGTCCGGACGTTTGCCCTGGAGAGGGTAAGTTCCTGCCTTGTGCCGGTTCATCCCTCATCCCTGTGGATGCAGGAGGCCTGTTCCGTCCCAGGTTAGGTTGCATCCTGGCTTGTATCAGCCAATGCCCTGTGCTTCCCAGGGAAGGGGATGCTACCAGCAAGCAAAGTCTGCAAGTACTGTGCAGACGCTGGAGGCCAGGCTAATCCAGAGACTGACATACAGAGAGCGACCACCCTGCATCTAGAGCCCAGCAAAGAAACTGTGTTCTCCTATACAGCAGTGTAAACCTGGAGTGACTTCACTGGAGTCGCTCTGGATTACACTGGGGTAGATGGGAGCAGAATTTGGCCCAGGATGCTGGGGTTGGTCTTGATACACTGAAGCAGGTTAGTCACCAAGGTCCTGAATCAAAGCCTGTTTCAGTCACCGGATGTACTCCCGTTGACTTCAATGGGCTTGGGGTCAGCTCGGTAAGGATGAATTCGCTGGAGTACCCGATACAAGACCTAAGGTCCTCCACTCCCTCTCTGGCCAAGGCAGCATCACTCCCAACAGCACCTTCTCCTGGGCTGCGCCTTGGCCCATTTAAATGCCCCCAAAGTGGGGCTTCCTCCTCATCTCCTAGGGATCCTGTTTCTCCATCTGCTCCATCTCCCCTTAGGAAGGTTGCTATTTGCTTGCTGTTCAGTGAGTTTCCCTTGGCTCTGTTGCACCCCAAGTGAGACTCTCTGCGCCCCACTCCAAGCCATGTGCTGCGCCCCCGGCGCTCCTGACCCTCCGGCTGATAGGAGGTGGGCTCCCGGCAGGCCGGGTAGAACTTTATTTAAATGGTCACTGCTGATCATCTAATTTCAGGGTAAGCACCATATAATTGCAGAGGGAATGAACGATTGTTTCCATCCTCGAGCGTGGAGTGCAGGTTGCATGGCAATTACTGTACAGTGCGGTACCTTGGGACATAACGAGTGTAATGTACCCCCTAATCTACAGGAACATGAAATCATTGGCTCATTATGAGCGAGGCACCAAATGGCCTCCTGGAAACTAGGTCCCTTCATTACCAGGCCATTGCTTGGTGCCCCGGAGGCCTGCGTGGAAGGGCTGCTTATCACGGTGGGTCGGTTTTTAACCCCATCGTCGCTGACGGAAAAAGAGCCGAGACCGTGTGGCTGTAGGGTACCAGGAGCGTCTGCCCATGGTACTGCCAGTTCGCAGGGCTTAGCAATTGCTACTTAGCTCATCCCTGCAGGGTTTAATCCATGGGGCCGAGGCAGAAATGTGAACACTGTGTCCTGTCGGGAGCACTTGAGCTCTGGGGCAAGATTCCTCCCTCTCTTTACACCAGGGCACTGTGTGTGTAAACGATCACCCCACACCCCCTAAGCTCACTCTAACCCGCTAACCCTTACCTAGCCCTGATGGGGTGAATGGAGGTGCGGGGTCATGGAGAATCACAGCTGCCCCTGTCTGTTCCTGAGCGACCACACGCTCAGCCCAGGGCGTGCGATGACACAGACGGTGGGGAACAGGCGTAGTCTCGGCCCCGGCCACAGGAGCGACCTGGATGTCAAAATGCAGCTGTCCCTGGTTCCCTCCCAGCCTTGCTGGGACCTGACGGGAGCAGTGTCAAGGCCGGGTCTCCTCTTTGGAGCACTACATGCCTGGCCGGCAGCTCGCACACTCACGTCCCGTTGTCGTGGGGGTGAAGGGAGGGGACGGGGCTGCCAGCCAGCCGGAAGCCTGGCCTGGCTGTGACACGGCGACCCCCGGACTCTGGCTGCGCGAAGAGTCAAAGACGGGGCTGGGGGAGGGTGTTTGCAGAGCAAAGCCCTCCAGCAGCTCCAGGCAGGGCGGCTCGCCCCGGAGGGCTGCAGAGAAGGGGCTCAGGTGGGCTGGAGGGGGGTGGCACGCGGTGTCCCAGCATGGAGGAGACGGTGGCATTGCTGAACAGCTACACGCTCTGACTCACTGCCTCAGGGACGGCAGCTGCCTCCCAGCACGTCCAGGACAACGGGAACCTATCTCTGCCTACGTCGCTGAACCGAGGGGCAGGGCCAGGGAGGGGCAACCTGCCCGGTGCCCACATCGCTGGCATGTGAGCCAGCAAAGCCAGCCCTGGCGATCTGGGTCTGGTGGTGCATCCCAGATGGTGACTGCCGGGAATCCAGAGACAGCTGCAGCAAGTCAGGGTCTCCATTCCCCTTTGTTCTCCAGGCCCTTGGCTCCTGCCCCCAAGGTCCCTCCGGCCTCACCCTGCCTTGTGTTTCCTTTGCAGAGGGGCTACTCGGCGAGGCACGAGGTGAAGCAGTTCCACTTCACCTCCTGGCCCGAACATGGGGTGCCTTACCACGCCACCGGGCTCTTGGCCTTCATCCGGAGAGTGAAGGCGTCCACCCCCCCCGATGCAGGGCCCATTGTCATCCACTGCAGGTAAGAACCAGCCGCAGCCGCTCAGAGACCCCCAGAAATTTCACTGCTGGGACAGAGGCGGCACATGACTCCTGCATTTGGAGAGGCCGGGCATGAGCACGGGACGCTCCCTAGAAGTGGGAGGGCTTGAGCCCTGCTCCGGGGTGTCCACTGCGACTGGAGAGTGTGTTGTTCAGTCCCCCTGGCCAGTTTGACTCAGGACCGCTCAGCTGAAGTTCCTGGATTCGAGGGCCAGAAGGGACCATCAGGATCATCTAGTCTGACCCCCTCGGGAGCACAGGCCAGAGATCTCCCACCAAATGATTCCTAGGAAAAGCTTTGCCACGGAGGCCGATGAGTCCCAGCTGTGGTGGGTTTTTCATTGCAATGTGGATAGCTGACCACTTGTAAATCCACAGACTCCTCTTCTGGGGGTTCCCCCACAGCCACCAGCTGGTGATCTCTTCCAGGGATGCCCTGCCTTTCACAGAAATGCAGCCACTTCTAGGGTGGAGCAGGGCATCTCTTAGCAGCACATGTCAACACTCAGCAGTTCAGGACAGGATGTGGAAAAGAATATTGAGTCACTGTCACTGGGTGGTCCCCTGTGAATTAGCAGCAGCTAGTTCTGCCTGCCTCTGCCTACCTCCTTTGGGCTCTCAGCTCTCCCCCGCCACTCTCCAATTCCTTCCTCTCAATTTATATTCTCCCAGCTGCTGGGGTTGCTTCACCTTCAAATAAACTCCTCAGCTGTAGCTCTGCTGAGTGAACTGGCCTTCCCACCAGGTCCCAGTTAACCTACGTTGGTAGGGATTTGAGTCTGCTCCCGATCCCTGTTACAACATTTCGTGGAGACTCAAGGACTGGCCAGGCTCAAGGCAATGGAGACTGGAGAAGATCACCACCTCAGCTTGCAGGGAATGAGTGGCTAGGCCTCTGGTTGGAACCCGAAACAGAACGGAAAGTGCCTGTCCTCTCTGAACAACCATCAGAGCGTCCCGGACTCCCTTTGCGAGGGGCTCACGGCTCTTCCTCTGCTGGGCGAATGAGGAGGCGCTGATGAGCGAGAGGGATTTTTATTTGATTTCTCCTTGTCAATGGCCTCATCAGTATTCATTCACTGGAGACAAGGAGTGTGATTAGTCCCCGTAGTCTGTAATCACTGATAATCATGGGGAGTGATTCATCAGCCCCAGAAATTAGTATTTCACTGTACAAGCCTCTGGGGATAGAGGGCGGGGGGAGTAAAACCATTCCCGGCGCGTCGGGGGTTGGTATGGCGCAGACAAGTGGATTGTCTGATGGGTTGAGTGTGATGGGCAGCGCTGGGATGTTTCTAAGCCAGGGACAGGCAAACATTTTGGCCCGAAGGCCACATGGGGGGGGCCAAACGGTATGGAGAGCCGGGTAGGGAAGGCTGTGCCTCCCCAAACAGCCTGGCCCCCACCGCCTATCCAACCCCCTCCCACTTCCCGACCCCTGACTGCCCTGCTCAGACCCTCCCGACCCCTCCAACCCCCACACTCCTTGTCCCCTGCCTCCCAGGACCCCCGCCCCTAACTGCCCCCCAGGACCTCTCCCTTATCCAACCCCCCTGCTCCTTGACCACCACCTCCCAGGACCCTGCATCCCTAACCATCCCCTGGGACACTGCTCCTTATCCAATCCCTGCCCGCCCCCTTACCATGTCGCTTGCATGGCCGGAGCCAGCCACGGTGCCATGCTGCCTGGCAGGAGCGGCGGGCCAGAGTGCGGGCTGCGCAGCGAGGTGAAGCTGCGGGGCTGGGGGGACTGGAGGTAGCCTCCCTGGCTGGGAGCTCAAGGCCTAGGCAGGATGGTTCCGCAGGCCAGATGCGGGCCGCAGTTTGCCCACCTCTATTCTAAGTGTACGTCTACACTGCAGACCCAAGGCACAGCCTTGGATGGCCAGACCTAAACAAGTCTTACTCCAGCTGGCTCAAGTCACCTAGCAGTGAAGCTGCAGCTCCCTGGGCTTCAGCGCCAGCTGTACGGACCCACCCAGGCCCCCGGGCGAGTGCTCGGGTGGCTAGTCCGGGCTGCTGCGACTCGGCTGCTCCGACACCCAACCTGGCCAGCTGAGAGCTAGTTGGGGTTGACGCCCTGGGATGGCCGCACGGGCCTAATTGAAGCCTCCTGTCTTGGTTTGTTCCCCTCCCGCTGCCCCCCACGACCCCAGCGCCGGCACCGGGAGGACAGGCTGTTACATCGTCCTGGACGTGATGCTGGACATGGCGGAGTGCGAGGGCGTGGTGGACATTTACAACTGTGTGAAGACGCTGTGCTCACGGCGAATCAACATGATCCAGACCGAGGTGCAGAGGGAGGGCAAAGTGGGGAAGACGCCCCCCAACTTCTGCCTTTTCACAGCAGACTTCCCAGAGCTGGTATCGGGCACAGACTCTGTTCCCCTCCCTTCCCCGTATCCTGCGCACGGTCTGGTGCCAGGAGGAGAGACAGGACTGGGCAGGGGTGCATCTAAAGGAGACTTGTTCCTGAGGCTGCTGGAGACAGGCAAACCCTGTGGTTCTCTCTGACTCCCCAGCTACCAGCCTGTGTTCCCTGCACAGGGATCCCCTAAGGCCTGGCCCCAAGTGAGCAGTCAAGTAAAATAGTTAGTGATGCTTAATCTTAATTAATTGGCCCTTCCTGCATCATGTATTGCTGCTCTGTCTCCATAACATCCTCTGATGCTCCCATGCAGAGCAAAAATCCCACTACTGACACCATGTCTGGCGACGTCCTTCCAGGAATGGCCTCATCCAACGTGGCAAAGCCAGCGGGGTCTGGAGAGCCGTGGATATTTGGCTTAATCCTTCCCAGAGGGCTCCCCAGGCGGGCCACTTCACCTAGGCATAGTGGCAGCTCAGGGTAGCAGAGTCAACCTTTGTCCTGGTGTGTCCGGGGCTTCCGCAATGGGGTGAAAGGAGGAAGATCCCCTCCTCCACTCCCCACAGAGCCCATTGCTAATGCTGGTGTCCTCCCTCCCCACAAAGGAGCAGTACGTCTTCATCCACGACGCCATCCTGGAAGCCTGCCTGTGTGGGGAGACCGCCATCCCGGTCAGCGAATTCAAGCCGACGTACAAGGAGATGGTCAGGATAGAGCCGCAGAGCAACTCCTCGCAACTGCGGGAGGAATTCCAGGTGAGCACCCGGGAGGCTGCCCTGGGCCAGGGGCGCCATTCACCCTTGGGAGGCACGGAGACGCTGACAGTCCTTCCTTGGGGGCAAGACATTCCTAGGAACTGCAGTCCTGTTGCCCTGCTCAGACTCACAGCCCATTACTACACACTGCATCTGTCTGTGGGAGGCCAGAAGCCCCCCGTCCAGGTGGGTTGTCACCAGGCAGCCGGAGAGCAGCCCTCCCTCACTTCTCCTCCCTCCAGGCTCCAGCCGACGCTGGCCTGGCACGGGGAAGGGAGCTCTGCTGAGGGCCCATGCCCCCCGGGGCTCTGCTGCTGAGCAGAACTGCCCTGTCAGTGCAAGTCGCAGGCCGGGTCTAGTCCAGACGGGCAGGGGAGCCTGTGCGGGCGGGATGGGTTTAGTAACCCCGGCGCCCTGTGCCTCGCAGACCCTGAACTCGGTCACGCCCCACCTGGACGTGGAGGAGTGCAGCATCGCCCTCCTGCCGCGGAACCGGGAGAAGAACCGCAGCATGGATGTCCTGCCTCCGGACCGATGCCTTCCCTTCCTCATCTCCATGGACGGGGACAGCAACAACTACGTCAACGCAGCCTTAACCGACGTGAGTGCGCCCCCGGGGACCTGTCTCCCTTGCGTCCCAGAGACAGATCCTGATCCCAGTTCTCATTTTCTCTGCTACTGGACCCTTGGAGTCTGATTCCTGTCGGCCATGCTGGCAGGGGTGCAGAGTGGGCAGGTAGGCCCAGATCCTCACAGGTATGTAGGTACCAGACTCCCTTGGAAATCAATGGGGTTTAGGCACCTACACGCTTCTGAGGAGCTGGCTGCAGTGTCGCCAGATCGGAATAGTAACATTTCAAGCTCCCTTTATGCAGGGTCAGCGTCTCCCTGGGCGACAGGTCCGTGGAGACTCAGCCCCCCCGGTTCTGAGCCCTGCCTACGGTGATACCGTGATCTCGTGGAACCTAGAGCCTGGTTTGCTGCATGCCTTCCGGGGACGGTGTGGGGAGGAGGGGAGGAGCCTGTGTGTCAATAGGAGTGCTCCGGAGAAGTGACTTGCTCGTCGCTTTTGCTCCGAGCCGGGCGCAGTCAGGGGCTGCTGCCCTTTGCTTTGTGAATTCTCACCCAGGTGCAGGCGGTTCCTTTTCCATACAAAATCTGGGGTGCGCTAAATCCCTGGCCCTATGTCGTACAGAACCTCCCGCAAGATGTGGGTGCGCGTTGGATGTGTGTGGTTAGCTGTAAGGAGGAGACCTTCTAGGTTGGTGCCGAGGCTCTGCCGCGGTGGAGGTCCTGTAAATAGCAGAGAAAGGGAGCGGGAAGGAAGGAAAGAATAGACAACAGGCAGGCTGGGTGATTTCTTTGTCTAATGGCACCTAACTCTGACAGAGCACTTTTCCTCTGGAGCTCTCGAAAGCTCTTTACAAAGAAAGGTCATTATCATTGCCATCATTTAATGGATGGGGAAACTGAGGCACACAGGCATGACATGACTCCCAGCAGGTAATTGTCAGAGCTAGGTCCTCCCAGCTCCTTGGCTAGACCCCTGCCCCCTGGGCCATGCGGTCTCCCATGCATAGGCTTAACTCCCAAATACCGGCAATGGTTACAGACGCTGCAGCGGCTCCGTGGGTTCCCCCCACTCTGCTGAGAGCAACGCAATGGCAAATGAAGCAGAAAGGACGCAGAAGCCTGGAAGCTCTCAGCGTGCCGCCTGTGACATGAAGGGATGGATCATTTATCATTGAAACCACTTTTCTTTCTTCAAACCACGCAGGGCGCTTTCACCTCCGCGCAGCAATGAATCAACTACCGTCACGTGATGCCTTCCCTAAGACCCCCCCTCTCCGCCCCTGGACTCCTGTATCACTCCTGATTACATCGGGGCCCCGGCACATTCCGGCTGGGCTCTGTGTTTTTCATCCTGCGGGGAATTCATCACGTTACGTCTTCATACAGATCTTGTCTCCCTGTTATCTGCTTTCAAGTACGGCAGAATCACTTCATAAACCAGAGGCAGGCGCTATGAATGGCTCTGTGGCTTCAGCCATCTGTTCTGGGGAAGCTGCCACCTTTGGCTAACACACACCATGAGCTTTGTTGTATGTTCTGGTTTTCTTGCCTCACCGGGCTTCTGTCACTGACTCTCTGCTTCAGGAACAGCCTGGGTCAGAGAACAGAATTTCCTTTACATTTTGCTGAGTGCAAAGCTCATTGGATCAGATTTGGAGAACAGGGTTAGATACATTCATGGAGGACTGGTCCATCAATGGCTATTAGCCAGGATGGCCAGGTATGATGTCCTTAGCCGCTGTTTGCTAGAAGCTGGGAATGGGCGACAGGGGATGGATCATTTGACGATTCCCTGTTCTGTTCATTCCCTCTGCGGCACCTGGCATTGGTTGCTGTTGGAAGACAGGACACTGGGCTAGATGGACGTTTGGTCTGATCCGGTCTGAGCATTCTTATGTTCTTGGATTAAACCCCTTGTCATCATCTATTTTTTATTTTTTCGGTTAAGAAATGTCATGTTCTTTAAGGGCGGGTGAAGGTCGGTCAGCTCAGTCTGTCTGTCCTAGTACGTTTGGACGTAACACTGATCCCCGTGACACTTGCACTGTGGCATTTCTGGTGCTGCAGTGAGTCTGGCAGACTTAGGGCTCAAGTCAGCTTTTGCTCTCTCTGTCTCTCGGTCTTATATGGCCTTCCTTGCTGTGGTATCTGAACACTTCAGCCCTGGGAGGCAGGGCAGTGCTATCGTGAGACTGATGGGAAACCGAGGCACAGAACTCTTAAGTGATTTGCCCAAGGTCATACAGAAAGTCAGTGGCAGAGCAAGAACTGGACCCCAAGTCTCCTCTGGGCCAGCCTTCCTCCTTGGCCTTGCTGCTGAGAGGGGGCAGGGAGTGTGGAATGGGATGCTGGAGTTTGTGAGCCTGACACCTGTCCATTGGGATGTGGACTAAGATCAATTCATTTCACAGGGATAAAGGATCAGCCTGGCACTTCGCCACAAGGAGCGATGCAAGAGAGAAACAACTAGATAAAATGGGGGAGCATCTGTTAAGTGGAGGCATTATCAGACAGCTGCTAGAGGACTCACTAGAACCAGCGGGCTGGGATCCCGGGGAAGAACGTTTTCTCATGTTAGAGGTTTCTGTTTGACTTCTACTTCTAAGAAGGGTTGAGCTGCTCAAGTGTGTTCAATGAGAACTAGGAATTTAGATTCTGTTTAATAGATTTTATTTATTTAATGAGATTCCCGTAATCCCCAAAGACCCCAGACTAGATCAAGGCCCCATTGCTGCTGGTGCTGGACAGATACATGCGAGGCTTACGAAGAGCGTTACAAGTTAAACAGATAAGACGGGCAAAGGCTGGGTGAAAGCGAGCATCGTTATCTCCACGTGACGGATGAGTTTTGCTGCACTGAGACATTCAGCGACATCCTGCGGTGGTGTACGGCGTTTGTGGCTGAACTGGGAGTTGAAGCCAGAACTTCCAAGCCCCAGTCCAATGTCCTAACCAGTCCCGTTCATTCGATAGGGATGAAATGGCTGCTGCGTCTCGTTGACAGATTTCACAAGGGGCCCAAACGAGTCTGCGAATATCTATAAGCGGCGATCCGGCTCCGTGAGCAGCTAGAAGAAAAAGGGAAAGCCGACACATTGTTTGCAACAAGCGCTGCCCACTTTGGTTTGCATCCGTAGCATGGAGGAGTGTCACTCTGTTAGCACGTAAAACGAGGTGGTGATATTCATGCAAGAAAAGGAACTCTGAAAGGGTTTCCCCCCTTTTCTCAGGCGGGGGAAGGAATCCGTTTTTTAGAGTTTCTGTGTCCAGTTGAATGGTTCCATGCCGGCAGCCAGTGAAAGACTCCGGCTTTTTTATGCTGTATGGAGTCCTTGGGCACTGTGGAAATGTACGACATGATCGTTAGCTGAAACCTCTTCCTCTTGAGCAGCAACCATGCTAGAGCCCCTCACTTCTGCCCCACGCTGCCCCTGGCTTCTTGGATCCCCAGGCTTTTGCTGGAGGTGGGGGAGGGGGATAATCAAGCTAGTGACTGGTGGTCAGAGGAGAGTAGAGGGGAATTTGCGCCATGGTTTCCTTGCCCTACAAGCTCCACACGCTCCTTCTCTCCATGTTCGGTTGTGTGCGTTTGGTTTGATTTTATTTCCGTGCTGCTACTGGCAACAGCGCTGCCTGTCCGGCCAGCAGCCGCCACTCTCTACACCCTCCGCTACAATAGTCTTGCCACCCACTTTTGGGTCAGGGGCCCCAGTTTGAGAAACGCCGTTTTAGAGGGGCTCATTTTAAAAAAGCCGTTTCAGCCCCAAAGATCCACTTCTGACGTTATTATCCCCACCTCCCATTTTGGAAAACTCACCTGGGGCTTAAGGCAGCAGATGTGAATCAAGCCGAAAACGCCCGGGGGGCAGGGAGATTGCGTGGGAAAACAAGACTCAAGGAGAAATCCGACAGCGCGAAGACATTCAGCGAGTGTGGAGACTTTGTCGCTTGTGCGCAGAGTGCTGTTTCAAGGGTCTTTTAGTGGGGGCTGGAGAACCAGCAAACAAGAGCTGGACACCACTCCACTGTCTGTCCTCTCTCACGTCAGGTGCCCCTAAAAGCACTTACCGCTTTTGAAGCGTTAATGAGCAGTGTGATTTCCTTTGGAGAGGGGACTTTCATGCCGGCTTTTCTTTCACCCTAAGAAAATGTTTGCAAGTAGCAAAGCCTCCAAGGTTTCTTTCCTCTTAGCTTGCTCTGCCCCCGGCGAGAGGTTACCGCCTCTGGAGAGCGGAAGTGAGAGGCGCTTTCTTTCTGCGCTCCTCTTACGCGGCGTGTGTAACTTTCTGGGGGGAAAAATCCCTCGGGCTGACATTTCTCATGCTTGGATTAAAGGGGATTCCCCCCGCAGCGAGGTGGATTAAGCTCCGTGCTTAAGAGAGCTGAGGGGGAAAAGTGGCCCTCCCCACAAGGGATGTCAATGTGCTGAGATAACGTCAAGACGCGTTTTTAAACTGTTCGGCTTGCTGGCGCCGAGCCCCGAAGCAGGACAAGGGCCTCGGGTCTCTTGGGCCCCCTTCTCGAGTCGTTGGAACTCGTGTCCCTCTGTTAACTTCGGGGGTGTCACTCCTGATTTACACCAGCACGAAGGAGATCGGAATCAGGCTTCTCGCTCTTGATTCTCCGGTGCCTTCATGCCCTTGTGTTGCCTCCGGAGTGGTGCGAAGGGGCCCGAAAGTGGAGCGGGGCCCTGAGAATGCCCCTGGCCCGGCGGAGCTCCTAGCTGGCACAGAGCCACCCTGCCCAGCTCCCGCATCACTCCCAACACTTCCACGTGTGTGTGTCGGGGCAGGCAGTCGCAAGGGAGAGTGACACCCATCGTGTGCTGCTCTTTGCTATGCCCAGCGGCCAGCCGACCCTTGGGAGTGTCGCCAGCGGAAGTGAGCCACACTGGCCAGGGCTCAGATCTGTCCCGAGAGTCAGGTTCCCTGTTGCCCCTAAAGCAGAAGCTTGACAAAGCAGAGAAAACAGGTCCCTGGGCCAGCTTCCCAGCTGGTTGTGTAAATCAGCACTGCTCCACTGACGTCCATAGAGCCTCCTGACTGATTTCAGCTGAGGATCTGGCCCTTTTTGCTTATTTACCTGTACAAGAAGCCACCCTGATTAGGCAACCTGCTGTCTTCAGAGAGCATCCTCCCATGTGTGCAAACCTTCCGGGCCTGATTCTGTTCTCCCACGCGCCAGTGTAAATCCACTGACGTCAGGGGCGTTAAAGCAGTGCAGACCAGGTGGAGGTGAGATCAGAGTCAGGCCTTTGAGTACTTTAGAGGAACACCCTGCTCCATTACATTGTTGAGTTTTCTTGGTCCCCTGAGCAGTTGTTTCAGACAAGCCCTATGGAGTCCCGTGGGTCTCATTCTCCTCTTTCTTGCACCAGTTGCACACGGTGTATCTCCCTTGGCTTCAGTGGAGCTACCCCGGATTTACACCAGTGAAGGCCGGGGAGGGGGAATCGGGGCTGAGGAGTTCTCAGGTTGTCACAGGGATCCAAGGGACTTGTTTTTCTTCTCCTACTGATGCTCAGGGCAAAAGGCACAGGGGGAACAGTCCCTCCATTCTCCTCCTGCAGCCTGCCTCACAGGGCCCGGATTCTGCAGCCCTGTCCAAACCTTGTTGTGCCATCAGCCCCGGAGCACCCACAGAGTTGGCACCGATGATCCTTCCCCTTTAGCTCTTTGAGGGAGGGGGCCTGTTACTTCCCCTCCCACCCCACCGGGCTCTGGATGGCAGTGCTGCTTGCAGGAGCTCACTGGTCCTCTCCACTCTGTGCTTGCTCCTCTTCAGAGCTACATCAAGAGCGCGGCCTTCGTCGTCACCCTGCACCCTCTGCCGAACACCACCACGGACTTCTGGAGGCTGGTGTATGACTACGGCTGCACCTCCATCGTCATGCTCAACCAGCTCAACCAGTCCAACTCCGCCTGGGTGAGTGGCACCCGTGCGCTCCCCCCGGCCCTGCCACCGACCCTTGTGGCGCTTCGGCGGGTGCCAAGGCTGGGTTTCTGAGGGCCTGGGTCACTGCATTTCTCCCACCGGAACACTGCTATGGCTTTAGTTGTTATTGTTGATGTAAACCCCCCACCCACCCACTGGGATCACTAGCAAGGGTTACACCTAGGACCTCTAGCTCCCTTTAGTGTGCCTCCCTGGGCCCACCCATCCAAAACCTGATGCCCTCTGCAACATGCTACCTGCTAGGGTGACCAGATGTCCCGATTTTATAGGGACAGTCCCAATTTTGGGGTCTTTTTCTTATATAGGCTCCTATTACCCTCCCACCCCCATCCTGATTTTTCACATTTGCTGTCTGGTCACCCTACTACCTGCTGCATGGAGCTAGCTGGTTAGCTTCCCTATGTAGCACACAGCATAGGGAAGCTAAAGTCTAAACCCACGAGCTGGATACAGCAGCAAGCAGTTCTCCTCAGTGAACCAGCTTGGGGGATGGGGAGTCTGGCACTTCCTTAACCATCGTATTACATCGTTATTACAGCACCCCAGCAAAGATCAAGGCCCTGTTGTCTTAGGCATGGCGCACACACATGGTAAGACCCAGCTCCTGCCCCCAAAGAGCACACAAGCTGAATACACAAGCTGAAGAGTGTGAGCAAGGAACTGCATTCATCCTCATGTTATCAACCGGGCACTAAGGCACAGAGGGATTCAGTGATCTGCCCAAGTTTCAAGCGTGGTATGGAATGTGGACATCCATTCCAAAGTATTACCCACAAGTCCACCCTCTTCCTCTAACGAGATACGGCTTTCTTCTTCATTCCCTCCCCTCAGCTGTTGGGTGGGGTTCCTGTGCGCAGTCAGCCAGCTGTTCCACCCCAGAGGAGGCCGCATTCCGATCCCTACGCACTCCCCTGTAATTCTACCAAGAACTTTTCGAGAGTTGCGAATATTGCTTTATAAATCGATACTCTCTAATCACGACCTTCCCATGGGTTTAACAGTGTGAATTTGCCATGCCAGGGGGCTGTTCACTACATATCCACCACAGAGTGGGGACCAAATAGTACCCTTGGGATAGAAGACATCATTTGAACCATTCCTGGCCTCTCCCAGTGTACCAACCCCTACAGGGATTCCTAGAACATTCCTGCCGAGGCCAGAGCAGATTTAAGAGCCCATTACAGGTCTGTAATGTTAATTCGATGAGGAAACTAACTGGATTTTTACATAAAATTAGCATTATAGACTCTTAATGGATGTCTGGAGAAGACTTCATTAACTGGATTGTTTTATGAGTCGAAATCAAACACTTAATGTAAATGACCCAAAACTGCCGTTGTAATGTTCACAGGAAATAGGCAGATGAATGGAATAAATGGCCCCAAATGAAGTTATACTTTCCTTTGTCTGACACTTGCGCTAAGCTAAATAGGCAGGTAAAATATTTATAGATCAATAATCTATCTCTATAGCTAATCACCTCTAACTCTCTATTATACATAGCTATATACTAGGTATTATATAGTATACAATGCTCCTGTTTGTTCTCTGAAGAGGGGCATGGCATTCACAGGGTCCTTGCAGGGTGACATTAATGTGACCTGAAATTAAGCAGAAGTAGAACACTACGGTTGATTATGGCAGAAGAATCTCTTAAGCTGGGTTAGTTTCCTAAGGAAGGGGAATAGTGGTGAAATATTATTAATTGTTTGTAAAGCCGTAGCACCTCAGAGCCCCAGTCATGGTCCAGGTGCTAGGTGCTGTGCAAACAGAACAAAAAGCTGTTTCCCTTCCCTAAAGAATTTGCGATCTTGTTTCCTAAGTGTTGGGGATCCCATCCCTCTTAGGGCGTTTGAGTACAAAGCACGGCAGAACAGGCCATAGGGAACGATCCCATCCTAGAAGTGAGATGGGGGAGGGAGTTGTCCCATCTATGAAATCTAACCAGAGTACGTTGTGAAAGCAAATGGTCTGGCTAGCCCCGTCCTTCAACCTGCTCTGAATCTCCCTGCTGGAGAGGAGGCTGAGGGACGGAGATGTTTATCTCCGCACTACTAATGCTAATACTTGGCTCTTATAGAGCACTTTTCATCCCTGGACCTTGAAATGCTTTACAAAGGTGGGTGAGTATCATATCTCCATTTTACAGATGGGGAAACTGAGGCAGAGAAAGGGGGGAAGTGACTTTCCCAAGATCACCCAGCAGGTCAGTGGCAGAGCCTGGGATAGAACCTAGGTCTCCTGATCCTGTGCCCTGCCCCATGCTGCCACCCACGGTTTTCTCTGAGCTGCAGACACTTGGCACATTGCAGGATTGAGCCCTTGGCATGCCCATAGTGGGTCGGACCAATGGTCCAGCTATCCCAGTATCTGTCTTCCGACAGCGGCCAGTGCCAGATGCTTCAGAGGGAATGAAACAAACAGAGCAATTGTCAAGCGATCCATCTCCTGTCGTCTATTCCCAGTTTCTGGCAGTCACACGCTTAGGGACACCCAGAGCACGGGGTTGTGTCCCTGACCATCTTGGCTAATAGCCATTGATGGACCTGTCCTCCGTGAGCTTTTCTAATTCATGGGTCTCCCCTGCTTGCTTGTGTCCCTCTCCCTGGCTGAGCCCTGCCCTGCAGCATCACTGGGGTTGCTCATTGCACCTGCTGCATTGCCGACTTCAACATGTCCCCTTCTCCCTCCTTCCCTCCCCCCGCTTTGCTCCCCCTTTGAGCCCCTCCCTGCATTGCCAAAGGCTTTCCCATACTGTCCCTGCTCCTTTGAGCAAGGGCCAGCCCAGAGTCTAGGGTGTGCAGGGCCAAGTTGCAGCGTGTACCTTCCCCTGGTGCATTCTACCTGCCATATTCCTTCCTTACGCCCTTCTGCCGTCTCTCGGGACAGTCCTTCCCCAGCGGTGTCCATGTAACAACACGGAGCCGGCTTTTATATGTTTACCAGTGTAAGACCAACAGCTAATAAATCAGCCTTTCCAGCAGGCAGCTTTGAGAGGTGACTTAGAGGGTAAATCCTTCTCTTGAACTATGTCTTGCCGAAGGAAGTTTTAATATCCAAATTATAGCTCTGTGTCTAGAAGGCTTAGAGATCAAGGAGATTGATAGCCCCTATTAATAACCAATTATTTCTCAAACGCGTTTGCCAGGCAGTTAGGTCCAGGCCGTGGGCCGGCCTGAGATGCTAAATGTTCTGTTAAAGTGCACTGAGAAACGTTGTATATTTTGTATTGATGCCGGCTCCCCGTCTGGCGCGGCGTGAAAGCAATCGCATCCACGACCCTCGAATTGAGCCATACATCAAGTGCGCTCCCGGGCGTGAGAGAGGACAACGCCAGCCGGCCTTGCCAGCGGCCAAACTCCCTGCCCCAGAACCTCTGCCCTGCCTGCCCATTGTGGTGGTTTCTGGGCCGGGATACGGTTTTCCCCGTTGCGGGAGGAGGCGCAGAACTGAAGCGGGTGGCCAAGGATCTGGGAAGGGTTTTATCTGCTGTCTACACTGCAGTCAGAGCGCGGCTACAGCACGCGAAGTGATCCCGGAGCTAGCTCAGAGCTCGCGAGCTGGAGGAACAATAGGGAAGCTGGGGCACCCCAGGCTAGCTGCCCAAGTGCCTACCCAGGCTTTCAGGCAGCCTGTGATGATTCAGCTTCACTGTCCTAGTGCCCACGCTAGCTAGGCCAAAGCCAGCTCGGGCGTGTCAACACGAGTGGCAGATCCCTGGAGTCAGCCCCAGTACAGTCCATGGCAAAGCTCCCTTTGATTTCGGGGAGATAAAATCCAAAATGGCACCCGGCCGTCGCTCGGGGCCTGGCTCTCCTGCCCAGACTTCCACTGGCGCCAATGGAGTGCTGGATTAGCCCCACCCCGCTGGGGTGGGACCAGAGGCGGGGCGAACCTCACTCCATCGGGCAGCGCTGGGTGATCGCGCTCCTCGCCAGCTTCTGCTCAGCTGACGTCCGGAGAGGACCCCATGGGTGGAACCCAGGGCGGGTTCTGCCCTTTGACCTGTCAGAATAGAAAGGTCGGCTCCATCCAGCAATGTGCTGCGGCTAGCATGGGCAGTGTTTGCGCCCCGTAGCCTGTCTCGTGCGCCCTGTGTTAAGCACCCTTGTGCCGTGTCCCTTACCTGGTGCCCGGTGTCCTGTCTTCCTGCCTGGGGACCTTGCACTGTGTCCCCCCCGGGTCACACGCCAGAGCCCCATGTCCCTGTGTCCCACTCACCTCCGCATGGTGCCCTGTGCCCCTCCGTGATGTCCTCTTCCGCGCACGCTGGCTTCTCATAAATGGCTGTTTCTCCCCCCGTCTCTCCGCAGCCCTGTTTACAGTACTGGCCAGAGCCGGGGCTCCAGCAATACGGGCCCATAGAAGTGGAGTACGTCTCCCGGTCCGCGGATGAGGATTTCATCGCTCGCCTCTTCCGGGTGCAGAACGTCACACGGGTGAGGAGGGGGTGGGGAGTGGTGGGGAACGGGGGGTTTTAGCTGATGGTCACCCAACCGGGAGCTCAGGGAGCTCGTGGCTGCACCCGCTGGGTGCTGAAGCCTGCCCAGCTTTCCCGGCGGGTTCCAGGCATTCACTGGGTTTCCGAGGGCACTAAAAAGAGAAGGCAAATCCAGATGCCTTGTGCACATCCAGCCCCAGCAATGCTGCCACCTCCACCCCAGAGAGCAGCCTGACAGAGCTGGAGAATTTCCCTTGAATACTGGGTTAAGTGACCCCTACGATGGCGGCGTGGCGTCCTTTCACTAGACTTCTCCCAAGTTACCCTGATTGTTACAGGAGCTTTTGGGATGCAGTCAGTGATGTTTTGTCATCCCTTGCTGCATCAATTTTGCGTTGGGGGTGTCACGTTACTGAAATTATCTGGAATCATATAGACCATTGGTGCAACCAAGGTCCTGTAGTGGCACCAAATCTTTTGTAAAGGGGGTCATATAAGGTGTCTACGACCAGGTTATGATCTGCTGATTATGATTATGCTATCTGTATGTGTGTATCAGTTTCGTAGTTGAAGTTATGGCTATTGGCTCTGTACTGTCTGTCTTTCCAAATATTGTACTATGCTGTTGGAGACATTTTAGAACCTGCTTGATGGCCCATTAAGGACTATCAGCTGTACAATGGACTCACTGGGAGCTTGGAATGCTCCAATCCACATAAGAAGTCTGGCAAAGACATGCAAGAGAGATGGTGGGCAATGGCTGCCCGTCTGTGAATGCTGAATCGTGCATGGTCATGTGATATGCTCACACGACTCCAGAACTGATGGGGTTGTACTTTTCACAGCAAGAACAAAAAGGTTCTTGCACCTGGGAGAAACTATAAATAAACCTGCTCCAGCCCCTCCATGTTGTCTTCAATCTCCAGTCTCCAGCCTCCAGTCTTGCTCCTACTTCTGGATGGGACTTTGCTACAAATGGGCGCTCTGGCCAAAGGATTGATGACCCATTCCTCCAGGGAATGTATTCCAGAGACTTTAATTTGAACCTGCAGTTATTCTACAACTGATGTAAGCCATTACTGCATGTATTTGATTTCCTTTAACCATTTCTAACCCTCACCTATATCTTTTTCCTTGTATAATAAACCTTTAGATTTTAGATTCTAAAGGATTGGCAACAACGTGATTTGTGGGTAAGATCTGATTAGTATATTGACCTGGGTCTGGGGCCTGATTCTTTGGAATTGGGGAGACCTGTTTTCTTTATTTGGGGTATTGGTTTTCATAACCATTTGTCCGCAGGACAGGTGGCTGCTGGTGGTGATACTGGGAAGCTGGAGTGTCTAAGGGAATTGCTTGTGTGACTTGTGGCTAGCTAGTGGGGCGAAACCAAAGTCTTTTCTGTTTGCTTGTTTGGTTTGCCTTAGAGGTGGAAAAATGCCACCCTTGGGCTCTAGTTGCCCTTTTGGAAGCAATTTGTCCTGATTTGACACCCTCAGTTGGATCCCACCAGGAACAGCACCGTCACGTCTCTGGAATACATTCCCTGGAGGAATGGGTCATCAATCCTTTGGCCTGAGTGCCCATTTGTAGCAAAGTCCCATCCAGAAGTAGGAGCAAGACTGGAGGCTGGAGACTGGAGATTGAAGACAACATGAAGGGGCTGGAGCAGGTTTATTTATAGTTTCTCCCAGGTGCAAGAACCTTTTTGTTCTTGCTGTGAAAAGTACAACCCCATCAGTTCTGGAGTCGTGTGAGCATATCACATGACCATGCACGATTCAGCATTCACAGGCGGGCGGCTATTGCCTGCCATCTCTCTTGCATGTCTTTGCCAGACTTCTTATGTGGATTGGAGCATTCCAAGCTCCCAGTGAGTCCATTGTACAGCTGATAGTCCTTAATGGGCCATCAAGCAGGTTCTAAAATGTCTCCAACAGCATAGTACAATATTTGGAAAGACAGACAGTACAGAGCCAATAGCCATAACTTCAAGTACAAAACTGATACACACATACAGATAGCATAATCATAATCAGCAGATCATAACCTGGTCGTAGACACCTTATATGATCCCCTTACATAAGATTGGTGCCACTACAGGACCTTGGTTGCACCAATGGTCTATATGATCCCAGAAAATTTCAGTAACGTGACAACTGGGTTAAGTGACCCCTACGATGGCGGCGTGACGTCCTTTCACTAGACTTCGCCCAAGTTACCCTGGTTGTTACAGAAGCACCCCCTGGCCCGCAGCCCTCTCCTGCTGCCAGGGTCTATCTTCTTGCAGCTGTTCTGTTCAAACAGGCGGGCTGCAGACTGGAATCGGACTTAGAAGCCAATCCCACTCCTGGCCAAACGCCCGTTTGTTTCAGTGGGAACCGCCTCAGACCCTTAGCCAGGAAGGGAGGACCTCTCATTCCCATGCTGCATTGGGCTAGGAACCACTCTCTGAATGGAGCCAGCGCTGGAGGATTCATAATGGCCACAAGAGGCTATTTGTGCAGGGCTCAGGCCAGAATTCCAGACTCAAAGGGCCTGATTCTGGTGTACACTAAGGCTTGGCCGACACGAACGTATAGTTCATGGCAAGCTGGGGTGTGAATCTATCCCACGCTCCCCCAATGGTCAGGTGCGCCCGGCTGAGGCACGTGAACTGCTTGTTACTTGTTACCTCAGTTTCCCCTTCTGCAAAATTGGGATAATAATGCTGACCTTCTTGGTAAAGTGCTTTGAGATCTGCTGAATAAAAGCCAGATATTCTTATCGGAGGCCTACATAGAGCTAGATTTACCTACGGCTACGTTAAAATTTGTGATGGATGAACTAAAGGGTTTTAGGGAGAACCTTCCCCTGAGTGGAGATCATTCCATAATTGCACATTATGTGGTTTCTTGCACTTTCCTCCAAAGCGTCTAGTACTGGCCATGGCTGGAGACAGGCTAGTGCATTAAATGGCCATCAGATCGATCTTGTCTGGCAGTTCCTATGAGAACAGAGCAGGACCTTCTCAAAATGGATGCTAACCCTTTTAACTTTTGCCACCTGAAGACGTTTACTCCCCTTTTTCCCCCCTCCTCGTTATTTTTCACTTTCCCCCCTTGCATTTCTGCATTCCAGCTGGAAGTAGGAAGGCTGAGATCCCGTAAGGAGGCCTGTTCTGGCCAGATTTCTGTCCTAAATCTCAGATCCATGAAGTCTGGATAAGTTTCAGAGAAGCATCCATGCTTTCCGGAGCATGTCTGAATGGAATCAGTGAGAGATCTGCCCGTCACTAGCACTTAGCAATGGTTTGGAGCAAGCCCAGACCTCATTTAGCCTCTAACTCTCTCAGAGCTGAGCCTGCCTAACGGGCCTGGGTGCTTCGGTTGTGTTTTGATTTCTCTGCTTGCTGTCCTGCATAATTGGATCAGCACAGAGACAGCCCCTGACCCTCAGGCTCCTTTCTTTGCTGTAGCCACAGGGGCTATTTTTAATGGGTATCGTATGCCAGCAAAATGTCCATCCCCACCAGCCGCTATCTGGCAGGTGACGCCCAGAATAGCTGCAAGCCGGTCATTAGCAGTGCTGCCTCAGTGGAAACTGACCAGTGGGGGAAGCTAAATGACACGTGTGATGGGTTCCCCCCAGGATGCCACCTGGAACAGGGGTACCCATGAGCCCTCTAACCCACCAGCCTGGCTCCCTCTCACCCTGTGCTGCTGTGACAAGCTGCGAAGCCTCTCAGCCTGCACTTTCACCAGCATCCACACAGGTAGGGACATGCCCAGTTACAGTTACGTACAGGCTCTTTAACCACCAGCCTAGGACCCCAGAGAAGTACTGTTCTGCCCTGGTCAGATCTGGCCAGTATATGGGTTTAACTCCCAGTCCGCCTCTCTCTCCATGTGAAGAACAATACATACTTGTGGTAGCCAAGCTGAGATTTTCCCAGGCCCCTAAGTCAAATGCACACTGGTTTGGATTAAAACATCAAATAAGTTTATTAACTACTAAGTGATTATAACAGATAGCAAACAGATCAAAGCAGATTACCTAGTAAATAAACAAAAGCACTAAATGATCTTAACATACTAGATATGTAGGATATGAATTAGCAGATTCTCATCCTGAGTGATAAACAGGCTGGCAAATTCTGAAAGCACAAGATGCCTTGGCTTTGCCATTTGGGCTTCCCAGGTTTTCATACACAGGCTAAAAAATCCCTTTAGTCTGGGACCATCACTTCCCCCCTGTTCAGTCTTTGTTCCTCAAGTGTTTCCAGGTGTGTTGTTGTAGAGAGAACGAGGTGCCCTCATGATGTCATTTCTCCCTTTTTACATCTTCTTCCCACGTTCTGGAGAGCTCTTTTGCTGTGTCAAACAGTTCCCATTGTATGGTGCTATCTCTGAGAGCTTTCTATTGTGCACAGTTCCTGGGGTAATCCTTGTGCTTGTGCGCATTTCCTCAGTAAGCCACTAACATTGTTTGGCCTTTTTCCTGCCATACCTGAGAGGCTGCTTGTGGGTGTTTCCACCCTCACAACATGTTTCAGTAACACACACATAGCCAAACTTCATAACTTCACACACGACGCTCACACATACGTTTCGATTAGATATTAATGTCTAGCTGATCCAGACTTTTAGAACGATACCTCACACAGCGCACTTTGTACAAAACATATCCGAGTTACATGACCGTGGTGAATATTGGGGTGTCAGGGTGTCACAACATGGAAGTCAACGTCAGATCCTCTCCTGAACTTACAAGCAACCCCGAGGATCCTCAATCCTGACAGCAGAAAGGGCCTAGTGAAATGTCGCCTCTTCCCCAGATTATCTGGGTTTGGAAAGTTGTATCATGAACTAGATGGAGCTCCTTCAAAACCCAGAACTCTGGACTCTTGGGCTGCTGGAGAGGGAAAGCGTTTACACTGGAGAATCAAACCGGTCTGTGCAGCTGCTGCTGTGTATGTCTGAGGGTGATTGCCGGCTGCTGCTGTGTGGGGTGGGAGAGAGCGCGTGTGGCAATGCAGGGTGTCATTGTGAGTGCTGCTCCAGGTGGCGTTGTGTCTAAAGCATGTGTGGTAGTGGCACGTGTAATGGTGAAGCTGAGCTAGGTGTGATATTGGCTGGGTATGATTGCAATGCTGCTCTGTGTGGTGTGGCTGATACTGGGACCTATGTGCGTGGGTATGCTCGTGTGATATTGAGGAGCGTGTGTATGTGATAGTGACGCTGCTCTCTGTGTGATAGGAGACTGACAGTCAGGTCCTAGTGGGCTAAATTCTCCTCTCCTGGCCCTTGGAGTAAATCCAGAAGTCAGTGGTGTTGCTGCCGCTTCCTATCTGTGTAAGTGGGGGCAGAATTGGGCCCTGTGTGCCCATCAGTGAGGGCAAAGTGAGCCCCATGCACTGCGCGTGGATCTGATTCTGTCAGGCGCTGTGCCGTCCTTTGAGATGCAAACGTGAGATCAGCCCATGCTGCCCTAGTGCAGGGTGCGGGGAGGGGGAGTTCTCCAGCCCCGCTGATTTGAGAACTCAGAGCAGGTGGCTGGCTCCATCCCTCCTGGGTATTTGGGATCCTAGCCTGTGATCCAGTACTGAATCCTGGGAATCCAACAATCGGCCTTTGCTTTCTCTGTCCCTTCCCTTTCACTCGCCCTCCTCCCCTCCCCACACACTTGTGGCTGAAAACAGCAATCCCAGGTGGAGCCTTGGGCCTAGTGTTTCATTGCAGAAGCCAAGCTTCATTCCCAGAGTATTTTCATCTTCCCAGTCAGCACTGAGCCCCTCATCCATCTGGCTAGAGCCCAGACTTACTTAGCTTCGTGCGTAGAAATCCTCCTTCTCCTGGAGCCTTCTAACTGCATTAGGTTGCAAAGCTAACCAGATTACTAGGGGATTAAGGAGCATTCTTACCATTCTCTGCCCCCCGGCCAGATGGCTCTGTTTCAAGAGGCTTGCAGGGAACGCCGCATGAATAAATGTAGGTGCTCTCTGCCGAGTAGTTACGGTGGCAGGACTGAGGTGCATTATGTGGGGAGCCCAGGATGGGGTGAGTGGCAGGGCTATAGGTTAGGTTGAGGTTCATTGGCATGGCGAGGAGCCCAGGAGAGGGA
>ML677388.1:10692669-10778084 GCA_007922305.1 Dermatemys mawii
CATTGGCATGGCGAGGAGCCCAGGAGAGGGACAGCAGGGGGCGGTACAGGTTAGGTTGAGGTGCATTGTCAGAGCTGCGGGTGTGTTTTGGGGGCTGTGACTGGAATGACTAGGGCAGTGCAAATTTGGGTGGAGAGGCACGAGCAGAGGTGCTGGGGAGGTGACTGAAGGGATTCGGGGAGGGTGGGTGGTTGGACACTTGCTTATGCCCTGCCCGTGTGAAGCCTCCCTTCCACAAGCATTAACATGTCCCGAGTCGCCCCTTGCCCCCGCCACACCCCCAGCAGGATGTCGAGGCGGGCAGCCATTCTCACACACCGATGGGCCTCTTCTAGTTGCAGGAAGGGCACCTGATGGTCCGGCATTTCCAGTACCTGAGGTGGTCAGCATACAGGGACACGCCAGACTCCAAGAAGTCGTTCCTGCACCTGCTGGCCCAAGTGGAGAAGTGGCAGGAGGAGAGCGGTGACGGGAGGACAATCGTGCACTGCTTGTGAGTAGCCCCCAGAGAATATCAACCTGCTCACCAGGGCTGGTGGCCAGCGGCTCCTGCCAGCCCACATGCCCAGAGGGGTAGAGGGGAGCTACCCCCACCAGCCCACCTGCCCTTAGTGCTGCCCAAGGGCCCTCCTAAGCAAGCCACTGTTGACGCAGTTCTGTGTCCATGCAAGGACCTGGCAGCGGCCATCTTGGATTTCCTCTGATCCGTGTGGCGAGTTTTGAGGCATTTAAAAAACACCTGCCCAAAGCTCCGACTTCGCCAGCCCAGCAAGTCGAAATCGGCATCAATCCATTGAGCTCAGAGGAGCCACCCCTGAGGCCCAGGCCCACCAAATCCAGAATGGTTACCCTGCCCGCACTCTGAGTGCTCTCAACCATTCTCCGTCCATTTGCACGTATACAGGCATGCACGCCCACAGACCTGGGGCATAATGAGTTTTCAAATTGACAGGGACAGCAGGCGAGCTTTTAATCAAAAATTAATTACAAGCTCATCCATCTTCATTAGCCTAACTATAATTTGCAAGTGTCCTTTGTAAAATACGGCCCCCCGCCCCCTCGGAGCTCTGAAGAGATGAAGACCGGGAGGTAGGAGAGGGAGCAAGGCGTGGAGGCTCATAAATCAGAGGCCGGCGTCCCTGGCAAGGCTGATGCATTCGCAGGTGGAGGAAGGGTGTATCCATTGGTGTTTGGCCCTAAGCAGAATGATGGGACGTGAGTGATACACTCAGTTTTGAAGGTAGCTGCTACCCCAAATAGACAACTCAGATAAAGGGGGAGAACAGGATCACCACCGCATTTTACGTGGGGGGGCTGGAGTCACAGAGAGAGAAAGGAACATGCTCCAGTTACACAGGAAGTTTGTGGCAGAGCCAGGAACTGAACCCAGTGCTCTGAGTCCAGGCCCAATGATCTGCAAGACCTCAGCCTTCCTTGTTGTAGCGCCTCTGATGAATCTCGGTGCCTGGGCCCACAGCCCAGGAATGATCTTCCCACCGCATGGGAACCGCTTTGCTCAGTTCGGAGTTAGGAGAATGTCACTATGACAGTGGGGCAGTGTCAGGTCACAGCTTTGCTTCGTGAGAGGGTCAGTTGGGCCCAGCCTAGCAGAGGGAAAACCCAGACCACCACCCCGTGTATTCTAGGGGAGCTGGACTGGAAACGCACGGTGTGAACCGCTCCTGGCAGAAACCAGCTTCAAATTCATTCCAATACGCTAGACACAGCAATGTGTGAGGTTCCTCATCTCAATGAGAGGCTCTAACCATAGACCCCAGGGGTCCCCCACTGTTAACCTCCTCCTGCCTGAGTGAAAATCCTAGCCCTTGTCTTTCATCTTAGGCAGGTTCTGCCCCATGACAATACTTTGCTCACTCCCCAGAGCTATTTCACCTCCTTAACAGGCCCGGCAGGGAGAACAGGAGGAGGAGGAGGAGGAGGCAGGATTGTCCATAGTTATGATGCTCTGCTATCCCCTAGACTTGGGAAAGTCACTTAGTCTCTGTGCCTCCATTCCCCATCCCCTGAGGATGACAGCACTGTCCTACCTCACAGGGGGCGTCCTGAGGATTCAGACATCAAAGAACCTGAAGGGCTCAGACGCTGTGGTGATTTGGAAACCAGTTCCACAGCCCTGAAGGAAGGTTCCCACCTCTGTAATTGCCAGGACCACTGTTAATACCTTTTATTAAACTAGTTACAACCCTGGCTACCCACCGGCCCTCTGGGACAGGACCCTATTGCACCCTTTGGGCCGGAGCTCAGCCATTTCATCCTTTGGGTTCCAGGGTGTCCAGCCGGTCCTGGTGAGACGTGGCTTTGCTGAATCCGTTTGCTCCCTGACTTGCTTCTCCAACTCCTCACTCTCATGCTAGCTCATCTTCTGTTACTGAAAAGGGGAAGATATTTCCCCATCATCCAATGCAGCAAGTGCTCATGCACACAGGGGTGCCTTGCAGCTGTCTCTGTCCGTGAATGGAACTGGCCTGATTTTCAGAGGCATCGCATGCTGGCAGCTCCCACCGTGATCGGAATATCAAGGCACCAATCTAGACCCTCAGATTGAAAGCACTGGCATTGGCCTCTCCGTGCCTCATTTCCGACCTCCCAGGATCACAGAGCTTAGTTCACTAACGCCTGTCAAACCCACATAGCAGATCCTCCATGGAAAGGCACCAGCATTGCAGCTGGTTTGCTCTGTTTCGGAGGGGCTGCTCTGTGGGTGTCCCTGTGCTCTGGCTCCCCACTGACCGACTCCGTGTGTGTCTCCCGCTAGGAATGGGGGTGGTCGGAGCGGCACTTTCTGTGCCTCTACCATGATCCTGGAGATGATCAAGTGTCACAACCTGGTGGATGTTTTCTATGCTGCAAAGACCCTCCGCAACTACAAACCAAATATGGTTGAGACCTTGGTAAGTGCTGAACAACACTCACCGCCTCCCTGTCCCTTCTGCCTGCCCCCAGCTTGACCAGCTCCTGCGTGTCAGAACGTCCTGCTGGGCAGTTGAGGCACACCGGGGTGCAGTTAATCCAGCCTGGCCCGGGGAGCCAGCGTGGGTGTATTCGTCCCAGCCTGCCCCCGTCCTTCCCCTGCCCCAGCTACTTGCTGCACGTGACTTGGGTGTGTCTGAGGCAGTGACCTTGCGTGTCATTGCCGGGCTCATTCCTGGAATAACAGAGCGGGGCGTGGTTGTCGTTAATTCACTGGAGATGATTCCAGCTGTTCCTGGGGGTGAGGAGCAGGAGGGCTCCTGGCTGAGGAGTGAAGGGGGGGCAGCCCCGGGGAGCATTTTCTGGTCTCAGGTTCCCTGCCAAGCCCTGTGCTCAGGCGGGTCTCCTTGTTCTGAGGGCACCCTCAGATGGACGCAGTGTGCAGCCAGATCGGTTGGACCCCAAAGCCAGCCACCGCTGGTGGCTTCAGCCAGGTTTCTCTGTGGGTTAACTCGTACCCCAAACCCAGGGAGTGCAGTTCTACGGGAACGGAGGCTGGAGAATGGGCTGCGAGGTCCCCGGGGCTGAGCCTGCTGGGTGTGGTGTGGCTCTGCCTCGGAGATGCCATGCCAGAGCAGACCTGTCACCCACCCAGTGTGGCCACCTGATCCTCACAGCGGGGCCAGTGGCGACTGCACCCCTCCGCCCTGCTCCCACGCCATTGTGCGCAGGGTGACGGTGCTTAACAAGAACATGGTCCCACCCGAGGTGCTCCAATGAGAGCCCTGCCCAGGAAGGCCTCATGGTGACAGAGCCATATAGGACACTGGGGCCATGGTTGCACTTACAGGATTATAGCGATATTGGTTATAACTGTCCTCATATACAGCTATAGGGATAGTGCTATAGCGTGGCCACGCAGACACTTGCCATTGGTATAGCGTGGCCACATTTGCGGCACTTCAGACGGCATTGGGAGCAGCGCATTAGGGCAGGTATCCCAGCATTCAGCTGGGTGCAACGTGCTTTTCAAACAAGGGAGGTGAGGGGGGACATGTTGTATGTATGCGGAGGGAGAGAGCCAGTGGTTTTTCCGTCCTTCTAAGAGCCTGTCAGCGAGCCTGTCAGTGCGTGTCCATTCACAGAGGGCTTTGTTTTCACACAGGCTCCCTCCTTAAACATTTGCATTGCTTATCTGCCGAGTTAAGAGAGAAACTCTAAAGAGGTACTTCATCATTCCTCTAACCGAGTTCAAAAGAAAGGGAAGAGACGTCAATTGCCTTAAATGGCTCTAGGCATCTCAAGAGATCACTTGTAGCGCAGTGGGTGTCCACATTCTCGCCGTAGCGCTACAGCAGGAGCGCTACAGCCCTTATTCCCCATGCGGAGGTGGATTACCAGTAGTGCTATAACTCCGAGGTTATAGCGCTCTATGTGCCTCGCCAGTGTGGACGGGTAGGAGGTTATAGCGCTCCTGGGGGCCTTATAGCGCTATAAAGTGCCAGTGTAACCAGGGCCTGGGGCTCAGTTCTCTGCCCACCCATCTCCTGGGCCGGATACGAGGGACTCCTCTACACGTCAGTGGGAAGAGTCGCTCACATCCTGCCGGGGACAACAGGGCCCCCGGTGGGTTGTGTTTGCCAGTGGTGGTGGCCCTGCCTTTTCTAACTCCAAGCACCAGAACCCATCATACACACACCACCTGCTAAAGACAACCTAACTACACCTGTGTAGGAACCAAAGAAATCCTAACAATGGTTTAGGCCCATTACTAGACTGAGATGGTAAAACTGTTAATCATGGTGCAGAAAAGGCAGACGTGTTCCATAAATATTCCTGTTCTCTCTTCAGAAAGCAGCATGTTGATGTGTTTGTGGCACATGAAAATGATGTCTGGGGGAGGAGGAGGAGGATTTCCAGTCCATTGGTAGCCAAGGAGGATGTTGAATGACATTTGCGAGAGATAAACATTTGTAAAGAAGCGGGCTTGGATAACTTGCGCCCAAGACTCGTAAAAGAGTTGGCTGAGGAGATCACTGATGTTAATTTTTATTAAGTCTGGGACTATGGGGAAGCTCCAGAAACCCGAAAGGGTGCTAATGTGCCAGTATTCAAAAAGGGCAAGTGGAATGACCCAGATAGCTGTAGGCTGACTAGCGTGACATCAGTCCCGGGCAAAATAATGGAAAAATTGATACGGGATTCAATTAATAAAGAACTAAAGGAAAGGGATATAATTAATATCAGTCAATGTGGTTTTATGGAAAATAGATCTTGATTTTGTGTTTTGAGGTGATTGCGAGTCTGGTTGACGAAGGTAACTGTGTAGATGTAATATACTTAGCCTCCCCACACACTGCCTGCCTGTGGGGGTTTATTTTCACATTATTATAAAAGGAAACAATCCCTTTCCTTAATCCGAAAGCATTCTGTGGTTTTAACCTCTGCGGCTGCCTCCTCTCTTTGATTTCCTTCCCCCGGGACGCCCCCACACCTGGGCCAGCCTAGTGGTACCCACCCCTCCGTATGCCTAATTGGATTCTTTTTGAAGGCCCACTGATGCTTCCCACAGAGCTCGCTGGAGAAGTGTGCTTCAGAAGCACTTAGCGCTCGCATATAGATTTCCTTTGTGCCCCCTCCTGTCTTTGTGTTTGCAAAGGGAATCTCATGCAAATGGGATCCTCGTTGCTCATTCCCTCTCCCGAAGTCACAGCTATCCTCTGCTTGAGATGTATTGCATCCAGTTTTGGTCCCCCCACTACAGAAAAGACGTGCACAAGTTGGAGAGAGTCCAACGGAGGGCAACAAAAATGATCAGGGGGCTGGGGCATGTGACTACGAGGAGAGGCTGAGGGAACTGGGGTTATTTAGTCTGCAGAAGAGAAGAGGGAGGGGGGATTTGATAGCAGCCTTCAACTACCTTAGAGGGTGTTCCAAAGAGGATGGAGCTCGGCTGTTCTCAGTAGTGGCAGATGACAGAACAAGGAGCAATGGTCTCGAGGTGCAGTGCGGGAGGTTTAGGTTGGATATTAGGGAACACTATTTCACTAGGAGGGTGGTGAAGCACTGGAATGGGTTCCCTAGGAAGGTGGTGGAATATCTGTCCTTAGAGGTTTTTAAGGTCAGGCTTGACAAAGCCCTGGCTGGGATGATTTAGTTGGGATTGGTCCTGCTCTGAGCAGGGGGTTGGACTAGATACCTCCTGAGGTCCCTTCCAACCCTGATATTCTGATTCAATCTCTGACACCCTCTGTTTGAGTGTTGAGTCCCTAATGGGGTTGGGAACCAGAGAAGTAGATGGGCACATGCTCTGCTAGTGGAAAAAGGACTCGTTCCGTTACGAGCAGCTCTTTTCGCCAGTGGCTGATGCCTGACTCGCTGCATGCATGACTGTGCTCTTCGAGTGCAAGCTGTCCAGGGCAGAAAGATATTAGTAAACTTTAGGGCCTATCTAAATAAATACATAATAATCCTCCCATTATGAGGAAGTCATTATTTTTAGCCCTTCCTCTAATGGGAAAATAAGATCCTGTATATCTTCTATATATAGAAAAATCAATGCATAAAATAGCAATTACAGCCAGGAGAAATTTTCACACAGGACGTAAGTTGTAGCCACAAAATATATGCAGACAAGGGTACTTTAATTGCGCCCACTCAACCCAGCCTGGCGCATGCAACAATTAACTGTACCTGTCCTCAGGGAGCTGCAATGGCTCCACTGCGCTCATGGTGCAGGCATCCAAGTCATTGCCCTGAGAGGACGGTTGTAAGTCTTTGCTGCAGGGAGCAGTTTGTTTAGGGCTCACTTCCTTGAATGTGAACGGCAAGACTCCCCGGGCACCAGTATTCCAGGATCAGGCCTTACGCTGCCTTAGTGATGTTTATAGATGCGCGCATTTGTTGGCCCATGCAGTCCCCGGCTTTGTACGTGCAAGGGTGGGCTTGGAGCCAGCATGCACAGGTGGTAGCAGATGCAACATAGACACCCCACACTGTGCCTAGCTGACCTCGTGTCTCGTCCTGTCTCAGGTGGGGGCTGCTATTGACACTAATGGGGAACCAATTCCGTGCAGCAACCCCCTCACCACCACCACAGCTGGCACTAATTGGCTCCCTTGTTGGCAGACTTGGTGGAGAGGCTGAGAAATGAATGGACCATGGAGACTGGATTCCCCTTTCTTCCCTAGAGATAGGTCTTCTCAGTCAAGGTTGAGCTGCATTGGTCAGGTGATTCGTAGGATGCTTGTGCTTCCATTTGCCCAGGCTGGATAATCCAGGACCTTAATCCCCAGGTCTGTCCCCAGGCGCCTTTTACCAGCGTCAAATGCATTATGTTTTTTTAATGAATGTGTATTGTTCAGGGGGGCTGGAGACAATTTGTATGGTGGGGGTGCGGAGAGCCATTGAACCAAAGTGTAACCCCTTTATATGATGGAAACCCCTTCAAGCCAAAGGGTGCAGAAGCACCCCTAGGTCCAGCACTTATGGTAATGTTACAAGTGTGTTCCCCAAAAGGACTGTCTGGATCTAGGTAGGTAGGTAGGTAGTTCACAGCTGAGAGCATGCAGACTAAGCAGAGCTGGTTGGAAAGGCTTGGAAGGAATGTTTTTTCATTGGAAAATTCCAATTTTGTGAAACGTGACACCAGTGACGAAAATTCTTTTGGGAAGAAAAATAGAAAAAAAGCATTTCTATAGAGCTGAAGTATCGCATTCGAACCTATTCAGAATAGAACACTTTGATTTTCCATTTTGAATTTTCATTTAATTTGTTAACTAATGTAATTAATTAATGGGGAAAAGTCAAAATTGGAACAAAAGGTTTCAATAGATCTGAAGCTTTTTCCCCCCCAGAATTTCATTTTGCAGGAAATTTAGAAATTTCTAGGTTTTTTTCTATTTTGGAGCCCCAGAATTCTCAGAATTGTGAAACTGCAAAGTCTGGTTCTTGGTCTGTTCTAGTCATGGGCTTTTAGGACCAGTAAAACCTCTTGTGTGGTACGCTGGGCAGCTCTTTACTTCAGCTCTTCACACATTTCTTCTTTTCTTCTTCTTAAAGGAACAGTATCATTTCTGCTATGACATAGCACTGGAATACCTGGAATCACTGGAGACGAGATAGCATCGTGCCGGAAGACGGAAAGCAAATGTTTGTTTCGGGTTCATGCCAAACATGCATTTTCCACTCGGACTTTGAGCTAGTGCGACTGACGAGAGGGGGAGAAATAAGAATGGACAGAATCAAAAAAAATACAGTAATGAAAAACAAAAGGCAGGACGTGGAGAAATGTCGGTCATGCTAGATCTTCATCCTCCTGCTCTCCATCTCCCACACCCCCTTTCCACCCTCAGCATGGGACAGAGCTCAGACGGGTTGGCCAGCACTGGTTCCATTACCACAGCGATGCCTCCGTGACAGCCAGGACTGTGAAACATACAAGGGCGAGTGAGAGGACTTCACCCGTGGGCACCTTTGGACACATCCAACGCACAAAGCAGACCCAGGCTAAGGCAGAGGCAAAGTGGGAAGGGAAAAAAGAGGAATTCCAGCTTGTTTCTCAGTGATGGTTACGAAGGATTTATGGAAACAACAGTAGTTGGGGTTTTTTTTAATAGTATTTTAAGTCTAAGCAGCTTTTCAGAGGTGCATAGAAGATCCTCTGGAGGCCCTGGCCTCTGTGGAGACACAAGCCATGTTGGAGTGAAGACACTAAAGCGAGTTATGTTGTTTTCAGTCTGTGTTAATCATGAGTTTGATGGTCGCTAACGGATGCCAGCTTCCCGAAAGTCCTAGTTTATTTGTGTGTCCCCCAGAGCATATAGCCCATTGGGAGACGTGGGAATGCGGGAATCCAGGTTGTGTAAAATTGGGTAGGGGCATAACGGCTGCTCCTGTCCAGTGCTCACACCCAGCCTAAGCCACCTGCCGCGGTTTTCTGAAGTGGCTCAGTGATTTGGGGTGCCGCAGTCTTTTTGGGTGCCCCCAACGAGGTACGTTAAAGGCACCTGATTTTCAGAGGGCGAGTTCTCAGCCCTTCCTGGAAATCCGGCCCTTTCAAGGCATCTCAAACTGGGTGCCCAAAAGTTGAGGCAACCACAATCACCTGGTCATCTTGGCCTTCCACATGGAACCAACTGCCTTGCCACGGGCCGCTGCCTCGCTCAGTGGACACCAGCAATTGGCGACTAAGCAGGAAGGGCCCTTCTAAGTGGGCTGAGTCAGTGTTACCAGCCCCAGCAGGTGCGTGGGAAGGTCTGGGCCGGGCGGGGACACAGCTGGAAGCCGGGGGCCTCAGAGATCAGGCCGGATGAGGGTCAAATACATCCCTCATTTTGGAGCCAGGTAAATCCAGAGGAGCCCCACGGAGTGGCCGGATCCTGCACTCAGTTACAGCTGGTGTAAATCAGAGTCATTCCTTTTGAAGCCAGTGGGCCAAAATTGACAATGGTAAATGCAGAGGAACTCCCTTGCAATGGCAGCCCTGATGCTGCAGGCAGTTACATCCGGTAAATCTAGATCCACCCAAGTGATATTTCTAGCAAGTCCTCTGTTACCAAGGCAGGTTTCTTGGCTCTGAAATGGGAGCAGAATCTACCCCAGGGGTGGGCAGACCGTGGCCCCTGGGACACTTCCAGCCCGTCAGACGTTTTTATTCGGCCTTCGAGCTCCTGCCGGGGAGTGGGGTCAGGGGCCTGCCCCGCTCCGCCCGCCCGTGCTCTCCCTGGTGAGTGGGGTCGGGGGCTTGCCCCGCTCCGTCTGCCCGGTGCTTTCCAGCCCCCGACTCACAGTTCCCGTGATAAGCACCATCTTCTGGCACACAGAGCCACACTGTGCAGGCACAACTTCACCGTGCTGTTTCCGGGATCAGAACCCCCACCCTCCCCCAGGCATGGCAGCATATTCAGTCCCCATCCGGTCTCCTATGGCCCCATCCTCAAGAACCTCAAAACCGCCCAGGGGCTGCACCCATCCCTGCGAGGGTATCTCCACCCGTGGCGGTGCCTGGTACAGCCACCTTGGTGTCACTGCCACAGGGCTCATAGGAATCCCCGGGACCGCCCCATAGAGCCCGCCCAACACCACCACCACACCCCATGAGTCCTTCCTCCCCCCACCTTGGTAACATCCCTTACAGAGCCCCCGCGTGCTGCACCCTATAGAGTCCCCGTCCCCCACTGGGCATTCATGGCCTGCCATACAACTTCCATACCCAGATGCGGCCCTGTAAAATTGCAGTTCCTCAGGCCAAAAAGTTTGCCCGTCTCTGATCTGTCTAGACAGGTCAGAACAGACGTGGGGTCTAAGTCCTAGGGCACCTGGCTAGGCAAGGATGGGATCTGGAGGAGGAGCCAGCACCTGGATGGGAACTGCAGCTGTCCCAGAGAGCAGGAAGCTGCTGGGGAAGAGCAAAGATGAGGTGAGCTGGGTTGGGAAGGGAGGCGGCTTTGTCATAAGAAGTTGCGGCAAGGTCAGAGCACTGCACGCCCCTGACCTCCTGCCATGGAACCAAAACATGAGAGCTTTTAGTTGTGTCAATCCCACCTGTTGACAGGGGTTGGCCTCAGCGCTCACTTCCCTTCATCCCGCCGTCAGGTCTGGAGGAAAGGTTCATTCAGGACACGGCCCAGGCGGCCTCCAGCTCTAGGGGTGACGTCCAGCGAGGTTTCTCTCCTGCATAGCTCAGCCATTGCCTCTGCTTCTAGACCCCCGGAGTCCCTTGTGTTTCTCTCGTCCCCTCCTAGCGGGTTGTGGGTCTGAGCGGGGCTTGGAATGGAATTACCCTGAACCCGACGGTTTACCGGTCGCTTGTTTTCAGAGTTCAGAGGTGAGCTGTTCAAAAGCCGCATTGCCACCCCAGATCTGCGCGGGTTCGGTGCTCCACTGAGCAGCTCCGTTCCAGCCGGGCACCATGAGGGGCTGTAACAAGCAGCAGCCCCGTGGCTGCGAGCGTGCAATCTGCCATCCTAAACTCAGAGAGCTGGGGGGTTTTGCCAGTTTGACTCAGGGACCAGGCCACGCTCTTCTGCTCCGAGACAGAATGACTGTCTTGGGAGGAGGAGATGACCCCAAAATCCTTCTCTGCTTTCTGGTGCTGTGCCTGTCTGCTCCATTCCAGAGCTATGCCCAAGCTGTCAAATGACTAGCCTCTGGCTAAGCGACCTCTGTGTCTTGTAGCTTTCCTGGGCCCCAGTGACCACCACGAATGGGGGGCTACTCACCCCACCATATTGGACTGTGCCGCAGTATGTGTGGGGCCTCCTAGAATGGGAAATGCCAGGCTGAATTCAACCGCCGCAGGGACCTCGCTGTAGCTCTGTTCAAGAGGGATCAGAACTGCAGGCTGGCTGCTTGGCTTGTAGAAATGGGCATGTCTGCATTGCAGTCAGGGGAGCAATGCTGATTTACTCCAGCTAAATACCTGGCCCTGAATACCGCAACTCTTCTTAGAATCACAGCATCGTAGGACTGGAAGGGACCTCGCGAGGTCATCTAGTCCTGTTCCCTGCACTCAAGGCAGGGCTGAATATTATCTAGACCAGCGGTTCTCAAACTTCAGCGCCCTGAGGACTCCCATTTTTATTTTAAAATGTTCGCGGACCCCCAAGCTCCCCCCCACCCACTCAGCCCCTGAAGGGTGGAGAAGGTGACGGAGCATAAAACCCTGCCAGCCCCTCCTCGTACTAGCCCCGGTTCTCTTGACCTGCAGCCCTGCAGAGGTGAAATCCTCCTTGGCAATGGGATTGGGGAGGAGGGCGAGAGAGCAGGCTCTTTTTTTCTCAGAGCGTGTGCCGCCCATATCCCCACCCCTACGAGGAAAGGCCACATGGTGCCCATTGCAGTCGGGCAGCGAGAGAGCCAAGCTCAGTGTGGAGAAGGCAGGGCGCTCACACAGTGCCTGGTGCACCGGGCTTAAGAGCGTCTCCATTCCGCGACTGAATTGTATTTATCTTCTGGACGCAGTGGGATGGTGCCAAACCCTGGCCTGGGGCCTGCTTACTGCAAACCTTGGGTGGCTTCACGCCTTGCGGTGCTGAACTGGGCACGGATCCGGTCGTTGCTGGGAAGGGCCTTGGCAGAGTGGAGGATGTGGAAAGAGTAACACGAATGATTTAGTGGCTGGAGGCGACTGGCCTGTGGGCAAATCTGTGAGGGAGTAAATCTGCCTTGCTCCGATAAAGGGTGGGCATGGGGCCATAGGAGAACAGTCCCCAAATAGGGACAGGTTGCAAATAGCTGGGAGGGAGAAGAGCTGCTTGCATGGGCCCAAGGGGTAGATAGAACTAGGAGCAATGGGATGACATAAAGCAAAGGGAATTTAGACCGAATCCCAGGGGAAGTTTCGTAACGCTGATGTCCACTGGGATGCAAAACTGTTGACTGGGAAGGTGTTGGAGACGCCATCTGATGAGTCGTGTAGCTGGGAAAACACTTCAGAGAATGTAGTGTCGTGTACACCCACCGAGGCCAAAGAAGCTGTACCGGTGACGGGTTGAACCCAGTGTCTGGCCCGGTCTTGACTCTACCTCCATGGGGTGAGGGTCGGTAACACACTACAGCTTTGCCATGGCTCTCATTTCGATTCTTCCTGCTTTGCTGCAGCCATTGTGTTCTTACACCTTCATATATTTGATACTTGGGTGGGAGCAGCATCCCCTTGTGCAGCCCACTCAGCCCACCACCCGGCTGCATTCTTGATACTGAATCGGCACCGATTCCTAGCAGAACCGATGACTCGAGCAGGCTGCCGATGTGTCTGTGCTCCCCCGGTCACCACCGTGGTGTTTACACCAAGTTCGTTCCTTCTTGAAGCCCCCTGCTGTGGTCTCGGGGCAGGCCGTGCCATGCTCAGAGTCAGTTCTCAGCACGGCAGGTTGTAAATCTGGAGGTTTATGGCACTAGTCCCGGATTCAGCACTGGGATAACCCAGCTCAGAATCTCCCTGGTGGCCTTGGGTTAGGAAACTCAAAAGAAAATGCAAAACCATCGGGCGTGGGAGATTTGCTGTTGTGGCCAGGCTGACACCCCAAATACCTGGCTTTTTGTGACTGTTTCACACAGCCCTAATGATCGCTCGCTCCAAGGGCTACCACAATCACGTCCTTCTGCCCTGCCCGCCCGGAACGATCTTGGGGGGGGTTCCTTAATGAACAAACTAAGGAATCAAACAAACTGGAGAGCTACTGTGGTGAACTGCTGCACACGGCCATGTGGTGATCCCGACACCACACCACACACACACACTTTCGCCACCTTCAGGGCACCTCTCCAAACACCCACACTCCCAACACAGTCCCTTATGAGGGAGCGTCTCCAACTCACAGTCCTTCCTAGCCATCTCTCTGCACTGTCTTCCCAGCCTGATGCAAACTGATATTCGCTAACATCTGAGCATTCACCTTACCCCTTCCAGAACAGCAGATGCTCCAGTGATGCCTCCCTGTCTGGGGTCACCCCGGTCCCTGCATTAAAAGCCCGAATTGAAATAAAACATTGTCTTGATCATCTTCACTCCTGTTCACAAGTTTAAGGTCGTCTCTTTGGAAAGCCTGCTGGAGAAGGCTGAGGGTGGGTGGGTCATAGCAGTGCAGTGTTACTGCATTCTTCCTTCCTGGCCAACGCCAAGAGAAATAGCGCACTACATGATGGGCATGCTGTGAATCAGATCCTGACTGAGAGATAAGACTTGGTCCTTGTGATTGCCACCACCAATGGCACCATGGCAGAAGATCTCTAGGTCCAAGGGGAAGCTGGGGTTAAAAATGGGTTGGCTTTCGTTTCTGGAAATGAACAAGTCAATATCAGGATTTGCCCTGAACAAAAAATGTCACATTTTGTCTTGCAGAACGAGGACGCTTTTTCTGGTTTTTGAGTGAGTTGCTTCTCCACGAAGCGCCCAGTTGGTGCCTCCGTTGTGGGTTGTTTGTGCATCACCTCCAATTTATTCTGGGCAGAGGGTGGAAAATATTCTGCTGCGTGATTCCCCTTCCCCCCGCCCTTCATTTGTTCTGACGCTCACTGGTGAAATGCTACCAGAAAGGCATGCAAAAAAAAAAAAAAAAAATTCCAAGCCCACTTTTCCCCCATTCAGTCTGGAGGTGAAACAGAGGCCAACTGAGTTGTATATACATTTTACAAGCAAGTTTTTTGATATTCTCTTTGATGGCCATCTCTGAATTTTTAGTGCCGCTCTTGAAAAGGGCAAGCTTTAAAAAAATCAAAGTGCTATAACAACTAACCAATCTTCAACTCCTAAAAAGACGTTAGTACAACACGAGGCAAGGACATCTTGTACATAGCCATATAGATCTATAAATATATATATATATATATACACACACACACACACACACTGTTCTTAATATGGATAATGTTTATCGGTATTACAAATACAGTGGTGCTTTTTTTCTTTTTAATAAATTTTTTTTAAAAAACCCAATGAAATAAAAAATGAAAAAGCAAGAAATACCAAAACTGAATTGTTTTTGTCCACGGTCATCTCAGGACGGCTGTTTATGAAGGAGGGAAACTGCAAAAGAGACGGGTGCCAAGGGGCAGGTTTAATGGACAGAGGCAACAGGATGATTGCAGATCTCTGCGTAGCGGACAACGAGGCAGGGACTGGTGCGTTGGTGGGGACGGGGAAGAGGGACGCCAAGAGAGCGGCGCTGCTAATGTGTACCACGCCCACCTGGCTGTTCTTAACATTCTGTTTTCCTTTGGCTTTCTTTTCTTTTAAGAAAAAATCAGTTGCATAAATAAATGTTCCAAACTTGTGACAGCCTCTGAGTTTCTTTCACTAGCTCCGGTTTGTGACGGTTTCAAAGGGTGGTTTCCCAGGCCTCCTGTTGATGGGCAAGTGATGGCTGTAAGGCGCCCTGATCCCGCTTCACTTGTACAGCACCTAGCACAAGAGGGGGGTGTTCTGATCCACAACTGGAGCTCTGCCTTGCTCCTGCAACAAGTATGATAATAATAATAATGTAGGCTTGGAGCAGGCAGGGCAGTCTCAAAAGAGGAGGCCTTAGATTTGAGCTGGCCACCATGAAGCAGGATAAGGCTGCTAGCGAGGCCTTGGAACAGCTTGTGTTTGTCGTGGGCATGGCAGAGGGCCGGTTTGCGATAAGAGCCAAGGGGCCCGGAACTGCGAAGGACGGTAAGTCCTGGGGAACGACGCCAATGTACACCAGCTGGGGAGCTGGCTGATTTGACTTCAGTAGCGATGCTGATTTACGCCACTGAAGGGGAGCAGGGATGAGGGGACCGGGTCCAGCTCAGGGCATTTCTGGCGATGTCATTGGTGCTGTACAGATTAATGCCGCTGTTTAGAGCTGCAGGGAAGAAAAGTTGGAGCCTAAGGGCTTGGCTACACTTGCAGCTGTAGAGCGCTTTGAGTTAAACCAGCCTTCGGAGAGCGCACTAGGGAATGCGCCGCAGTCTGTCCACACTGACGGCTGCAAGAGCACTGGTGTGGCTGCATGGGTTGCACTTGCAGTGGCATTTGGATCAGTGCATTATGGGCAGCTATCCCAGCGTTCAAATGGCTGCAACACGTTTTTCAAGTGCAGGGGGTGAGGTGGCGTGTGACAGGGAATGTGTTGTGGGGGGCTTGGACCACACTCCTCTCTCCAGCAGTTTTATCCTAGCTAGTAGAGAGCAACCACTTTCCTTAGGTGGAGCCATGAGTTCAGCCTTCTTGTCCTGCTCAGAGCTTATGGGAGTTTCCCCAGGTGCTAGAAGGTAGCACTGGAGACTATTATAACACAGTGTAATGTAAGAAATAACCAAACTAGCTTGTGATGAGGGAGACCTGCGTTCAATTGCTTGCCCCCGCATATGACTTTGGCGGAGTCACTTAGGCTCAGCTTCACAAAGGTATTTAGCAACCTAATGCCCATTGAAATTGAGCCCTTCTGTGTCTACACTGGGGCTAACTGCACTAGTCTCCCTAGCAGGGGATGGGGGAGCAGGGTGACTACCTGAGGATAAATACATCAAAGACTGCAAGGTGCAGGGTGGGGGGGTTGGGGCGAGTCATGGAACGCCTTACAATAGATAAAAACTTGGCCTTAACCCATCCCACGCCCTATTACACAGAGTGGGTGAGAATTGGCCATCGCTGACAATGCCACACAGATTCTTTTAATGCCTTTCCCAGCTGGCCCATAAAAGCTCATTGTGAGCGTGAACGTCCCTGGAAGAACGCGCCTGCTTTGTCTGGCGTGATTTATTTATTACAAAGCCGCCTTCAGCTTAATGGGTTGCGATATTAAACATTTCCAGTGAGCGGTGAGGCTTCATTTAATGGAGCACAAGGAAAAAAGAAATATAATTGAGTCATCGGGATTGTTTTTCATCGTTAATTACTGTTTGTGAAGGATGCCGTAATTACATTTGGCCACTAAATAATAAAAAGGAGAATGATGCAAATTAAAATCAAGAACTGTATTTATAGAGGGCTGTAATGGTGCCAGTTGCCACTCAGGCTGTTATATCGCTGGCCCAGAGCCACATTCTATAATATGTGTTATTTCCCCAGGTGCAAGGACAACAAATGCGCCCACTATTGTCGGTTCAACGGCAACGCGTCTGTTTCATTCGGTTCTGGCATATAAAGGCTCTTAGCCTAGCAGGGCCGGCTCTAACTTTTTTGCCGCCCCAAGCAAAAAAAAAAGGGGAGCCGGAGGAGCGACGGGGGGAGGGACGGCACGGCCAGAGTGGGGGGCCGGGGGGGGCAGCCAGAGGAGCAAAGCGGGGGTGGTGGCCGGAGAAGTGAAGCGGTGGGTGGCGTGGCCCGGCCGACCCCCCCGCCCCACCCCGGGGGGGCGGGGGGGACGACGGGAATTGAATTGGCTCAGCTGCTTGCCAAGGTCGGCCCAGTGCAAAGAGTGGGGGATAACCACGCGTAGTGTGGGGTCCCCACTGCTTGGGTCTCAAAGTGGATAAGAGCCTGCTATGGCTACAAGCTGATGGATCTACTCCTGTAGGGATGTGGCAGCTACCATTCTGCAAGCTCTGCTAATGCTCACACACAGGTGAGGGACTTGATGCAGCGGGTGAGGTTGTCTGGCCTGTGTTAGGCAGGAAGTCAGTCTAGATGATCATAATGGTTCCTTCTAGCTTTAAAATCTCTGAATCTTAACACAGGTGGTAGAAGCCTGAGCAGCTCATGCTGCAGGTTGTGGGTTCAATCCCCGCTAACGGGCAGGGGCTATTAAACACCTAAAGGGGACCTTGAAAATGTGGGGGTGCCTAAGAATTTAGCCAGCTCAGAATCAGCGGGATGGGAGCTTTCTGATACCAGGCGCGTGAACGTGTCTCAGAAAGGGTTGAATTCAGGGCAGTTGTACCAGTGACCATGTCTTGTTGGCAGTTGCCCCCTTGACAGCTGTCAGAATTGTGCCTGGGTGAACAGGGACCTGCGGGATTCATTTACATGAACTAAAGGGGCCCAGTGAGTCAAGAGTGATAACCCAGTCACTGGCCAACATTAAACAGGTTAGACACGGTGGGGGTTGGTATACAGAGACCTCAGGCTGCGTTGGGTCCTGGCAGACACCATAACAAGTCTCTTGACCAGGCCCGTAAAGATACAGCAAAGACTGTAAACCATGAAAGCATTTGCAAAGTAAAGGATTAAATAAGGCTTCCCTTGCACCAACAGCCCTTGTTCCCTTTCCCTTGAGCTGGATGCGGTTGTAGAAGGCAAGATACGCTAATATGTGCCAAACACGAACCGCAGCTCCGGGCTCCCCAGCTCCAGAGAGCTGGAGTCCCAGGCTTAGCCCATGTCTGCCCATCACTCTGGGTTTTCCTTCCCCTGCTCGTTTGTTAGTCTAAGGTGGGGACCTGGGTCATTTTTTTCCCCAAGAAAGTGCCTGAGAAATTTGCATCTCACATGAGAAAAGGAGAAAAGCGGCGTCCTGGGGCAGCCGCTCGAATGAAATCCTGCGCGCCCCTTTGAATCCCAGATCAGCTGCTTGCTATAGGCTCTAGTGCCATAAAATTACCGGCGTTCAGCCTCTGTGTGTGTGTAGACCCGTTGCTAGAGATAGGCAGCGGTGAGTCCGTAGGGTGCTGTGTTCACTCAGCCTCCTTCCCGCCCCCCCACCCCACCCCGCCCCTCCACCTGCCTTGCCCCGGGGAATGGCTCTGGCAAGGAGCAGGGTAGAAAGCCAGGCTGGGCTCATGTTTAGGGTGTTTAGGGATGCAGGGAGCCCCAGTGGGTAATAGACCTATTTTTGCTTATTTAACAAGCCCTCCCCACCCACCGCCCTTCACTCCAACGTGCTCATTTTACTCTGCTCAGGGCTAATTGTCCCGCCCTGTTTTTCCCAAAGGCCATTTCCTGCATCACCCGCGTGACGGTATTTGGGGCGAAATCCAGGTCCCAGGGAGTTTTGCCATGGGCATCTCTGGGGTTGGGATTTCACCTCGGGGGCCGTCCCAGAGATTCACGAGCCAGAGCTGGGGCTTTCACAGCACCCTGCCTGGTGCGAGGCCATCAACTGCGCTCACGCTGGCTTAGCAGCCAGGGCATGGCTGCGGACACTGTTTTCTATGGGCCCAGTCCTGCCCAGGGCTGAGGGGTCTCCGCTCTTTCTGTGACACGTGGAAGGCCTGTGGCCCTGTCACTGGCGCTACCCAGCCCACCCCCCCCCCCCAAATTCTGACAAAGGGGACCACTGCATCTTGGTCTTTATTTCCCAAGGCAACTGGGTGTCCGGGGGAGGGTGGGGTGGGGGAGGCAGGGCAAGAAACACCATGGCCCCCCCAGTGACAAAAAACACAGGAAACTGCCGCGTGAGCTAAAGGAGCGCTCCCCTTGCTGCTATGGGTAGCAGGTCCCTTATCCTCTCCAGGGGGCACAGCCACTAGAGGGCAACAGGACTCCCACAAAGGCAGGGCCAGAGAGCTGGAATCCCAGCATCTACTTCAGCAGGGCCAAGACCGGAAGCAGAACGTTTGTGCGCTGAAGGCAATATCTTTTCCCGGGGAGCTGACGGCCCTCCCCATTGGTCACCCAGCCAGTGGGCGCTTTGCTTTGTTTGGCTGGGTTGTGGGTTCAAATCTTCCCACTCCTAGCACCTCAAGTGGGCAACCATTGGCTCACAAGGGATGGATTCAGCTGAGGGTGTGGGGTGATCCCAGCGACTTGGGGAGGAGACGTGTGTCATTCCTCTACCAGGCGATGTTGCAACCGCAGCTTGTTAAGCTGTAACAGTCACCCGCCACTAATGATGAAAAAGTGCTTCCCCTTGCTTTTATGAAAGCAATAATTTCATTTTCCTTCTAGTAACGAGGAGCTAAACGGCTGCTGCTTATCGGGGACTTTTCTCCGCCACAAACATAAACAGTCTTTTCTCTATTATGCCCCATTACAATAATAAATGATTGACTTGGGTTTTGTTGGGGTTTGCACAACCCCAGCTGCCATTGTTAGTCCATTAATGTCCAGGAGTGGTTTACGCCCTCAGCCCATTCAGAGGTTTCTCTGCCCCCCCCACCCCCGAGAGAATGTCACTGGGCAAAGCCAACCCTGGGGATTGGAAAACAGGCACGTGGCTTACTGCCAAAGCGCTTTGTTCGTAGCTGGTCAATAGGGATACTGGGAGAGTCCATTAAGATGGTGGCTAGGGGAGACGATACGGTGGATAGAAAGCTGGCTAGATTGTCAGGCTCAACGGGTAGTGATCAATGGCTTCATGTCTAGTTGGCAGCTGGTATCAAGCGGAGTGCCCCAAGGGTCCGTCCTGGGGCACTCCGCTTGTTCAATATCTTCATTTTTTGTTTTGTTCAATATCTTCATTAATGATCTGGAGGAGGGCGTGGATTGCACCCTCAGCACGTTTGCAGATGATACTAAACTGGGAGGAGTGGTAGATATGCTGGAGGGTAGGGATAAGATATAGAGGGACCTAGACAAATTAGAGGATTGGGCCAAAAGAAATCTGATGAGGGTCAACAAGAACAAGTGCAGAGTCCTGCACTAAGGACGGAAGAATCCCATGCAGTGCTACAGATTAGGGACCGACTGGCTAGGCAGCAGTTCTGCAGGAAAGGACCTAGGGGTTACAGTGGATGAGAAGCTGGATATGAGTCAACAGTGTGCCCTTGTTGCCAAGAAGGCTAACGGCATTTTGGGCTGTATAAGTAGGGTATTGTCAGCAGATTGAGGGATGTGATCATTCCCCTCTCTTCAGCTCTGGTGAGGCCTCATCTGGCATATTGTGTCCAGTTTTGAGTCCACACTACAAGAAGGAGGTGGAAAAATTGGAAGGAGTCCAGGGGAGGGCACCAAAACTGGTTAGGGGCCTGGAGCACATGATTTCAGAGGAGAGGCTGAGGGAACTGGGATTGTTTAGTCTGCAGAAGAGAAGAATGAGGGGGGATTTGATAGCTGCTTTCAACTACCTGAAAAGGGGTTCCAAAGAGAATGGATCTAGACTGTTCTCAGTGGTACCAGATGACAGAACAAGGAACAATGGTCTCAAGTTGCAGTGGGGGACGTTTAGGTTGGATAATAGGGTACACTATTTCACTAGGAGGGTGGTGAAGCACTGGAATGGGTGACCGAGGGACGTGGTGGAATCTCCTTCATTTGAGGTTTTTAAGGTCAGGCTTGACAAAGCCCTGGCTGGGATGATTTAGTTGGGGTTGGTCCTGCTTTGAGCAGGGGCTTGGACTAGATACCTCCTGAGGTCCCTTACAACCCTAATCTTCTATGTTTCTATGATACTCTAGGCTGGGATTCCTGGGTAACATTTCCACCCAAATAAAAGACTGTCTTGGCCAGGGGCCTTGCATTTGGCTCCTGCGTCCGTCAGGAATCTGCTTTTTCAAAGGCGGAGAGTGTCCCATCAAAGTGAACAGCCTTTGAATAGGAGGGGCTCAAAGTACTGGGTACCCTCTGTGAGGTAGGTGGGGAAACTGAGGCACAGAGGACTCAAGGGCTCTTACTCATGGACCAAACCAGTGGCAGAGGCAGGCATGGAACCCAGGAGTCCTGACTCGCAGTTCCTTGCTCTCGCTGTCAGTGCTGGAAATACAGCCCAGAAGCCCTGATTCCCAGTCCCTTGGCCTAATTATCAGACCGTGCTGCTCTCCCAACCTGCTCTCAGCCGCTCCATCCCCAGCGAGGCGCGCTGGGGAGGTCGGCTCAGGTGAAGCAGGCAGGGACGGGGAGACATGTCTCTCCTCAGGGGGCGGGGAAAACCCTTTGCGGCTGAGAACCCCTTCGGCGGCACTTGCTTGCTGGGCCGCGCTGCTGGATTAGCACTGCTTAAAGAGAGCCCTCTGCAGTTCAGTAACTAATCCCTGTGTGCCGGCCTAGCTCCAACTGGGGAACGAAGCACAAAATAAACTCCTTCCCCACGCTGTTGTCCGCAGCAAACATGCTCCAACCGGCTGGTAATGATTTTGCGACGCCGCTGTCACGGCTTTGTTAGAGGTGACCCGGCGAGACGCGTTCCAGTCATGGCATTGGTTCCTAATCCTGCCTGACAGAAAGCCCTGGCTGTGCTGGGGGAGGCACGACCTGGCTCTCCGGCAAGATCAGCGGGACAGAGATGGGCTGGAGCAAAGGGGACGCTGGGAGCCCCTGTCGCCTTTGCACGCCACACAGGGAGGGTTTGTAAAGGAACTGGGGTGGGGTTGGAGGGGCAACAGACTGCTGCCTGGACCCTCTGCTCCCCCACCCCCACATACACAAGCAAAGACCCTCCCCCCCACCACGCACACACATCAAAGCACGCTTACACACAGCTACATCCCCACATGATTATACACACACAAGCACACAAACTGCCCCCCTCCCCCGACCAAGGCCTATACTTCCTCACACACATAAATAATACATTCACCCGCAGAATACTAGCTAAACAGGCCCCTGCACCAAAGGGTCCTTGGGCCACCGTGGGAACTAAACGTACCTTTTGACCCTCTTGGGAAAGCTCTGGCGCCTCCCCCCCCCCCGCACCCTCCTTCTGGAGCAGGGCATGGCGGGGGGAAGGATGCCCTGAATCACTCAAATCTCACCCCGTTTTAAGAGTTTTAATTAACCCTCAGTGCAGCCCCAAGCTCTCTCCAAGCACTTAACAAATGCAGGGCTAATGAGTCAGGCCAGACATGCTCAGACCAGCTCTGGGCAGGAAGAATATTTAATATCCCCATTTACAACTAGACAAATTGAAACACAGAGAAAAGCTTAAAAAAACCCCTGCCCAAGGTCACACAGCAGCAAGTGGTGTAAGAGCTAGTGAGAGAGACAGAGCCCAGGAGTCCTGACCCACGGGGTCCTGCTGTGTTATCGTACTGTATTGTAACAAACTAGGGAAATATAACCTAGATGAACCTACTATAAGGTGGGTGCACAACTGATTGGAAAACTGTACTCAGAGAGTAGTTATTAATGGTTCACAATCAAGAGCATATCAAGCTGGGGTCCCACAGGGATCTGTCCTGTGTCCGGGTCTGTTCACTAGCGTCATCAATGATTTGGTAATGGACTAGAGAGTGCATGTGTAAAGTTTGTGCATAATACCCAGCTGGGAGGGTTGCAAGTGCTTTGGCGGACAGGATTAGAATTTAAAATGACTTGAGAACTTGGAGAAACAGTTTGAAATGAATAGGATGAAATTCAGTAGGGACAAATGCAAAGTGCTTCCCTTAGGAAGGAATAATCAACTGCACAAATAGGGAGTGGGAAATGACTGCCTGGAAGGAGTACTGCAGAAAAGGCGCCTGGGATTACAGTGGATCACAAACTACATATGGGTCAACAATGTAACACCGTTGCAAAACAAGCCAACATCATTGTGGGATGTATTAACCGACGTGTTGCACACATGCCCCAAGAAGTAATTCTTCTGCTCTACTCAGCACTGATAAGGTTTCAACTACTAGATATTGTGTACAGTTCTGAGCACCATGCTTTGAAAAAGATGTGGCCAAACTGGAGAAAGTGTAGAAGAGAGCAACAAAAATGATTAAAGCGAGGAAAGATTGAAAAGAATTGGGTTTTTTTAGTCTGGAAAAAAAAAGACTGGGGGGGGGGGGGGCATGATAACAGTCTTCAAGTACATACAAGGTAGTTATAAAGAGGAGGAGGATAACTTATTCTCCTTAACCAGTAGGGACAGGACAAGCAGTACTGGGCTTAAATTGCAGCAAAGGAGATTTAGGTTACAGAGGTGGGAGAGTAAGGTTCTGTGGCCTGCAATGTGCAGGTCAGACTAGACGATCATGATGGTCCCTTCTGACCTTAAAGTCTATAAGTCTACGAGTGAGATATTAAGAAAAACTGCATGTCATGGTTGTTACGCCCTGGGACATGTTACCTAGGGCAGGGGTCTCCAAACTTTATGAGACGAGGGCCATATTAGATTTTTGAAGGGGCTTCACGGGCCGAAGCGACTGTGGGGAAAAAATTAAATATATACAAATATATGCAATCTGTAAAAAACCCCCACTACTCTACAGTGACACTGTTGCATTAAATTCTAAATCAGGTCTAAAAGTAGCTGTATAATCAATGTAGATACTGTGAAATCATACAAAATATTTGTCAATACTTTCAAACTAATTTCACATTATTTTTTAATTTTATTTCCATCTTCTTTACTCCATTTATTGGAGATGTAATTAAGCATCTGGCTTGTATTTTTACGCTAAGGCAGGGGTTTGTATCTGCTCGGCTGCAACAGCAACTATCCCCTAAGCTGGCTCCCGTTTCTGGGGGACATTGGCTCCCGGGGGCACTCACAGCTCCGCACAGCTCAGCTGAGCTGCTCCCATATGCGAGCTGTGGCCAGCGGCCCCTTCCCCTTCCTGCTCAGCGTGCCTGCTCCGGGGTCCCTAGCCAAATATATACTACAGCATGCTGCCAGGAGTATTATGTAGGTCAAGGGTGGGAAGAAGTGTGATCCCTGATTGGCAGAACTGTGCCAAGGGAAGCCCCTAAAGTAGACATAGATATACTGCCAAAAACTGTGTTTTTACTGTATAACTTGTTTCCTTTGGTGCAGTGTGCGCGCTTTTACTCTAATGGTACAGAGTATAGCTTTGGTGGCAAAGGAGTGCTTTGCTGGTCTAGTACACCAGTACTTTTATATCAGCAAAGCTCCCTATGTATTCATGGCCCCTGTCTAGCACCCAAACTATCAATCTACTAGAAGTCGACAGAAAACATGGATTTCCATTATGCAGGTAATTCTGACATTTTGAAATTGGCTTTCAGGCTTAAGCAAAATAAAATGAATAAAAATTCTGAAAAATTTCGATTCAGAGCCATCAAAATGTTTCATATCAAATCATGTCAAATCATTCTGATGCTGTCAAATTGTTTTGTTTCAGTAAGCTAAAAAAGAATTCATTTCAATGTCAAACCATTGTACCAGAATATAACACAGTCGATGTAATATATTTATGTAATATAAAAGTCAAAACAAAGTGAAAGTGAAATGATAAAGCTGAAATGAACCATTTCAACACGGTTGAAACGAAGCATTTCCACACGCAAGAGCTGAAATGAGAAAGACGAGCGTATTAACTGTTGGAACAACTCACCAATGGCTGTGGTAAATTCACCAAGGGCCATTTTAAACTCAAGATGGGATGGTTTCTAAACGACCTGCTCTAGGAATTGTTTTGAGGAAGTTCCAAGGTCTGTGTGATGCAAGAGGTCAGACTAGACGGTTGACCTGGCTCGTTCTGCCTTAGAATCAATGATCGTACGATGAAATGATTTGTCCGGACTTTTTTCCAGTCAAAAATTTTATTGAAATCGCCACATTCCCAAAATGATTCAATATCCATGAACCGCATTTTCCAACAGAAAAACCAATTGCTGAAAACTTCAACTATCTCTACAATCTGACTGTCTTTGGTACTTATACAGCTTCCATTATGATAGTATCTGAGGCCTGCACTATCTGGAAATGTATTTACCCTCACCACAAACACTGCACCACACTTACTCTCTACTGTGGTTGGTTTTACGCAAAGTAAATCTAAATCTCTTGTGTTGACAGTCTAATGAGCACAGGATTTTTCACAAGGTTTGCCTCACATTTCCAGCTCAGCCAAATACCCCTCTCTTAGAACCAAAACCTGTGACAGGGATGGTGCCAACTTCAGTAATATCGGGTTGATGTTTGGGTCAGTTTTATTTTATTGAAGACAGTTTTTAAAGCTGGGGAAAAATGCCTCCCCCACCTAGGAAAAATGTTCTATTGCTTTGAAATTTCTGGCCTTTTGGTTTTGGTTTTTGTGTTTCAATATACAAAGTACTAAAAAGAGTGGGTTTTTTCCCCCAAAACTGGAACATTTTAACCCCAAACTGAATATTTTTACTAGAAACTGAAAAAATGTACCCCAAATTAGTTTTTTCCCCCACATTTCAAACAAAATTTTGACCAGAAGGAAAATTTTCCACACTAAAAAAAATCATTTTAATTGAAATGCCAATGTTTCAGTGGGAAAATGCTAGTCAGCTCTACCAGTTCGCTTGTACTTACAAAATAAAGCCGCGTGTCATCTCATCTGTGTCAGTAGAGAGCATATGGAAGAGTTCATGGGACATCTTTTAAGTCCCACTCCGCTGATTGGATGACATGATCTTGTCCATATGGTCTGAACATATGTCATTTAACTCTCACTTATCCTTAGCCATCTCAAAGAAAGATAGGTTTAAATACCTACGGAGAAAGGCCCGGGTATGAACTGAGGAGAATTCAGGATGAGTGGTGGGAGAGGAAACCTGCAGAAATTCAGCATTATGCAGATACAAACAATGCAAAGATGTCCTTTGACTCTCTCAAAGCTGCCTATGGACCATCTAAATCTGGCACAGCCCCCTCGAAGTCAGCAGATGGCACAACCCTCATCAAAGAGAAGGAGGGAACCGTACAGAGATGGGCTGAACACTTTAATAGTCTACTCAATAGACCATCTGCAGTCGATCAGCATGTCCTTGATCATTTACCAGAGAAACCCATCAAAGAGGGTCTCGACCTCCTTCCATCAGTTGAGGAAGTTATGAAAGCCATCAAACAACTGAACTCTGGCAAAACCTCCATAAAGGATGGTATTCCAGTAGAACTGTATAAAGTAGCAGGTCCCGAGGCCATTGGGGTGTTTCATGACATCTTGAGGAGCATTTGGGAGAAAGAGGAAATGCCACAAGACTTCAAAGAGGCTACTATTGTAACACTGTTCAAAAACAAAGGCAGAAATGCTGACTATGGAAACTACAGAGGCCTTGTTCCCCTCTATACAGCAAGGAAAATACTAGCTCACATTCTGTGGAACAGACTCATTGCAAACATACCTAAGGAGAATCTGCCAGAAGTGTGATTTCAGATCAGGTCATAGTATTATGGACATGATCTTTGTCGCAAGGCAGGTCCAGGAAAAATGTTTAGAGCAGATCATGGGCTTGTATGCGGTTTTCATCGATTCGATCAAAGCTTTTGATATGGCCAACAGAAAGGGTCTAGGAGCTATTCTGCATGACCTGGGCTGCCCAAGAAGGTTCATACAAATTATCTGTCTGTTCCATGACCACATAACAGTGCAAGTGCTCACCAGTGGTGATTTTTCTGCCGCGTTCAAAATCTCAAATGGAGTGGAAGCAAGGCTGCGTTCTTGCTCCAGTGCTGTTCAACTTGTTCTTTGCCTGTGTCCTCAGCCATGCCACAAGGGACTTGGATCAGAGGATATGCAACCGCTACCGACTCAATGGTTCCCTCTTTGACGTTTGAAGACTCAATGCTAAGACCAAGAAATTGGAGAGATTTCTTGTAAAGGCACTTTTTGCAGAAGACTGCGCCTTGATGGAGTATAGATATGACGACCTTCAGGTCTTTGTTGATAGATATTCTGAAGCATCCCAGCTCTTTAGCCTCACCATCAGTCTGGGGAAGACAGAGATCTTATTCCTACCAGCACCTCATTCCAATGTCCCCACACCAGCCATCTTTATTCAAGGCACGCAGCTGAAAAATGTGGATCAGTTCAAGTATTTGGTCAGCACCATCTCAAGCAATGGTTCTCTTTATAAGGAAATTTCCTCCAGAATTAGTAAAGCCAACCAGGCCCTTGGACGACGCCAAACAAAAGTCCTTAAACAACACAACATTCATTTCTCCACAAAATTGAAGATCTATAGTGCAGTGGTTCTAACATCTCTCCTGTATGGATCTGAGACGTGGATGCTTTATAAACATCACAAGAAACAGCTTGAGCAATTTCACATGCGCTCCTTCCCCTCAGTAATGAGCATTCACGGGCAGGACAGAGTGACTAATATTAAGGTCCTTGAAAGAGCAAACACAACCAGTATTAAGGAAATGTTACTGAGAGCACAACTTAGGTGGCCCGCACCTGTTATCAGAATGGAAGACCACAGTCTCCCAAAGCAGATGGTGTGGGGAGCTGAGTGAGGGCCAAAGAAAGAAGGGTCGTCCATATCAGTGCTTCAAAGATCATCTGAAGAGCAGCCTCCAGTGGGCTGGCATCGGTCTCAAAGAACTTGAGCAAATGGCTCAGAACAGGACTCACTGGTGGCCTCTGATAACATCAGCATGAGCAGGATCGACCAGCTCATCATCTCCAGGCTGCACGTGAAAGGTGCCACAGAGCTGCATCATAGATACAAACTTCCCAGGCCCTTAGTATAGCTGATTCTGTGCATCAGGGTTCTCACTTCGGAGTCACATGCTCAGCCACAGATGAGAACTATGATAAGCGATGGACTACCACCAGCCTTGCTGTGCACAGGTGAAGAGGACAGCATACAATACAGGAGAATGAAGTCTCCACAGCTGCTTTGATGATGGTGATTGTTCTGCAGAGTGCACAGTCCAGATAGTACACATTAGTGGTGATGCCCTGCTTCTCTACTGCAGGAAATGCAGAGTAGCAATTTATTTAAGCATCCATAATGGTAGTGTTATCTTTAAGCTGATAATGTCTCAACCGAATGTTCCATCAAAAGGCTTGATGGGAAGAGTTTGTATTTCGAAATAAATATTTTCACACGGTGTGCAAAATATCCAATCATGTATTTATCTTAAGTACTTCCAAAAGTCAACATAATTATTCTAGTCCCATTAAATTTAATTTGCAGTAAATTATGCATTTAGCTTTATGTTGAGGTTGCTATGCTGGTTAGAATCAAGATAACACTTCTGCTACGTATAAAGCAGTATTTCAGTGTAGATATAAAATATGAAAATGGGTTGTGAGAAAAAAAACCCCCAGCTCAGACAGTTTGGGGGAATTTCAGATAGTGATCCTACCAAAATCCACCCTAACTAGATAGCAATCTAGTTTTGCATACCTCCCCAACCTACTGTGATAATATTAATGCCCAAACAATTGCAGGGGTTTTAGCTGTCAAAAGAATTTGTATCCAGCCTGAAAATTTGGTTTCTCTGGAAAAAAAAGTGTGTATAAAACCCATGAATTATTTAATTATATTATTAACATCTCCAGGAGAGGGGCCCAAGGAGAGGGGTACGTTCATAGTACTAGTAGTAATGCTGACCTTACCTGTGATTTGTTTACGGTGTATGTGTGGTCAGAATAGAGACAGACAGTGTATAATTATGATACCTCTTCTTACTGATCCAGGTCCAAAGCCCAGGAAATCAATGGAAAGGCTTCAATTGACTTCAATCGCCTTTTGGTTGTACTCTCTGTGTGCTGATTTTTACAGTCATGTCTCCTGACTACTGACAGCAGGCTCAACCCAGAGCCCCCGGATGTCCGTGGCAAGCCATGGCGTTTTATAGGATCCGCTCTGCAGTGAGAGGCACAAACAGCACGGCTGGATTCTCAGTCCCAAATGGATGAAGCTTGTGTCTCAAGCTCTGTCACTGTGTCTCCGTGGGTCACACCTGAGAACACCAAATTCAGGACAAGCTGCTGGAGAAAAGGGCAGCCACACCCCAGAACTGGTGGTTACTCTTCCATGACATATACCAAACCAGCAACTAAAGTAAACTTCTGTCTCACCACACCGGCTAACAAGAAGTCAGAAAAGCCGCCTCCTTAAGTATTCCAGTCCTGGATCCAACACCAGGACACTAGACTTCATGTAGAGTGGTTCTTTAAAACCAATTTTATCAAACAAAAGGGTTTTTTTGGTCCCAAAGGATCAGCCACATACCCAGATCAGTATACAACTCAGATCTTACCCAATAATCATGCTGTTGCCAAACCTTTTAGTATCTAATATCTAATGGTTTATTTACAAAAAGAAAGAAAGGTGAGAATTAACATTGTCTAAAGGAATCGAATACATACGACAATTGCAACATTCTTGGATCAGACTTGTAGCAGTGATGGAATAAACAACTGGCTCATTAAGTCTCTGGTTCCCTCCAAATCATTGGAAGGTCTTTAGTTAGATGTTCCCATTAGTATAAGTTCGTAGTCCAGAGATTTGAGCAGGAAAGAAGCAAAATGGAGGTGTTTCCAGAATAGGCGCTGACTTCCCCATAGGTGCTTGACACCTCCCACCACCCCCAGTCCCGCCCTCACGCCATCCCTTCCATGAGGCTCCCCCCCGCCCCACCTCTTCCCTGTCCCTATTCCAACCCCTTCCCCAAATACCCGCCTGGTCCCACCTCTTGCTCTGAGCATGCCATGTTCCTGCTCCTCCCTCGCCCTCCCAGAGCGTGCTAACGCTGCCAAACAGCTGTTTGGTGGTGGCCGGGGGAAGCGTTGGGAGGTAGGCGTAGGGCAGGGATGCAATGTGCTCAGAGGAGGTGGGGTTGGGGGGCTGAGGGGAGCTTGGCTGTCCGTGGGTACAGAGCACGCAGAGGCTTTCATGTCTGACTGACATTTTCAGACGTGCCCAGCCGATCAAGGGGCCTAAGGCCCACGGAAAGTCAACGAGATGTGGTCTCCTCCCTCCCCTTCGATGCTTTAGAAGAGTTCCCACTTTGTCTGCAATGATCTGGTTTGCACCTGATGCCAGCTGTGAGCGCCATAGCTTGAGCACCTGGGTTCACTGAGGCCGAGCCCCGGCGGGTGGAAATGAGCAGAGCTCCCGGGAGTCAATGGCGCGACGACCATTTACACCAGCTGAGAAGCTGTCCTAACATCTCAGTTTGCAGCTGCTCATCTGTAAGGAGCAATGTCTGCAATGATCTTCCACTCACTATTTGCTCCTAAGCCCTCTACCTTCGAAGGAGAAATTTCACTGAACATTCTCTGCAGGATCGCTAATGATGTTTTGGTTTCTAATTTAGGAAATGAAAAGCCGTCCCTTCTGCTCAGCACCTCCCTCCAGACTGATGGACCCTGCGGCTTGCTGTTCAGACTCCCACCCCCTCCTATTTTAACACTGCTGACAAGGAAAGGCAAGCAGTCCTGCAGGGATGGCTTTGAACTCTGCTAATGTGATTCCCATTTGCCTCAGTGCGTGCTCACGCTGTCAGCCTGTTAGCAGAGCAATAATCCTCTAGTAGAGCAGCGTACAAGCTGAAATACCTTGGGCTAGCCATGCAGGGGCAGGCTACTGATCAAGTTTTCATCGCACTTAAATGGATATTGTTCAAAAAAGGGACTATTGAGTCATTCTGCTGGCTTATAGTTGGTAGGATACAGAAGTGGAATCTGTAAACTAGGCATGTTTGGGTGTTTGTTTGAATGAATTTTGAGATGCCCGAAGCTTCTGGATGGAATCTTTGGCTTGGAATCCAGGAAAATCCTTAAATCTAAACCAAGAGACGTAAATCTGAAGGCGGGAGGGGTTGTGATGGAAAAGATTGTGGCAAAGCGGGAGCAGGAGAGAGGACGAAAATGCAAAGTCCAGCATCAAATTGAGCTCATATAACGGGCCAGGTTCTCAGCTGGTATAAACTGCCCCATTGACTTCAGTGGAGATACGCTGATTTACACTAACCCAGTGTGTACATGTTTGAAGTTACTCAGGGATGGGTGACTTGAGCATCTTGCATGAAAGATCCCAGTGGAAGAATTGGTGGTTGGAGTTAATTAGGACAATGAAGGTGGCCATATTCAGTCAAGCCCTGTCGTTGAGAATTATTACTGTTGGGCCAAGTTTGGAAGCTCTGATGCAAGTAGCTACTTAGGCAACAATGCATTGTAGTCCATGGGCCAATTCCTTCCTTCCAATATTGATTTACCCTTCCTTATAACAAACTATTATTTGTATAAAATGGATGCAGACACACTGATAATGCGATGGAATTTACAGCAAGTGCGTAGCCCTGAAACGAGGGGCCCTGGGAGATTTTCATCACTAAAGCAGGTGATTTAGGTAGTCACTTCAGCACAGATGAGGAAATACTCACCTTCCATGCAGCTGGTGGAGTTGTTCTCACTGATGCTCATGCTGGGCTTGGTCCAAAATAGAAAGGAATGAGAACTGCAGTCAGCAATTCGGGTCCTGAGCGAAGCCCACCACAGTGAAAATAGAACTCAGGAGACTTCTGAAATTGCAGCTGCATATGCAAACAAACGTTTGCTTAGGTGAGAATTACAAAGGGAATAGAGTTGAGTCTGTCAGGCAGCGGAACCAGCAGCCCATCAGAATGTGCTACCTTCATGTGTGATTGCTTTGCCCAGGCCTGTAAGGAGGCGTTTAAGAGATAATGTACCACATTCCTCCCTGGCGTATGTCTGCTGGCTTCAGTGAAGTTATACTGGGAACAAGTTTGGCCTAAAGAGCCTGATTCTGATCTCACAGCTGTTTAAACCCACCGTAACTCCAATTAGTTACATCAGTGTGAAACCAATCTAACCAAGAGAAAGGGACAAGCCCCCTAACAGGTCACAGCAGGGCAATGAGACAGCCACAAATAGAACATGGGGCTTCTGCAACCCCCAGAGTGACCAAGGGGCACCTGTAATATGGTACCCGGAAAACATTCTTGTCATAAAGTCTCCTTCCCGCTCCCTTCCTCTCACTCCTGAGAGCCTTTGGAGACCACAAAGAGAAACAGGAGGTGTTTGCAAGGTTAAGAGACTCGGTGTCTAAACTTATCATAAAGGTTCGCAGTAATTTACAGCTGGAGGCAGCAGGCACGCTTCGCTGGGGGAAGGGAAATGCATTTTAAGAGAACAGAAATAAATAAGAAGCCGCAGCGGCTAAGACTGCTTCTGATTTTATCTTCAGCCAACAAGAGATTTATTCTGTTATCTAGCAGTCTGATCACCTCAGGAATCCTGTAGGTCAGCCCCTATCGACTGGTATCATCTCAGGCTCTTTCCACCCAGACGCACAGGGAAGATTCATTTAGGTAATGCACCGAGGCGGGGCTGATAAGAGTGTAATAGATGGAACCTGGAGAGCCCTTTGCCTCGGCGATAACCCCGCCGATGTTCCCACACGACGGCCTAGCCCAGCTCGTTGTACCCCAAAAATGCGAACCCCATCGCCAGGGCTTGTGGGAGATCCCCATGCAAATACATGGGGGGGAAGGGGCAGGGATCAGCAGACATGCTAGGAGAAAGTTCCGGGTCCTCGGTGGGAGGGGTGAATCCCTGCCACACAGACACCTCGCTGGGCCTGATTCTCTTCCCCCTGGGCCACTCCCCCGGCTCCAGCAGCATCACTCCGGAGCTGCAGGACGGTACACGGGACGAGAACCAGGCCCCGGGGTTTTAAATCAAGCCCACGGCCGACAGAAACGAGGCTTCGCCAGAGCTTGTCTCCCACTGAGTGAAGATGATGGGAGCTGAGGACTCTCTGGGTCTCTCAGTGGTGTTTGGTGCCTAGGAGGGCCGGGCCTAAGGGCTCCCTTTTGGCTCATTTCAAACCCATAGAACAGCTGCTTCCGTGCAAAGTACCTCCTGTCTAGTCCCTCTTTATGGTTCCATGGAGTGCAGCAGCATCAGGAGCTTCATTCCAAGCCTGACTAGACCTGGGCAAAATCTTTTCCTGGAGGGGCATTTTGAGGGGGTGCTTACCACCTGAGATGTCTGCTGGAACTGACAAGGACTGTACCAGGGGAAAGGATTGGGCCCAGACTAGGAAGGAGTCTAGTCTGTGAAAGAAGCTTATTGGAACATCTTTGAAGGTGAGGTATTGCCTGTAACCAGTTTATTAAGGTATTAGGCTTACACTTGTGTGTTTTGTTTTATTTTGCTTTGTGACTTACTTTGTGCTTGCTTTTATTACTTGAAACCACTTTAATCCTACTTTTTACACTTAATACAATCACTTTCGTTTATTGGTAAACCCAGAGTGAGTGATTATTATCTGGGGGAGCAAACAGCTGTGCACATCTCCCTGTCAATGACATAGAGGGCGAACAATTTATGCATTTACCCTGTATAAGCTTTACACAGAGTAAAATGGATTTATTTGGGGTTTGGATCCCATTGGGAGCTGAGTGTCTGGGTACTGGAGACAGGTAACTTGCTGGGCTGTTTTTAAAGTCTGCAGCTTTGAGGGCATAGACCAGACCTGGGTCTGTGTGGCAGCAGGCTAGCGTGTCTTGCTCAACAAGACAAGGTTTTGGAAGTCCCAGGGTGGCAGGGAAAACAGGCTCGGAAGTAATTTCAGCACATCAGGTGAGAGTCCCAAGGTGGTCTCTGTGACCAAACCCGTCACACTCATGTTCTTGCAGTGAAACCTCCTTCTCTCTTTTCTAGCCTTTGGAGACCATAAAGAGAAACAAGGTGTTTACACAGGTAAGAAGTCAAAGACCAGGTCCTCAGCTGGTTTAAATCAGTGTCATTCCACCGGAGAAACACAGATTTACACCAGCTGTGGATCTTATATTGCTTGTTCCATCTAATTTCTGTGCTCTGCCTCTTGTCTTTCATCAGCAGCTCCACATCCCTTCCAGGGCATTAGCCAAAGCCCCCACAGTACCCAAGTTTCTGTCCTTTAAAGCCAGAGAAAAAATGTTCTGCAGACAGTTGGTGGGGGAATGGTTAGAACAGACTCCTGAAACAGTATCTATCAGCATGACACAGCGATGCACACATCCTGCCTTGATTTCCAGAGGTTCAAAGCACTCCGCCGGGCAAATTAAAATGTCAGTCCTGAGCCTGTTGATTTAGATGCCAAGAAGTGAAACATATGAGCAGGGAAACTTCCCTTTAAGAACCTTGTGGAATGAGTTGCAGATTAAAGATGATCCCACAGGGCACCTGCAGTACATTTACCTCCTGGCAGCTTCCCTTCTCATTCTCCCGGCTCTGCAAGCTGCTCCTGCCGGCTCGGCTCCAAGAAATGCCACAGAGTCTATTGTCTGCTCCACTTTCACCTGCCAGTGGAGTGGAAATGATAAAACGAGAGCGTGAGGGGGCAGTTCTATTGTTTTCCCAGTTAGCTCACTGCTTTGCTGATTAACTAGTGCCTTTACTTTTGAGTGATTTGTGTTCTCTCCCCAGGCCACAATTATTTATTAGTGCAGCGTGTGCCATCTTTATATTGGAACTGCCTAAGCGAGACACCACAAATGCAAGGGGGACCCCCCACACAAACAACACCCCCGCCTCACAGAGCAGCACACATACCTCTTCACTTAATCAGATACACACAAATACAAGCATATGTAGAAACACACACACACATGCAGAAACAGTCATAGATTCTGAAGCCAGAAGGGACCATTGTGATCATCTAGCCCAGGGGCCTCCTGCCCCCTGGACTTATTTTCTGCGGCCTGCCAAGCTCCGTATGCCCCGCTCCCTCTTTCCCCAGTGTGCTATGTCCCACTCCTCCATCTACCTCCAGGTGCTTCCCGCTGCCAACCAGCTGTTTGGCGGCGCTTAACATTTTCCAGGAGGGAGTGGGGAGGAGCAGGGAGATGCACGCTCAGGGGAGAAGGCAGAGAAGAGGCAGGGCAGGGGTGGGGATTTGGAGAAGGGGTTGAGAAGAGGCAGGGCCTCATGGAAGCGGTGGAGTGGGGGGACGGGGGCAACGAGGGGGTGTCAGTGATGCAGCCCTCAGGCCAATGTACTAATCCTCATGTGGCCCTCCTGGTGGTTCAAGTTTGAGATCCCTGATCTAGCCTAACCTCCAATATAATGGAGGCCAGAGAACTTCATCAAAATAATTCCTAGAGCAGAGCTTTTAGAAAAACATCCCATCTTGGTTTAAAAATTGTCTGTGATGGAGAATCCACCATGCCTTTTGGTGAATTGTTCCGGTGGTCATTTACTCTCACCATTAAACATTTATGCCTTATTTCCAGTATGAATTTGCCTAGCTTCAGCGTCCAGCCACTGGATAGTTTCTCTGCTAGATTGAAGAGCCCATTATTAAATATTTTGTTCCTCAAGTAGGTACTTATACAGTGATCAAATTACCCTGAGTCTTCTCTTTGGTAAACTAAATAGATTGAGGTCCTTGAGTCTATCACCGTAAGGTATGTTTTCTAATCCTTTAATCATTTCCATGGTTCTTTTCTGAACTCTCTTCAATTTATCGACACCTCCTTGAATTGTGAGCACCAAAACTGGACATGACATTCCAGCAGCGGCCACACCAGAGCTAAATAGAGAGAGAACATAATGTCTCTATTCCTAATCCAGATTCCCCTGTTTATGCATCTCAGGATCGTATTTGCTCTTTGGCCCACACATCCAAAGTTGACCATCACACATTGTATTAAGTTGATCATCCATCAGGACCCTCAAATCTTTTTTCCTGCTGCCCAGGTTAAGTAAGAACAGCCCACGTTCTGTGTTCCTAGATGGATACACTTACATTCCGTCGTATTAAAATGCATATCGTTGGTTTACACCCAGTTTGTCAAGCGAACCAGACCACTCTGGATCAGTGAATCTCCATCACTTACCACTCCCCTGCTTTGTGTGGTCTTGACCAATGATAAATTTCTGTTGTCTTCTAGGTCATTGATAGAGGTTTTTATTATGGGTCCGAGGTGTTCTCTGTGCTAACACCTGACCCCTTTACTCCTGCCACTTCAGGATGGGGTGCAATTCATTACAGCCCAGGTGGGGCTGGCCCCATTTCCCTTAAAGGGACAAGTCACTCTGTGACAGGATGTGTCTAGGCTGGTGCCGACATACCTGCGCTAGTTCCCAGGGGCAGCCGGCAGGGCGAGGCAACCTTGGTATTTACTTAGGGTATCTGATGGGGTTGTACTTGGAGAGGAGGGGAGCAGAGGAGGGAGCTCAGCGATGAGAAGATGCTTTACATGGACCTGCCTCGAAGCAGCAGAACATAACACCAAGTTCCTGCTCCCTGCCGGCGGGTGCTTGGCTGACATTCAGTCTCATCCAGCGCGGGCCCTGCCAGACATGCCGATGGCAGCTGGGCTTGTTGTTCCGTAACATTGTCGTGTCAGTGTGTCTCTGTCTCTGGCTGGATGCTGTGTGACGTGGAGAGCTGCCATGTTCTCCGTGCTAGGCAAATGAAAGGTGTCGAACCTTCCAACTCAAGCCAGGCAGGTGCTGGTGACCGTCTGCTGTCCCCTAGCCCACCATCACCGACACCCACCACCCCCCGTTTCTTCTTCTGGCACACGAGGACGCACAGGCAGTCACGTGTAGGTGGTGTGGCTCCTTAGCGGCATCAGAACACATAGAAATGTACCTGGTGGCTCACGAAAGCAGTGTCTGCTCCCAGCAAATACACCAGCCTCTCGGGCCCGGCCCCAAACCCATCGCACCAGCTGCCCCTGTTGTTTGCAAAATAACCACGGAGAGCATCTTGTGGGCAACAGCCTGGTGCAGACAGCGGTTGAAGTGGCAAGGGCCGGGGATTCGGTGACTGAGTGTGCAACTTCCTCGGTCCAGAGCCTGCCCCTTCACTCCGTGCTCTCCCAGACGTTATGTGCCCTGAGGCAGGTAGATGCTCCAGCCCGAGGTCTGTGGCCTGCAGGTTAGAGCACACGGTGATGCTTCCTCCTTTGTGCTGGTCCCATTTCAAAGGTTGGGGGGGGGGGTTGGTTCCCCCCTGCTGATGGCCAGTCTCCCTGCCCAGAGGAACCCTTTTTGTTTTGCCCACTGATCTCTGGCCTGTAGACAAGGAGATGCCAGATCTGGGCCGGCAAACCTGTCGGCCGTCTTCGCTGAACGCGGTGCTTTGAAGCTCAGCGCTTTCTGAGGCCCCAGATCCGAACACCTGAGGTGCCTTTTGGCAAATGGACGAGTTCAGGCTGCCTAATTAGCTGGAAAACAGCAGGCCGGCCTGCTCCAAAGCCGAGCCGGCTTCCAGGCAATCACCCAGCGCTCGCGCTCGCCGCCGCGTGTTTAATCAGGGACCTAGGAAAGGGATTTACTGATTGTGAAAAATGTGTTCGAGGCATCGCCTCTTCCCTTTCAAAGGAGCCCTGCCGTGCACTGAGACACTGGAACAGCCAGGCGGTGACGGGCTCTCATCTCCTTCCTGAGTCTCCGTCCCTGTCACCGCTGATTTACCGGGGGAATCTGTGTGCAGAGGGGCACGTCGTGTATTCATTATTCATCCGATGTCTGTGATTCGATGATGCCTCAATCCAGCGCTTGTGGTCCCTGCCACAGCTTCTCACCCTGAAAAGGGATGATCTTTTCATAGAAACTCTTATTATCTACCCCCATACCACCTCTTATCTGTCTGCCCATTGAGCCAGGAATGTCTAACATGCCAATCTAGCTGTCAGGGGACCCTCGAGTTTCTACCATGACTTTCATCCTCGTGGATCCAACTTTCTCGCTGTGTATTTCTACCACATCTAGGTATTGTCTATCCAGTCTAGTCTACCCCAGTATTACTCAGGAGCCCATCATGGTGGTATCAGGCTGTAACGCTTCATAGCAGATGCCATCTGAAGCTCTCCAAGTGCTTTCCAAATGTTAATAAGGTGGCTGTGGAGAGGAGGATGCTGCTGGCCACAGCCCCCTTAGCAACCAGTCCCGGTGACTGGAGACAGGCGGTATGGAGAGGCTGGACATGTGGGCTGAATGGGGAAGGGGGGTTGAAAGAAATGTAAAGTTCTGAGCAAAGGAGCAACAGTTTGATCCGAACGTGTCCTCTCGGCAGGGGCCATGGTCGCTGCTTTTGCGCCCCGCCGCCAGGGCCCATGTCTGTTCTGCTGAGCGCGGCGCGGCTGTGCTGGACCCAGCCCAGGGGCGTTAGGATGAGCTGGCCTCTCGCAGTTTTCATGTAGCCAGTTGGACAATCCAGTACCTTCCATCTGATGAGCTGGCAGCTCTCGGTAAGAGCGGCAGAGGGAACGGGGTGGTTCCTGGAAACATTGCGGGGTGTCATGCAGGCCTGGCCCAGTGGGCCGCAACAGCCGCTTTGCAGAAACGCATGCCAGCTCCCGGCCGCGCAAACTTGGGGACGGGCATGCAAGGGTAAGGCCTAGCCACGGGGGGAATGTTCAGGGTTGACTTTAGCTTCTCTTTCGGTGCCTGGCAGCCAAAGCAAGGTTGGCAACCTAGCAGCATGAGAGCCGGCATCTGGATTGGGCACTTAGTCCTGGTCGAGAATTACAGCAGCAAAAAGGGTGGGGGAGGGCAAATCAGAGCCAGAGGCTGGAGTAGCCAACTGGCACCCAGCTGCTTTGGAAAGATGTTGAGCTGTGACTCGACTCAGCTGGACAAAGCCGAGGACCCCGATTTTCAAAGGGCACCTGAAGATGCACCAGGGCCGCTCGGCACCCTTGAAAATCCCACCTAACTCTCTTTGGAAATCTTGCCCTAAGTGACTTAGCGTATGTCTCCACAGCAAATCCCCTGTCTCAGAGCCGGTCATCTGACTCTGGCCCCCAGGGCTTGGGCTGCGGGGCTAAAAATAGCAGACGGGAACTCTGACAGCCTCCCAGATTGCCAGGTTTCTGAGCCCGGGATCCGGCCTGAGACTGAATGTCTCCACGGCGGTTTGTAGCCCCGCACTGGGAGTTGGAGGCAGTAGGCCCAGACTCCGAGACAGGGTGGCTGGGTGGGTCTTTTTTTGTGGTGTAGACGTAGCCACAGATGGCTACCTCCCAGTTTCAAGGGTGACGGGCACTTCCCATGTTATTGAAAACCAAAGGGATTTAGGTACCTGGATAGCTTTGAGGATCTGGGCCTGAGTCCCTTTCAAAAAAAAGGGACTTTATGAGATTTTTAAGCGCGTCTAGACCCCTAACTCCCCACTATCAGGCCTCGCAATCCTGACCAGACCATCCCCTAAATGCCTTTAAACATCTTGGCCCAAGAGGCATAACCAATGCTGCCGCTGTCCATATTGTCTGATCAGTGCGTGCTGGACTTCCTTCTCCGTTGCTGACTGGTTGCTTTTCGGAAGCACGATCAAGATTTTGCTCCCTGCCCCACCCACATCCAGACCTTGCAACAAAAAGAAGGTCATTTGTCTTCTTTCCTGGGCTACTTCACTTGCAGGCTGGCTGTTTGATGGTGATAAGGGGAGGGGAATCGACTCCCTTGACCTACATGCAAACTTTATAGCAGCCTTCCCGGCCCTGCCTCACACAAATTGTGCACGAGAGATCAAATCGCTCTAATCGCCAGGGTAATCGCTCACTTTTGTTTAATGTTTGCTGGAGACGGGGCTCCTCTTAATTTATTACAGTGTCATTAAAAGGGAAAAATGTTTGCTCCATAGGGCCGCAAATGGCCTTGTTAAACGAGAGTCAAAGTGAGGCACTAATTACCATCTAAGTCAGGAACTTCACCCTTCTATGGGCCCAAACGGAGTTGGGTTTGTTTCAACAGAAGTGGGAGCAGAACCTGAGGATGGACCTGACACAGAATCCCAGCTACAAATGCTCCTTGACTGGGGAAGATGTTTCAGTTTAGCATGATCTGGTGCCTGCGGGGGCAAGCCAGGCTGTTGGGGGTCACGGGTGTTCTAATCCCCCCTCTACTGCCAATCCAGTGTTGGGGAAGTGAATTCACCTCCTTGTAACTCAGTTTCCCCCTTTGTAAAAGTGGGGGCAATGGTTTGTAATGTCCTTCATAAGGCAATCTGAGAGCTGGGCACGAAAAATCCTGTAGAGGAGCTATGTAGCATCCTTCTACAATACAACGGGCTTAAGCAAAGCCAGCAGCTCCAAACATCCTCAGACTTTGGGGTGCCCAGAACTGGGATTCAAATTCAAGCTTCCAGGCTGAGGGGCAGTCTCCCCTCTCTAGCTTTAAACAGCGTGATTCCAAACTGGATTGAATTTCCAGGAAAATGTGGGAGCAGGCCAAGGGATGGGACAAGCGGCAGCTTTTCCCAAGGCAAGTACCAGAGGTGAAAACTCCAATTTAAGAGGTAGAGGGGGCTAATGGATGGGGCCTGGACTGGGAGTTAGAAGAGGTGGGCTTTAGTCTTTGAATCCAGAGCTCCTGTAGCCCAGGTGAAGGCATTAAGCCAGAGGAGCCAATTTCTACTCTGCCATGAGTCAATTAGTCTTGCTGTCTCTCCGTTCCCCATCTGTGCAATTGCCCTACTTCCCACGGGTGTTGTGGGTATAAAAGAAGGAGGTTCTCAGATACACCAGGGCCAGATATGAACCTTACATAGGTATCCTGCCATTGACCTGCCATGTGACTGTAACACTGAGAGACCCCTAGTCAACAGCAGGTGGGACTGAACCAGGAACCTCTGGAGCTTAGTTCATGAGCTGCTACAGCATGAACTGTTAGCTAAGGCTGTAGAGTAAACTCATTTTTTCTCTCTAAGTGGTCTTGATGCCACTAGATAGGACAGAACCACCCCTAGGGGGTATGTGGGTTACACGGCCACAGGTAAGTCATGTTGCTTTTGTTACTCCCTTTCTTTAGACTGGGCAGGACAGAGACACGGTGTCTGGACAGTTCTTAGCACAGTGGGACCTTGATCTTGGTTGCAATATAACTAATAATACAATGGGCTCAAGCCACAGCATTTGGATTGGGCCCGGCTCTGCTCCGAGCCGTGTTTCCAAGCTGGGGGAGAGAGAAGCCCTGTAAGTCTCAAGCGGTAAAAGCCAATTTGTTTTATTTTTAAGACAGCCACCGTTCGGTCCCTGCACTGATTTCTCTTTTCTCCTGTCGCAAGAACACCGTCAAGTGGAACTTAATTATCTTAACAGGGCTCAGCAGTAGCACCAAGAGAGGCACTTCATGCCATGAGCAGAGCGGAGCCGAGGTGAACGCTTTTCCATTAAAAACAGCATGCCCTCCGCTTCCTGCTGCCCTCAGCAGCCATCTTGCTGGAGAGGGAAGTGGTGTTTTTGACGGGGCTGTCGGCGTCCTGCTTCACAGCTCACCAATGAGGGGGCAAAAGCCCGCAGAGCCTGCTGGAAAGGCAGCGTGAAGAGGCTCATGGCATTCCCGCTGGTTTTAAAGCCAGCCTCCGGCCCTAAAGGCCCTAAAGATTGCAGGAAATAGCGGGAGAGCCTGCTGCTTGGACTGTGGGGAGAACCACACACTGCGCTGGACAGGGCTTCCCTCCGGGTGTAGGGCCACGAAGCAGTCCCATGGGCTTCGTAGTTGTGCCTCACAATGTAGCAAAGCACTCGAGCGGCCGTTGAATTTTAAGCCCGCGATTCGTTCCAATCAAGCGAAATGGGAAGTTTTCCCCCGGAGGAACCAAATGAACTCTCCTCGGAAGGCAGTGGGATCTGGGCACCAAATTCCCCTCTGGGCCTTTGAAAATCTCCCTCGCCCAGCCTGAGTTCAGGAGGGACTGGATCTATTATGGACCAGGCCATCTGTGAGCCTGTCCATTGTGACCCAGGGCCCACACTACCCCTGACCCACCATGACCATAATTTTCTGTTTTATGGCCTAGATCCTGATCTCGGGGTCAGCGCACAAGAGTGCCTCCTGCTGGGGAATCACAGGGATTCCCAGCTTTTGCTTCCCAGGCATGGCTCCTCCTGACCTGCAGGTATATGCTGCAGCCCAGGAAGGGTGTCTGGAGGAGAGGGAAGGGGTGTGATCCCTGCATTTTCACACAGGCTGCCTTCTGCCCCATGCATCTGTGGCCCCTGGACACCTGCCACCCCTTGGGTGGTGTGTGTGCATGTGAGCATACAGGGGCATGCAGATATAGTGCTGTGGAGAGAAACACAATTCGTCCGAGAATCCATGTTTCAAAACACGTCGGCCTTTGACTCCTCGTTTCTTCCCAACTAAGGTGCCCGGTATCTGAGGATATCCTGGGCGGGGGAAAAGGGGAATGGTTGGTACACGTGGGTCTGAGTCTGCCTGGCCTCAGCCAGAAGCAGGAAATGCTGGGGGGGGAGTCCCCCAGAAAAAGAAATTCTTGTGATATCTCCAGCCCAGGGTTGAAGACTCAAGAAGTTCAGAGAACATCAACTTGTCTGTCCTCAGCCAGTCAACTCCTTCGCCCTTCCTGCGTGTTTGGACAGCGAGCGGCACATCGTGGATGCTACCCTAATCAAGTAAGACTAATTAGAGCTGGGTTCAGGGGGAAAATTTCTCCCTGGATCCACACTGGAAACACCTTCATTTGCAGGACTGCTCACATCCAGCCCATTCTAGAGGCCAAGCGTTGGAATTTAGATACAAGCTCCGCATTTTGGATTCATCTCTGGACTAGAGTCCAGAAAAGCCAAACTATCCCATCAAGCCTCCTAGCGACTGCCCAGCACCATTGTCCAGTGGGTGACCTAATGGATCCATCAGTGCAGTTTGCCAGAGGGAGAGTCTCACTGCTCATGTTGCCTGCTGTGTAGCTAGCTGCAATTTCACAGCCTGGGTGCTGTCTGCAAAGCTGGGCTGGGGAACCACAAAGTCCCCAGGCTACTCCTTTCTCCATAACTGTACTATTTTTACACTCCAATTTGCATGAAATATTCAGAAACCTATTATGCAAATGACACTTTTTTTCATTTTTCTCTTCATTGTTTTTTCACTTTGATTCTCTCCACCAGTTGTGCTTTTTGTGCAATTAAGAATCTTCGACGTGGCAGCGGCTTGGGCCCCTTTGAACATTAGCTGGGTAGCGAGAGCTGTAAATTTGACCCATTTTATAATTTAGTGCCGAGGAAATGGACTGGATTCACAGCTTGGCTGGAAGGGAAAACCTCTAGGGACCAGAGAGTGAGTAGAAACGAGAGGCTACGTTAGGTAGAGCACACACTGCTAAGGGATATTGACAGCACTGACTTCAAGTAATCCAGGTCCTGAGCATCCCCAAGCCCACCCACACCGGCCCTTCCCCTGCACCATAGCCCCACCTCTCTTTAAGATAGCAGCAGGTTGCAGGGTTAAGATCAATGGAGCAGTTCACAATCTCAGAAGGGTTGTTTCAGGCTTTCTGCAAACTCAGGCAGATTCCAGCTATGTTTGGGGCAGGTTTTAATGAGGGCTAGAAACATTTTTTGTAAATGAAAGCAGAGTTTCTGATCTCAACTTTGATTCCAGGAGCTGGGTCGGTAGGTTCACTCCTATAGTGCCTATGCCTTAATTTGACCCTGAATATCAATGGTAATATCTCAAGGCATAAGCCAACAAAGCCAGGTAGGGGGTTAGGAAAAAACATACACCATGGGCAGATTATTTGTGTCCATTATGAAGGCTTTATAATTCCTCTGAAGTAGTGGCACTGGCAACGAATGGGGACAGACGGTTGGACTTCTGGTGCACTGGTCTGATCCATCCTGGCTATTCTACCATCCCTGTGGGCAGAAGCAGTAGCCAAAAGAAGAGAATCAAAGCACGGGGAAGCAACCCCACGACCCTCGGTGTTTCTTAGCCTTCTTCCAGCGTTGCTCCTTCATTTCCTAGGTGAGAGCTGGGCGCCTCCAGATCCATACCCTTTCTGCAAAAGCCTGGCGAGCTGTAGGGTGCAGGGTTGTTGATCTGACCTCTTTCACGCAGCACCCTGTGTGCCCGTTACTCCACCTCTCCCCACTCTTTACACTCCCCGTGTTGCAGAGACTGCAGGGAGGGGGTGTAGGAGCCGTCTACGCCACCTTGACATGGCCGGGGGTTCCCCTGACCAGAGGTACCTGCAGCAGGAGGGCGAGGCCAGATCCCGTCACCTTTGAGTGCAAAAGGGCTGGAGTAGTTCCCAAGACTCGGACTGGGAATATTCCTCCTAGATTCAATGCTGAGGACTTGGTGCCAAAGGCGAAGTCCGTGGAGCTGTCCTGGCTCACGCTAGCTCGGAGCACAGGCGCGCTTTGTGGCAGATCCCACCATCCCATCATTAACATCGACCCTGTAGGGTGGCACCGCCCGTGCTCAAATAGAACCCAAGTACGTTAGAATAAAAACACCCGGCTTTCAGCTAGCCCCGTTTCATTAGCAGAGCTCAGAGCACTTTGCAACCCGCTCATTTTACTGCTGGGGAAACTAAAGCACCAAAAGAGGAAGCTAACCTAGGAGGCAAGTAGTAAAGCCAGGGCCAAACCTCCGTTCTCCAGAATCCCAGTCCAGCAGCCTAGCTATTGGATCTGCTGTCTCATTACACTTCTGCCTCCCCCTGTCATTCCCAAATGCCTGCTCTCCGTTCTGTTCAGCCAGGATGACACCTCTTTGGGAAGCCACTCCTGAGGAGCCAAAGTTTTCTTCAAAGCCAACAGGATTGATGCTGTTTGGTGCTTAAGCTCTGTCTACAAACGGGACCTGGGCTTCTAAGTGATTGGAACATTTCCCCCTCGGTCTCTCTGTGTCTCAGCTCCCCAGGTAGAAAACGGGGCTGAAAACCCATCCTTTGTCCGCTCTTCAGAGCAGGGCCTGTCTCTCGTGCTGTAGCTGGCTAGCTACCAGCACAGAAGGGTCCTGATTTCCTGTGGGTCTCTAGCTGTTCCTGGAATACAAATCGTTATGGATATGCTGCTCATAAAACATCTGCAGAATACAGATCGTTTATAAAATATTGATAATCATAATGGGAGGGAACAACCCAAGCCTGGCTGGGAAAGGAACCAATTGGCCTTTTCTATGATTCTCTGACGTACGCGGTATGATTTGGAGTCTAGGCCTATTTCTACCTTTCATGTCATTTCCTGATGGTCCAAACTTTTCTCTTTCCTAGTGTGTTTATCGCTGCAGAGCCTTTCAGCTCAATGTCTTAGCGCTGGAATTTTCCTTTTCTTAACTTTTACTTGTCCACCACTCTCGGTTCCAGTCCCATATTTCTGATCCCCTCCCTCCCTCCACGTTTCCCCAACCGATGTTTAGCTGTTCAATTCACTGGTCTAGGCCTTTCAGACAGTCTTTCCACATTTACCAGTGTATTTGGACCGTCCTAGCTTTCCTTTCTTTGGGAGAAGGAACAACGTGATCTTACGCCCAGCACTGCCACTGACTCCCTGTGTGACCTTGGGAAAGCAAATTCCCAATATGTGCCTTGGTTTCCTCATCTGGAAAAAGGGGTTTATGATTCTTAGGTGCTCAGATACCACAGTATAACAAAACTGAGGAGAGCTGTCATCCATTTTATGATGTAGCATATAATTCACCTGTGGAACTCACCGCCACATGATATTATTGAGGCACATACAGTCAGAAGATTTAAGACACTTATGGATTAAACTCTCTTCTCTGCCCCAGCAGTGCAAGTCCATTGCTTTCACTGGAGTAACAAAGGAGGGACTTTGGCCTTTGTATAAATAGGAACATGGGATGAGATCTTATTCTCCGTTACAGAAGCTCGTCTCCCATTCTTTCCCCTGGCAGTTGCCTTTTTTTAAAGTAGATTGGTGCTGATCCCAGCCTCTGCAATTACACTCCCTGGTGTAGTTACAAGAGCTATTAATCTTGATGTTTCTGAGCAGAAACTTATTGGTACCAGATATTTTCTCCCCCGGGTGTAGCACTAAACAAATGACAGTGTTCGTTTTAGGAAGCGTCCGACACAGGCACCTGTTGGACTGTTAGCTGGACTGTTGATTGAATCTAGGGTATTGGTCCCCACACTGGAGAAGGGGGGTAGAGGTACCCAGGCTCTGTATTTATCATGGGATGCTTTTTGACTTGCATCTCTGCCACTCTCTCAACAGCGTGTTCATCCTGAAGCCAAGCTTCTCCCAAGGGAAAGGAGACCACCTGCCTTGTCATTCTTTTGGCATCTTCTTCGTCTGTAGTTTGGCTCCAAAACACAACAGTGCAGGCAGCTGGATGCTTTCCAGTGAGAGAGCGTCTTGCAGTACTTGGTCTCGCCTCACAACAGCTTGACTTCTATTTTAAGACCCCTGGTGATGGATCAATGTCTAGCACTCACATTCCACCGTGCCTTGCTCAGACCGCCTCTGCGGGGGGAGAGCCCAGAGCAGCTTCAGGAAGCAGGAACTTTTAAAGAACAGAAGAACGGCCAGACTGGGTCAGAAACAATGATCCATCTAGCCCCATATCCTGTCTTCTGACAGTAGCCAGTGCCAAGACGCTTCAGAGGGAAGGAACCGAACAGGGCAATTTATTGAGTGATCCGTCCTCTGTCACTCAGTCCCAGCCTCTGGCAGTCAGAGCTTTGGGGACACTCAGAGCATGGGGTTGAATCCCTGACCATCATGGCTAATAGCCATTAATGGACCTGTCCTCTGTGAGCTTCTCTAAGTCTTGTTTGGACCCAGTTAAACTTTTGGCCTTGACAAAGTTCTTTGGCAATGAGTTCCACAGTTACCTGTGTGTGGTGTGAAAAAGTACTTCCTTATGTTTGTTTTAATCCTGCTACCTATTAATTTCACTGGGTGACCCCTGGTTCTTGTGTTATGTGAAGGAGAAATAACACTTCCCTATTCACTTTCTCCACACCAGCCACGACTTTATAGCCCTCTATCATATCCCTCCTTAGTCATCTCTTTTCTAAGATGAACCATCCCAGTCTTTCTAATCTCTCCTCATTCAGAAGCTGTTCCATATTCCTAATCATTTTGGTTGCTCATCTCTGTACTTTTTCCAGTTCTAATACATCTAACATATCTTTTTTTGAGATGGGGCGGCCAGAACAGCACACCGTATTCAAGGTGTGAGCAGACCATGAATTTATATAGTGGCATTATGATATGTTCTGTCTTATTTTCTCTCTTTCCAGAATGATTCCCAGCATTCAGTTCGCGTCTTTGACAGCCGCTGCACATCGAGTGGATGTTTTCACAGAACTATCCATGATGACGTCAACTCTTTCTCTTGAGTGGTAACAGCTAATTTAGACCCTATCGTTTTGTATGTATTGTTGGGATTATATTTTCAATGTGTTTTACTTTGCATTTATCAACATTGAATTACATCTGCCATTTTGTTGCCCAGTCACCCAGTTTTGTGAGATCCCTGTGTAGCTCCTCGCAGTCAGCTTTGGACCTAACTATCTTGAGTAATTGCGTATCATCTTGAAACTTTGCCACCTCACCAATCATTTATGACTATGGTCCACAGCACTGGTCCCAGTACAGACCCATGAAGGACACCACTATTTACCTCTCTCCGTTGTGAAAATGGGTCATTTCTTCCTACCCTTTGTTTCCTATCTTTTAACAAGTTACTGAGCCATGAGAGGACCTTCCCTCTTATCCCTGATTGCTTGCTTTTCTTAAGAGCCATTGGTGAGGGACCCTTTAGAGTGTTTCTCATGGACAGGCAGATCCTAGCAGACAGAGACACCTTCCCTGTCACTTACACACACACTAGTAAAGTAAATGCGGCTGGACTCAGGCTCGGCTCTTCTGAAAATGCCAAGGTTTCTTCAGTTCTTAACTGGTCACTTATCAATCCTCCTCCCAGGCATCATCTCCACACACTGATGCCCCCTACTGGCAGCCACCAGGCCAGGATGGACTGCAGAGAATCATGTTCAGCAAGAGCTGGGCGAAATCCTCTTGCAGAAAGGGCGATTCGTGTTAGTAGAACCTGAAGATCAATGGAAGCTTCAGCAGATCCCGTTAAAAAAGCCCCCTGGGGAAGGTAAGGGCAGCCATCCTGGGGATTAATAAACCAGGTATGTGCATTCTTTACAGAGGTGATACTCAAAGCCACATTAACTAGGAAGCCAACACAGGAGCCATTCTCATTCACAGGTGGGGGGAAATGTGACAGAGCTCGACAAACTTTAGGGCTCGATAAACGTTATGAGTTGCTAAATGTTAAATACTTTCAGGGGGAAAGTGTGTGGGAATTTTCAGAGCACATTTTGTTCTGGGGCTGACTCCAAAGAAGGGCTGATTGTCAAGTTAGACACAATACAGATGGGTGCTAAGGGAACTTTCTGCAGGCATTCAGCAGGAACACATCCATCCTGATCTGCATCACTCCCAGTTACTCTAGCCCTGGACCAACACAACCTTCTGCTAATGCTCCTCAACACCGACTTGCATCACCTGGTCCACTTGCAGACAAGATTCCCGTCCTGCCAAGATTCATAGGGTTAGAAGGGACCTTTATGGTCATCTAGTTTGGCCTCCTGCTGCCACTGGCCAAAGAACTTTCTCCAGTAATTTCTGCATTAAGCCCATAACTTCAGGTTGAGCTGCAGCTCATGCTCCTGTTACAGTCTGATCACAAACTGATCAATACTCTACATTCCTGGCCTAGAGCACACTCTGCTATTCTAGTTCTGAGCTCCCCAAAGACCTTTGCAAACATACCTTCGTCCTCAGGACAATTCTCAGTTACCCAGTGTTAATGTGAAGTAACCCACCGCTCCTGGATTCGCACTGGTATAATCAAGATCAGCATCTCTCCCTAAACTTGTGTTTCTGCAGAAGTTCATGTTGAGATGGTTAGTTCTCCCTCTTTTGTTTTGACAGCACTTCTGAGAAGAACCTCGGAGCGTGGTAGATGACACAGGTAAGGACAAAATGTAGAAAGGAGACACAAGAAAAGCAAAACCTCCCTGGGGTGAACTGTTCACCCATCTGTTCCCTGTGCTGTTGCAAGACCATGTCAAATTCTGCTGCCAGTTGCACTCAGGTGACCCCACTGTGAGGTTCTCTGTGTTGGTGTCAATGGGTTTGCACGTGTATCACTGAGGACAGAATTGAGTTGACCAGGAATCACCTGATCTTTCAACTTCGTCACGAGACACCATCCGTGTTACTAACCAAACATTAGAAGATGAGGTTTATCCTGCAGTGCGGCTGCGGAATGTTTCCTCCATCCCCAGAGAAACCATTCTGTCTCTCATCATTACCTCCTCTTTCTCCAATCCCTCTCTCCTCTCGCCTACTTAATGCTGAGTTGCTGGCTTTCCTTGGGACTGAAATTTAACATGTCATTTACCTCCACCCAGGGAGAGTCTATTTTCCTTTCAATACCATTAAAAAGCTTATAAGAGAAAGGAAAAGGATGGACGATAGGGCAAGTTGGTAGCTTTAAATTAATTAGAGATGAAACGATGATGTTAAGGGCTTTCTTAATGGTGGTTACTCATGGATTATCATTGCCAGGCTCAAGTTGCCTTCAAGCAGGGGACTCTGGTATGCAATAGGACGCACTATGGTAAAAGCCTAGACACTCAAGTGCTGCTCACAACGCGGTGATTCCCAGAACTGTGCAATACATAAACACATGAAATATCAGTGCTACGAGGTGTCCGGACATTAGGCAAATGTGCTGCATCTTCCCTCTGATGCTGAAGACATCAGGTGATAAAAAAATATCCCCGGTGGGAACCACTGGGTTCTAAGCCCTGCCATCAGCGGAAGAGAGTGAAGAAGGCATGTTTGGAAGCTAGCAAAGGGCATGATGGAGAATCAGGGGGCAACAAAGCTGAAAAATATGCAGGGAGCATATATACAGCCTGTGGAGTGCCCTAAAAACCCTGACAAAACCCGGGATTTAGAGATTTCCTGGGACAACGACCTCAGAGACGATCCTGGGAAAATCTGGACTGGTGGCAATCCTAGTTGGAAGGCCAGAACAGAATTATCTGATCATTCCCCCATATCCCTTCATTGCAGCTCTCTCCTCTTCCAGTGGGACATTCCCCTCCCCATGCAATGGCCAGGGCAAAGCCCATATTAAACGGTCCATAGCCCGTACGTTGGCTCCCTTCACTGGAGCGAGTTTCACTCTGGGAAGAGGCAAGGAAGGCAATCTGTGCTCCCAGTGCGGCTGGGAGATAATGTGAAATAGTCTTGTGCGGCTTTATGTTATTGTGAAGAATAGGTAATAACCCTTCATCCTGGGGTGAAATATTGAATTTTAAGGGAGACACAAACAAGCACAAATGAAAAATGCCTCCAATCATAAAGAAGGCATTTGCTAAAATTAAAATGGAATGCATTACTGTCCACGGCCGGGGAGAGAAATGTCAGCATGGCAGGAAAAGGGAGGCGGATGGGTTGGGTGACCAGATACATTTATTGTTTTCTTTCCATTAATGCCAATGGCAGTCGAAAAAAATAAATAAATCAAACTGGCTGGCAATGCTTTAGAGGGGAATTAAGTCCAGTTGTTTCAGAGGTCTGCATGCCTTGCATTTTAGCAGGAATAAGAAGAGACTTTCATCTAGACGGACAGGATGAGGAGAGGGAAATTAATTTTACTAAACAGGGATATTGATAATGTCATAATAATCTTTAGAAGGACAAGTGAAATTGGTTTGGCCCTTGAATTAATCAATATGGGACATTATCTCCTTGAATTGCCATTTGCACACAATGCCTCTTTAGTGCCCTGGATATTTCTGTGTTTTGTATCCTCGACTCAGATTGAGAGATGTATTAATAATGTCACGCCTTGGGGTTTGTGGGTAATTGCAGCTCTCGTCTGTTCACGTACACCCTATATGTGTGCACATAGGCATGCATGGGAAATGTACCTCTATGTGTGTGGGGTACATGTGAAGATTGTGTGCATGCATATATAGCAAATGTATAGCCTGTTTGCATGTATTTGTTTACAGATCTATGTCCTTGTATATACATGTGCCATATGGGTCTGATCTGAACCCCATTAAATCAAGGAAAAGACTCCCATGAGGGTAAATGGCTTTGGAAGAGGCCATAAGTGGGCGTATGTACAAAACACATGCCTATATAAATGCATCTTCAGGCATGCATACACCTGGAAGGGCTGTGCTCTTGTGAAGTCTCTGGCCCAGAGAGATTACAGAAGCACCAGATTTCGTGAGATTCTCAGCCCAGTTTGGCAACCCCACAAGGCTTGGATACTTGTGAATAAGGGTTGGAGAAGCAGCTAAACCTTGGGTACTTATCCAGGTTCTGAACCCCCGAGGCCCTCGACTGGGACTTGTCAGACTTTGGCTCAGTTTTGAGCTTGTCCACAGATGTCCTGTGTGCCCCGTGTCAAGTCACGTTCAGGGAGGTCTTTAAGAGAGCTCAGCTCTCAGCCCCCACAATTGGTGGCAAAATTTCCAAAGAGCTCAGCTCCCGTTTAGACACCTAAATAAAGAACCAGATTTAAAGTCACTTCCAGCAGCTCTCATAAGGTCCGATTAGCAAAAGTGTTCAGAACCCATCTGAGCAATCTTGAAAATTCTGCCCTGGATTGCAGGGGCTGGGCCTTTATGAAAATCTCTTTGCCAAAAGAAATCTGATGAGGTTCAACAAGGACAAGTGCAGAGTCCTGCACTTAGGACGGAAGAATCCCAGGCACTGCTACAGACTAGAGACTGAATGGCTAGGCAGCAGGTCTTCAGAAAAGGCCCCAGGGGTTACAGTGGACAAGAAGCTGGATATGAGTCAACAATGTGCCCTTGTTGCCAAGAAGGCTAATGGCATTTTGGGCTGTATAAGTAGGGTATTGCCAGCAGATCAGGGACGTAATTGTTCCCCTCTATTTGGCATTGGTGAGGCCTCATCTGGAGTATTGTGTCCAGTTTTTGGGCCCAGAGGACAAGAAAGATGTGGAAAAATTGGAAAGAGTCCAGAGGAGGGCAACAAAGATGATTAGGGGGCTGGAGCACATGACTTATGAGGAGAGGCTGAGAGAACTGGGATTGTTTAGTCTACAGAAGAAAAGACTGAGGGGGGATTTGATAGCTGCTTTCAACTACCTGAAAGGGGGTTCCAAAGAGGATGGATCTAGACTGTTCTCAGTGGTAGCGATGACAGAACAAGGAGTAATGGTCTCAAGTTGGAGAGGGGGAGGTTTATGTCGGAAATTAGGAAAAATAATTTCATAGGAGAGTGGTGGATCACTGGAATGGGTTCCCTAGGGAGGTGGTGGAATCTCCTTCCTTAGAGGTTTTTAAGTCCAGGCTTGACAAAGCCCTGGCTGGGATGATTACGGGATTGGTCCTGCTTTGAGCAGGGGTTTGGACTAGATACCTCCTGAGGTCCCTTCCAACCCTGACATTCTGATTCCATGATTCTATGATTCTCTGCCCACCAGCTGTAAAATGGGGATAATGTAGCTCCCCAGCCTCACAGGGTGCTGAGAAGATTCAACGCACAGGTGTTTTGTGAGTTGCTGAGATACAGCAATGATGGCAGCCTGAGGAGGACAAAGGCTGAGTTTGGCATCCAGTTCCCATTGGCTTTCACTGGGACTTGGAAACCTCCTGGGCTTTTGAAATCTTCCGCTATGCTCCTAAAGGGATAGGAAAGGTGCGTAAATATCTTTAGGACCCATGTGGGTGCCCTATTCTAGGCCATATTTGCTACAGTGTTTGGTGCTCAGCAGTTAATTTTCTTGCTCTTCATGGCAGAGAGAGCAAAGGTAAAAATCTCAGTGACTCAGTCAATTAAGCTGAAACCTACCGAGCCTCTTGCTTTCGGGTTTTTTGAAATGAGTCTTTCAGGTCCTTGTAGTGTTTACTACAGGGAGTGACAATCACCAACCCACGCCGCTACCTCGCCACAGGGCCCCGTGGAATCTTAACATCCCATCATAAAGCTAATTACCTTCTGACACACCGTTCGGAGGCACAGAGTGAGAGATAACGAATCTGAAATTAAATGTAGCCTGCCGAATATTTGGGGCTGAGAAACGCCAACGGTTTGGAGCATGAGAGAGAGACAAGCTCAGGTTATATAAAGGACCTCCAGGTCCTATGCAAAATCAGCGATATGAGCTCTACGTCATTGGGGTGAATGGGAATTGTGCCATTAGGTGCAGGAGCTGCTTCTCAGAAATCCAGGCCTCACCGAAGTGAATGAGTTTTGCCACTGATTCCATTGGGGTCAAAATTTCACCTCAGCAGGGCACTGGGTAGGGGCTGGTCTGTGGTGCTCTGGGGAAATGCACAAGGAGCGTTACTGAATGGGACGCGCAGCCCTTCTTTTTCCCGTGACGACAACCATCCTCCAATCAGGCCATCGATAAATCGCTTTAACTCTGCTGTTTGAACATCAGAGTAATTCTTTCCTAGCATCACTGGGGAGCATGGCGGGTGAGTTGGTGACTGACCAGAACATCCATTAGCTGGAGTGGCATTTGCTGATGATTTATACAGTTCCTTTGGTTTTTGGCAAGACTCCTTTAATTAATAAAAGATGCCCTCTCTTCACTGGCCATTTACTCTGCTCTTTTCCCAGTGTTCTCCAGTGATGGTCCCACTTTTTAGAGACCTTCATGGAAAAGAGAAAAGTTTTCCTTGTTTTCCTTCCTTCTGCCCTTGGGCCTGATCCTTCCCTGCTTTGCCCCTGTGGTTTACCCCTGCAAAGTGGATGTAAGGCCTGGTCTGTACTGAAATGTGATAATGCATCGCTATGTCAGTCAGGGTACAAAAACCACCGTACAGGGTATGCCGATGAAACCGTAGTGTGGACGATCTTCAAACCCCCAGGCCGAATTCTCCTCATACGGCCACTGGTGTAAACCAGGAGTAACTCCACTGATGTGAGTGGTGCTAGAGAGGGGCCAAAGCAGCCGAAGTGAGAGGAAAGCCAAGCCCTGATAAGTGATTGGAATAAGAGAGTGCATTGCAGAACAGGGCTGTGTGTGTGTGTGTGTTTGTGTTTGTGTGTGTGTGTGTGTGTGTGTGTGTGTGTGCATGTGTACACACGCGCCTGGCCTGGAATAGCAGGGGGCTGCAGGGAATAGCCCTTCCTTGCTGCACACAGGTGTTGTGAGGTGCTCAGGTCTGTGGTGATGAGGCCTTAGAAGAACCTAGCTGGAGGGGGATGAATTGAGACTCAGCAGTTGTGAGGACGATACAAGAAAGGCTGCGAAGGGCTCAGATACGGTGGGGAGGAGGGGATACAATGTAAGTATGTTGGATAGCTATAATGGGAGCACTGAAGTTAGCATTAAAGTCTCTGTCTCATAGGCTCATAGACATAAAGGCAAAAAGTGACCATCATGATCATATACTCTGACCTCTTGCATATCGCAGCCTACAGAATCTCACCCACCCACTCTTGCAATAGCCCCCCAGACTCCGGCTGGGTTCCTGAAGTCCTCATCTTTTTGTGGTTTATTTTTCCCCTTCTATTTTCCTCTCTTTCTCCCTCCCTTCCTGTCTCGCCATCTGTTTTCTCCTCTCTGCTCCTCTCTCATCTCTATCCTTCTTTCCCATCCTCCTCCCCTTTAACAACTCCTTGTCACACTGGTGCACTTCAATGAGCATCAGGTGAACCACAAACTCTTTGGAAAGTCAGCTCAGAGCTTGAATGGGGGCTGAAATGTACCCGAACTACAGGCCTGGAGCGGTGAAATTGCAGCTTCCCCGAAGAAAGGCAGTGTCACCGTCGTGGTGTCTTTTCTCAGTGCTATTCGGTGGTATTTGCAGCATCACCTCAGACAGCATGTCACAGAGTCACAGGATGGCACCATGGCTGTAGCAGGGTGTGATTGTCCTGGGTCCACTGTGCTGTGAGCATCCAGAAAGGGGACCCGCTGGACTTCAGCTTTAGTAACTAAATCCTTCACAACAGCTGGGAAATATCCAATCATTTTCCATTAATACCCAGATCATGCCCATGTGGTCAAGCACACTGTGCTGGGCAGGAGGGCATGGGGTGTGTGATATCGGGGGTCACTGCCTTTAAGGGCTGAGCTTCCCAGCTTCTGGGTGGGGCGCTGTGCCACTCCTGCTGTTGTTACACTATATAGAGGATAGCTCTAGCAGCTTAAACACCACGCAATCACTGAACACAACGGCGTGCGGGACCTTGTCAGCGTTTCCATCCCTAAACAGTGGGGTGTCTCCGGCACCAGGAGAAATCCCTTTTCCATTTTGCATCAGGGACAGCGGGAACATGCTCCCCTTTTGGGGTTCAATCAACACTGCTCCTGATTAACCAGCAGGGATTGCTGTCCTGCGGTTCATCCCCCGCCACTAGAATCAAACATGTCACTTCTGCAACACTCTGACTCCTACCTGCTCAGGCTGTTTGCTACTGGGTCTCCTAAGCCAGGCAGCCAGACAGGCAGACCCCACCAGATCTGTTTAAAGGTGTTTAATGACTTCCCTCTTCCCCTGTGATCCCAAAGGGTGCCCGAGCGCAGTGTGCTTGGAGGCTTGGCCTCGTGTCAGGACAGACAGGATGTGATGAGAACCAGTGAGGACGTCGGAACCACAGGCCAGCCTTTGTCACGTTCACCCCAAGAGCTCTGACACGCCGTCCTCGTTATCAGCCATCCTGCCGGGTCTTTTTCTCAGTGCACAGCTGGGGAAAGTGAAGAAATGATCCCGGCACCTGCAGAGACTATAGCACAAGCAGCGGGGGGGGGACCTGTCACCTGCTCAGAGCTCTTCAGAACCTAACATTTTCGAAGCTTTTTTTTACCCTAAGAAAGCTTTTTCTAGCCTCCCCCAGAGGCTCGTTAAATCCATCTCCAGACCCTAGCGGCAAGGAGATTTGAGGTGAACAGTGATTCATGCAATGCCAGCAAAAAACAAGAAACAAGAAAAGGCGGAGAGGGGTCATAACTGATCCTTCTGCTTATGGGCAAGTCTATCTTCTTGAGATGAAACCCTCCAAATTTTCCAGCATATTATACCCCGTTTTGGAGTGGCATGACCACTCTGTCAGTGGAGTGATATTTGCACAGTGGTACTAAAGCCTAGTCTACCCTTAAAAATTAGGTTGGCCTAGCTACATTGATCAGGGGTGGGAAAAAAAATTGTGCCTTGAGCACCATGGTTAAATTGACCACTGGTGTAAGTGCAGTTCAACTGACTGAAGAATTCTTCCATGAACCTAGATATCATCTCTCAGACAGATGGATTATCTAAATCAACCGAAAATAGGGTGACCAGACAGCAAATATGAAAAATTGGGAAGGTGGATCCAGCCCCTTAGAGTGCGAAACCAGTGGGGACTGCTGAAAATGCCCCTTGCACTGCCGAAGAAGTGGCTGTGGACTGAGGGGACATTTCTGCTGTCCCTTCCTACTGACTGCAGGGGGGCTTTGCCAGAGGAAGGAGTGAGTGCAGATTGCAGGGCATGGTTTCAGTCATTTTTACATTGCCACCTAGGAACCGCCAGACTCACTCAGCCCCCGACACCAATCTAGGCCAGTGCCCTGTTTCTGACTGGCGCATGGCTCCAGAGGTTTGCAAAACAGCGAAGTAAAATAAATAAAAATGATCGATATGTAAAACAGCAGGTGTGGACGGAAGAATGGACTCATGGGTGGGCGTGGCAAGGCAGGCATTCCTTGTCTGCTCATCTTCCGGTGAGCTGCTCCGGCCCTGTGGTGGGTGGCCTCTTCTCGCGGCCAGGTCGCGTTTGGTCCCACCCCTTTGGGGATAACAGAGAGTCCAGTGAACGACGGGTTTGTGGCCTCACGCCAAGTCTGTGGCCCAAGTCCTGATTCAGTAGCCCTTCCACCCTGGTCTCGGGGGTCTTCAAACCACTTTTTCCAGAGGCCAGTAGGGAAACGCAGGCCCTCTTCTCCTCTGGGTTCCAGCCCACAGGTTTGTAGGAAGCAGAGGTCCACCTACTCAGACTCCTTGCTGCCTCTCTGGACCACTCCTTCCCTTGGCCTCTTTCTAGGCCTTTCCCACAGCCCCTTCCAGCGCTCACTCCTCAATAGACTCTTCCTCCGCTCTGCAGCGTTCTTTCCTGCCCGCTGCCCCCAAGGCTTTCTTCCTGGAGCCCCAGCTTCTACCAAGTCTCTGACCACCTGGACTTCTTGCCTGGAGTCCCTTCTCCTAGTCTGGATCCTCAGTTTCTGTTTTCCCCTGTGGCCATCTGCTTGTGCTGCCCTTCTTGCAGGCCCATTTCAGGAGTCTCCTTACCCCTGCTGTCCTCTCCTGTTGGTGCCAGTCTGAGGGTGTAAAATCCCTCCTGAAGCTGAGCTCTCCTAGCCTTTTGTGCAAATCCTCTTAGTTTCTCAGCAGGGTCCAATCGTTACCTAAGGCCACTTGATCCTCAGATAAACAAGATCAGCTGAGAGACTAGATAACTGTCACCGGCAGGGCTCAGCCGGACTCCTCTGAAAGGTCCAGCCAGCCTGTGGTGGTGCAAAAGATAGAGAGATTTTTAAGGCCATAAGGGACCATTAGCTCACATAGTCTGACCTCTTTAATAACACAGACCACAGAATTTCATCCACTTTTCCCCTGTATTGAGTCTACATTATATATAAATGGCTGTACTGCAACACCCATGGTGCGAACTATGCAATATAGGGGAAGATTCTTCCTGACCCTCATAAGTTAGAAGTTAACTTTTGCCCAGAAGCATGAGGATTTAAAGCTTTTATATTTTTGATACTACCTGATGTAGCAATGGCTATTCTCTTTATCCATATACATGTTTTTTCCTTGCATACATGCTGGAGAAACGGAGCAGTACGAACTCTATCAGATACAAGGAAGGAGGCCCTGAAGTAAGATATTGCGGAAGCAGGAGTTGCTGGGGGGAAATGCCCCAGGGAATCATACTCATCCTGTTTCCAAAAAATCACCTACCAAGAGCTGCTACTATCAGGGTCCCTGGACTGGAGGCCGGAGTGGAGGGCGGGCTCGGACTCCCCCCTTCCCTCCCCAACTAACCACTGAGACTGGGAGACAACAGAGACGGTGTGAGGGAGGATAGCTTCTCCTCACCTCCCTGGCTGGCTTATGGTGAAAATGGCTTAGTAGGCTGTGACCCTTGCCTCTAGGGCTACGTGGAGGGTCACAGTGAGCCTCTGAGGCTAGCGTGGTCTGCCAGGAAGCGCGGGACCCACTGAGACAAGGTTGGAGCTTTGTCACACTAGATAGATGAGAATGAACATTGACAGCTACATGAGTATATACGGTGATAGCTAGATAGATGAGTATGTACATTGACAGCTACATGAGTATATACGGTGATAGCTAGATAGATAAGTATGTACATTGACAGCTACATGAATATATATGGTGATAGCTAGATAGATGAGTATGTACATTGACAAGTAGATACATGAGTATGTATGGTGATAGCTAGATATAGTAGTATTGCAACATGAGCATTCAGTACTGGTGCCCTGGGATGGATCGGGAGATACAGAGAGCAGGGAGAACTGTGATTCCAGCCATGAGTGACGGGCTGGTCTCACGCTAATGGGGTGATTATAGACACCAGTAGTTATGATGATTACAAATAATTGGTTTATTAGCCGGTTGTTGCCATTTGCTAACCAGCGCCTGTAGCTATAGTCAGACGCTGCCAATATCTCCATTATCCAGCCTGTCTCTGACGGCCTCAATGCCAAATCTCCTTTTCATTTACTGAAAATGATCCAAAAGAAGCGGGATCCGCTCTCTCCCAGGCTCTACAGGAGGAGCCGGAGCCCCTGCCAAACTCATTCCCACGAGCGGGCCAATTAAACGCACCTTGCCTGCCTTGCGGCCCGTGAACCCTGGCGCCGCTCCAGGGCCCGGCATCGCAATCTGCAGACGAGGGAGTTGGACACAACACATAGGTGAGTGCAGAGCTTGGCTTGTGCCTGCAGCCGAGTGCAGGCCTGGGGAATAAAGCAGGCTCTTTCCCTTCCTGTGAGCGAGTCTCTCTTGGCGTTGTCACGGCCGAGAGCGGCTCTTGCTCTCCACCCAGCTTGGCCACCGTTGTGCTTTGCATATTGATCCCCTTTCCCTCTCCTGACTGAGCACCCAGAGTGGCTTGTAGCCTGCACCGCGCAGAACCTTGTGGTACTGCGAAGACCCGCAAACACACCAAAAGAGGCGGCATGGTGCACCTTTGACAACTGCCCCGAATGTGAACGCCTTAGCTGGCTTGCACCCACAGGAAGGGCTAGGGCTACACTGTTACTGCCTTCCTAAGGGTGTCTCAGCAGAAGGACAGTGCCCTTCTGCATGCCGGAGGCTTGGTTCTAATGAGGAAACTTGGGGAAGTAGCTTGGAGAGTCAGGGGAGAGTCCAGTGGAGAGGGAACCAGATTAGGCCTTGCACCACTGAGTTTCGAGTCCTGGCTCTGAGTTAGCTCCTTCATCTCTTCGTAGCTTGGTTTCCCCACCTGGAAAATGGGGATTTGTGCTGCTGGCCTGCCTTTGCAAAGCTCTGTGAGCGCTAGGGACAAAACACAATTTAAACAAGGCAGTTCTTCCCCCCACCGGAGATTAGTGACTGGAATTATGTTTAGTAATAATAATAATACCTAGATCGTACATAACACTTTTCCTCCCTCGATCTCAAAGTGCTTCACAGAGGATGTCCATATCATCACCCAGTTATACAGATGGAGAAACTGAGGAACAGGGAGGGCCAGTGATTTGCCTCTGGTCAGGAGAGTTACTTGCATTGTACAAGGAGGCAAGGACAATCAGGGCCCAACATGAGAAATCTTCCCCCCACCCTTCCTACTTACTGTCCTACAATATCTTGGTCCCTAGACAATGCCCTGGTGAGCATCACCTTTGCTAATGGTTTATTTCTGTGACATAATAACCTGGCTACTGTATGCCAGACCAAATGAAGTGGTTTCAGTTTTACTCCTTTCTGTCTCTGTTTTCTTAAAAGGTCTGTATAAATTCAATGTAATGGAACCAGAGAGGATTGTCTGTGCTCTGAGAATCATGCTTTGTTTGCATGCAGAAAGCATAAAAACACCAGGATGCGTGGCTCAGGGGCACTGTCGAATTTGGAGAATCTCTTAAGGAGCTTGGCCCTGGAAGAATAGGAGCTGGGAGGTGTCCTGATTTAACTGTAGGAGAAGAGTTGATTCTTTGGGAACGGTCAGAGTGAAACTGATGGAAACATACGAGTATCAGTCGGGGGGTACTGCATATCTGCAGAGCACCTATGCACTCCAAAGCCAATCCACAGGATCTGTAATTCTGTAGCTCTAACATTCACCTCTTTTCCAGATAATAAACTTCAAGCTGAAGGCACAGCTTGCCTAGTGGGACGTTTGCTCTTAGTAACAAAGCACAGGGGGAAAGCCTGAATTTAGAGGGACAGGGTTACAAATTGTTAGCAGCAGACATACATACTGCAGGGAGCTGTAGCTGTTGAATGCTACACGCGGAAGGAGGCATTTAAAGGAGTACACGTGTCAGAAGATTTCAGATCTACAGATGGCTCCTTCCAGTGAATTTCAAACTCGGCTTGCTAGGGCAATTATCCTCCTCAGCACAATTGAGATCAAACCTTGCTGGCACATAATTACATTTGCTTGGGGCAAAATGCACCCTCATGCACTGGGCAATTGCTTAAATTCCACTTATGCCCTCAGGGCTTATATTTAGGAATAACGCATAGATTTGCAGAAATCCAGAGTGTGTTAATGAATGGTTCATGTTTAGAAGGACTAAATTCACAACCAGTGAATAATTAAATGTACTCTTTTAAAACATACGTGCCTGGGATTATCATGGGAATCAGACGAATGGGATTTAGGTCTCCACTGAAGCTGGAGGTGTAATTTCCAGTTCGAATAGACATACCCACACTAGCTCTGGTGGAGCCAGCATGCTAAAAATAGAAGTGTAGCTGTGGCTGTGCAAGGGCGGGAGAGGCTATCCACCCTGAACATGTACCTAGGATCTTGGGTGGCTAGCATATTCTGCTCCTTGTGACACTGCTATTTTTAGCACACTAGCTCAGTCAGAGCTGGCATGGGTATGTCTACCTGAGCTGGAAATTACACCTCCAGCTCCAGTGCAGATCTACCTTTAGACAAGGTGCAGAAAAGGCAGATATGAGGAGGAAGAAGGGATCAAAGGAGTCAATGTTCTGACTGTGACTGCACTCACAGTATAAATATGACATTTAAATCTTGCCCCATCTCCCCAGAGCCACATCAAGGAGAGGAAAGCAGAACCATTGCCATAGGGATTCAGTGGTTTGAAGGGACCATTTATGATCATTTAGCCTGACCTTGACTTTCCTGCGCCGATGAAGAGCAGAAGAACTCCAAATAATTCTCCCCCTCCAAGAAGTTGTGTGTTGCAAATTACTGATAATCAGCACAGAAAGTTTGCCAGTGCAATTGATTACTTTGTGAGGCTTCGGAATTGGAATCCTGCTGCTGCTTTGGAGAGGGATGGAAATTGCTTATGTTCTCACTGTGTGTGAGATGCCTTGTTTCCAATAAATAAACACAGAAAATAGACCCAGCCAATTCAGTTCAGGCAGTGGGAGTAAAAGAGTTTCAGTATTTCAGGTCAGCTAGCCTTAACTCGGTGGAAACTGTAGACAGATAAACAAAAACTCTTTGTGGGTCAGATCTAAAACACATTGAAGTGGATAGGAGTCTTTTGTTGATCCAGTGGGCTTCAGCTCCGATCATAATGCATCTAATAGGTGATTATATGAACTACAGAACTGGGAAAAAGCCTCAGGACAAATTTTCCGTGAAAAAAAATTTGCTTGAGACTGTGCCCATGCTTTATTCACTTTCCATGAGTATCGTGGGACTAGGGAGATTGAATGGAATATTGGGGACTATTCCTGGAAAAGGAAGGGTTAGTTTGTAAACACTGAAAGGTTTGCCCACAGGCTAGGCCCAAGAGCTGTATCCCCTCCTAGTACAACTCTGCTGGCTTCAGTCCCAGGAGAGAATTTGCTCCCCAGAATTATGCCCAGAAAAATCATTTGGGGAGTAAAATGGAACAATGAAAACTGGAGGAAATCATAAACTTGCTAGCGGCCGGTTTCCAAGCAGAGAAACTCTTCATGTAAATGGCTGGCTGTGAATGATTCACCTGGCTTTGCAAACAACCAAGCCGGGAAATAGGGTTGCCGGCATTACTGTAATGTCTTTTTGATGCAGTCGTTGCTGGTAATGCCCTCCCATCAGTTCCCACGCGTCGAATCCCACATCTCATACATGACACATGATTCCCAAAGCTGAGGCGAGGGCAGCCCCAGAGCAGCAGGGGAAAGTAAAACAGCAACATTAGATCCAGGAATGATGCCAAAGAAGCTATAAACAAGCGAAATGGCTATTAACTGAATGTAACCTGAACCTGCCATACCAGTGGGGTGGGACTGTGGGTCAGCCAGTGACATTAGAGCATCCATTTGGCAGACGGCATGGAAATACCACTGGGGTAAAGAGGTTGCTTGTGGGGATGTAGAAGAAATATTCTGTATATGAAGCAAAAGATGGAGCGTGGGGCACAGGCCACTTGCTGGAGGATTCTCTGCACCTTGAAGTCTTTAAACCATGATTAGGGGACTTCAGTAGCTCAGACAGAGGTGAGAGGTTTATTGCAGGAGTGGGTAGGTGAGATTCTGTGGCCTGCGTTGTGCAGGAGGTCAGACTAGATGATCATAATGGTCCCTTCTGACCTTAAAGGCGATGAGTCTATGAGGGTGGTGGGTACGGTGGGATGGGATGGGGGAGGAGGGCTTGTTTACCACCGCCTTGTACTCTGTGCAGTAATTCACATCTATGCAAAGTCATTTGGAGCTTGTCTCCATGGCGCATTAGTCCCATTTCAAACCGTACAACATTATTAATGTGCACTATGGAACTTGTATTGCCTGCCTGCAGGGGCTCCACGGGCCAGTTAGTGCACAGCATGCTAGCACACACTAGAATTTACACCCCATCAGTGCAGACTAATGCACCGTATAGAGAAGCCCTCAGGGCACGTCTCAGACACTCTCTGAACAGCGGCAAACTGCACAGGGCCACAACAGCAGAGAATGGACTATTCTAAAGGGAGAAAGAGATTTCTTCAAAGGGACAGCTGCACTTGGTCATTGTGCGTGGCTCTAAGAGTCAGAAGCAGCCAAGTTCTGTTTAATGGTAGGTGAGAAATCTAAAAATATTCCTGTTTCCTAAAATTAGGCCAAGGAGAATATTTCCAAAAGCTCTTAAGGAGAACTGGGCAAACATATTCAGCTAAACTGATTTTTGGGGGGTGAAAAAATGCAGAAAATAAGTCTGAAAAATCAAAATGTTTTGTTCTGACATTTTTTAAAATGAAACATTTCAATGTTTTGGTTAGAAATGACTTTTTGTTTCAAATTTTCCTTTATTTTTATGTAAAAAAATCAAAAATATTTTAAAATGGTCAAAATCCAAGTGAAATATTTAGATTTTGCTAAAATGAAATGTTTCATTTGACCCCAAACAATTTTTTAAAACACTTTTATTCACTGACCATTTTAAAACATTTCATTTTTGGTTTGCTCCAAAGAACTTTTCCCCCAATTTTTCAGAATTGCCAGCACACCGAAAAAATCCACTGTTTCATGACTCTAAGTGACTCTAAGTCACTTAGATGTTTTTAAAAATGTTACTTCTTGTCTGTGTGAGACAGTTACATTGATTTAACTACTGAAGAAATTTTAAACCCATTGTAACTAAACCAAAATAAACTCAAAGAAATAGGACCAATACGGCTGCAACAACACTGCCTACAACTATCAAAGATATCAAATTTTGCCATCAGAATTGGAAACTTCACAACATGAAGAAAAAGGAAGCAAAACTTAACTACTTCCTGAGCAAATGCAAGAAACAAACATCACCATGTCTCACCCTCTTCTCTAATATCCTGGGACCAACGGCTACAACAACACTGCATGCATCCATGCAGACATTTGCAAATGTTTAACTAAATCAGTTTAAAACCAATTTAAGTTAAATTAGTGCAACTTTCTTGTGTAGACAAGATCTCACTTTCATGATTTTTTGGTGCTAAGATGGAACCAATTTGTAGTGATGTTAAGCTCATTTTTAATTAAAAAAGATTTCGCTAACATCAGGTCAGAATTTGATCTTAAAACTTTAGGGCTGGGATTATAAATGGAAACTAATGGGTGAAATGCAGAAGGTCAGACTACATAATCATAATAGTCCTTTCTGGCCTTAAAAGTCTAAGGGCTTGTCTACATAATGTGCAGGAACGGCGCACAGCGATCAATCCAGTGGGGGTTGATTTATTGTGTCTAGACATGAAAAATCGACCATCAAGCACTCTCCTGTCAACTCCAGTACTCCACCAGAGCGAAAGGCGCAGGCGGAATCGATGGGGAAGTGTCAGCTGTTGACTTACCACAGTGAAGACCGTGGTAAGTAGATCTAAGTATGTCAACTTCAGTTACGTTATTCATGTAGCTGAAGGTGTGTAACTTAGATTGACCCCCCCCCCCAAGGCTTAAGGGAGTTAAGAGCTCAGCTACTGTGGGATTTAGGTACTTCACCCCCCTAGGCTCTTTTGAAAACACCAGCCAACAAAATCACCTTTTGAAATTACAGTGATTTTATTTTAGATCATTCATAGATCACCGGAGAATTTATCATGTCTTAGGGCTGTATGAAGCTTAGCATTTTAACAAGTTAGTTCACAGGACACTGGGGAACTTTTCCTTCTGTTTTCGTTCCCATGAATCCAAGCCCCGTGGGTCTCACTTTGAACTTCTGGTTTGGATTAAACAGCAAAATTCACATGCAAAATTCATCTGAAACCATTGATATGATGGGAGCTCAAATCATGCAAAAAAACCCAAAATCCAAACCAAAGAGGCGGGATCTGCTGAAACCTGAAGAAATCAAAATATCTTGGTATTTGGTTCAATCCAAATGTCAATATTTGGATATTTTTGTACAGGCTTTACTGGTATCAGAGAGCAATTAGTGGAGCTGAAATAATTCAATGCCCCCCACCCCCAATGCATGATGTTTCCACCCTTCGGGAACTGAAATACCAGGAGAAGATTGGATCTTGCCCCATAAATGACTCCCAGATGCACTGAAATCAGACTGAGAAAAATGCACAATTCAAGCACCAACATGCATAAGTTCTGGGAACACAAACTGAACAGCAAAGCCCTCTGCAAACAGCCCATGTGCAAAACTATGGATAGTAACTTTATCTTCAGCCAGCTGTAACCACACATCATTCCCTGGCAACCACGTGCCCTGAAGGTATTTGACAAAAAAATTGATCCAACGTCTCCTGGAACTCTGACAGAACTGGATACACTTCGATACCTTTGAACTGAGTTTCAAGCTCATAAGAAAACTTGACTTTCTGATTGTTTAGCACGGTCTGGTTGTTAAATATAATGTGTAATATCCTTAATATCACACACTGCACATTTAACAGCTGAATTCGGAAAATGTTGCCAGTTGCAGCTAGTCCTTTGAAGTATCATTTGCACGACAAAATGAGCAAATTTTAGAACACAGATAGGCCATTTCTATGTGCCCTACAGTACCTGAACACATATATTAAAGAATATAGTCTCCCAACATCTCTAAGGCAGAAAGCATATTATCCTTTCTGTCCTCATGGGAGCTGAGACAGAGGGTTTGTCTACATAGGGAAATTGACCAGAATCACTCCCCATGAGGATATTCTGCTCTGAAATAAAAGTGACTTTATTCCAGAATAATTACTCTGTTTTGGAAGTGCACCAATTAGTCCAGAATAAACTGACTTTCATTCCAGAATAGTCTCCACACAGGAAGCTATTCCAGAGTAGTTTGCTCTGCAATAGCTTTTTCCCGTCAGTTTCCCCAGGTAGACAATCCCACAGATTTTAAAGCCCCAACTCATGGAACACATAATTAACTTTGAGCTCATCGATAGCCTCATTAACTTCAGCAGCACGACACATGTGCTCCATAGAGCTAGGTAAGCAACTGATTTTTGGGGTTGGGCTAAACTGAAATATAAGAAAAATAAATCCCCTTCCTCCGCAAGGTGGGTCAAGAACTCACCTTGCTCCTGCAGCGTTATGCCCCACCCCTCTCCAGAGGCGGTGCAGGGCAGCACATCCAGGAGCAACAAGGGGGGGAGGGGCGGATGCTTTCCCCGCCCACCCGCCTGCCCCATCACTGCCCAGGAGGCTGTCGTGGCCGCATGAAAAGCCCCAGGTGGCCACATGTGGCCATGGTGGCTGCGCTTGAGAAACGGTGGTAGCATATTAACCATGGGCCTACACGTCCTAGCTCTAGCTGCATTTAGCTACGTCCTTCTGCCCTCCTGACTTTGCTGGCACTAGCCCTCTGCACATCAGCCGCTAACAAACACACAGTCAGTCCTGCCATGCCCTGCTCTGTCGGGGAAGTGTCACCTTCCCGCATTTAGCTATATGAGGCTCACAGCCACAATGCACCCTGTGAAGCTCTGAATCTTTCCAACACCGCTGCCTGACATCTTGAAGTCGAATTCAGCACTTTTCCAAGCGGGGAAGCATTTATTACATTAGACAAGTTGATGCAGCTCTCGGGTTGCGAGCGACACTTATTCTCCATAATAACGGTGCAAAGTCCCCTTCTTTTTATTGTGCTATCTCACTTTAATCACACGTAGGCGCTCCCCAGTAATATTAATCAAAGGCTGAAGCATCACTTCTCTGAACGCTAATGATTCATTTTCATGAGAGGAGAAACTTTGAAGAGGTTGCAATTGAGGTGCAAGCAGCAGCAGAAGGAGAATTCATTTGAAACTTATTTTTCTTCCCTTATACATGTCAGCATTTCACTTGATATTTGTCGGGGAGCCTTTAAATGTGAAAGAGCAGCCCTTGCAAATCTTCACAAAATGCAGGAGGGCCCGGGTTCCAGCACTTGAAAATGGCCGTGGGGAAAGGCATGAGACTAGAGCTCACTGGAATGTTTTTCACATGAAGAAAGGTTCCAGTTGGAAAATGTGTCTTTGTCAAAATCAGGATTGATTTTGATGACATGGTTTTGTTTTCCCACCGGAAAATTCAAAAGGAGAATTTTTGTCTTGCAATGAAACTTCCAATCAAAATACAACGGGTACTTTCCTTTCCTTTGACATGAAAGTGCCAAATTTTTCCATTCAAAAAATGTCAAAAGGGGATTTTGCCTATGACATTTTCCACGGCAAAAATATGAGCTTTGCAAGCAACTCCAATAGCGACTATACCGGATGAATTAGTTCCAGGGACAATCTTAGAATTTTGTCATGGACAACCTTGGAACTTTTACTTCTGCTTCAGGGACTGCAGGGTGAGTGCTACTGAGCACAACTGAGGTCCAGTAAAAAAGACCATCTCTCTCTGCGAGGCAACGATAATACCTAATATAGAATTTTCTATCCCCTAGTGACTGGGGGCCCCAGCTTGGGACACTTTAAGGTGGCCTGATTTGCAGAAGGTGAGCACTCGGGGCTTTCTGAAAACTAGCTCTCCAGCTGGGCAACTGAATAGGAGACCCTCCAAATCACGCGCGACTTTTGAAAGGGTTGGCCCTAGACCTCAGAGTGCTTCGTGATGATGGACAAGCAACACACTGCCTGTTTCACAGAGAAAGAAGCGGAAGCACATAACGGCAAAATGACTAGCCCAGGGACTTACAGGAAGTTAATGGCAGAGCTAGGGAGGGACCACAGGTTTCCGGATGCCTTGTCCCATACCACAGCTGTTCTTATCCAGGGCTCTGCAGCCCCCAAGCAGGTTTCAGAGGGACTGCCAAAATAAACCGAGGCTTGGGCTTCAGTTTTAGCCCTGCATGGTGAAGCTCAGAGAGGAAGCATCCCTCAACCCCATGACTTACCTCTGTGGGCCACACAGCCCCAGAGTGCTGGAAAGAAAAAGGTTGAGAACCTCTGTGTAGCACACCATGCCAAACCAGCTTGGGGGATGTAAAACTAGCCCCTTACTGAACCACTATCCATTTCTAGACCATCGCCCACTGGAGGAACCTAAAATGTTCAGCAAGCTCGTGTCTCGTTTTCAGGCAGTTCTTTGCCTCTGGGTTCCAGTGCTGACATACAGCAAGGAAAAGCTCTTCTTGAGGCATTTGGAGATTGAGCAGGAACAGACATTACTCTCTTGAGAGACTGTTCCCTTGGAGCCAGATTTCCCAGACTTTGTAGATTTGGAGAATTCTTGACAGACCTCTGGGATGTAATCCCGGCCCTGTGGAGTCGCTGACTTCAATGAGGTCAGGACGTCGCCCCTGGGATTTTGGATGCTTGATCAAACGGAACCATTTCAGGTGACACCAGCGCTCGACTTGCCTTCTGGCAGGACAATGGATTTGTTCTCTGCAATGCCGCTGCTTCTATTTTCTGGCTCTTGTTTCCAGCTTCCGGGATGTGGGAATGAGAGAAAAGAGATTCTGGGCCACTTCTGATCTCTGCATGGCTTTATCTTGTTCCCACAGTCATATCAGCACACACACACACACTCGCAGCAGATTCAGTACAAATCCATAGCAGCCAGCTGGATTCCCTGCAGAGTTTGCCGGATATCATTAAAAAACCACACTCTCAGCCATGAGCCAGTGATGCCAGGTGTGAGCGATGGCAGTGCCTTGTTATGCCTCACGCTGGAGAAGGAAGAAGCTCCCACTACTATAGCAATATTTTTCGTCCTCCGATCTAGAAGGGCTGGTGGGAAGGCACAGGAGTGGTGGTGAGGGCCTGCTGGGGGAGTGTGTGTGTGACAGTTTCCAGATACAGAATATGCCATCTAGTATCCAGTGGGATGCTGCGTTAGCCATGCTAGAACCTCATTAGCTCGGTGCTACCTAAGGAGCGTGGGGCCCTAGAAGAGAAGGATTCATGTCAAAGACGACACCAGACCAGTGGTACTTTTAAAAGCAGTGGAAACTGAAATAACGAATGTACCGAATGGGGCGGTGGTTTTGCTTTGACTTGCCTGTTTTACTTCACGGGAGGGGTGGTGGTGGTGGTGGTGCTGTTCTCTTTCCCTCTCCACACCTCTCTGTGTGATCAATTGCAATAGGCACCACATTGCCCTACATTTTGGTGAAAGTTTCCTCTCCCTACTGCTGTAGTGTGTATGTGGGGTCCTATTCTCCACCCCAGAGGTGGCTGCATGTCAGAGCTGATGTATGAAAATTAGCTCATCAAATGTGTCGGGAACTTTTGGAATGAAAGACAGAGTATGGAGCTGAAGAAATAACTAGATGAAGATGCTAATACTATGTTTGTATGGTGCCTCAAGCAAGAACAAAGGTAAAGTTTCCATGACAGAGAGAGCACTCTGTGTTTCTCCTTTGTTACATGCTGCATCAGGGTGGCTTAATCAAATGATCAAAACCAATGAGGAGTCCGGTAGCACCTTAAAGATGAACAGATTTATTTGGGCATAAGCTTTCTTGGGTAAAAAACCCACTTCTTCAGATGCATGGGATGAAAATTACAGATGCAGGCATACATATACTGGCACATGAAGAAAAGGGAACTACCTTACAAGTGGAGAACTGGTGCTGACAGGGCCAATTCGAGCAGGATGGATGTGGTCCACTCCCATTAATTGATGAGGAGGTGTCAATTCCAGGAGCGAGAAAGTTGCTTTTGTAATGAGCCAGCCTCCCCCAGTCCCTATTCAAGCCCAAATTAATAGCGTTAAACTTTCAAATGAATTTTAGTTCAGCAGTTTCTCTTTGAAGTCTGTTTCTGAAGGTTTTTTTTGTTCAAGTATAGCTACTTTGAAATCTGTAATAGAATGTCCTTCTCTTCAAGTGTCAGTATATATTGCATACATCTGAAGAAGTGGTTTTTTACCCACAAAAGCTTATGCCTGAATAAATCTGTTTGTCTTTAAGGTGCCATCAGACACCTCGTCGTTTTTGTGAATACGGACCAACACGACTACCCATGATACTTGTAACCGCATGATAGCTGGCCCCTGCTGACTCCTTCGAACTATAAAGTTCAGGACACAGAAAACAAAACCCTAGCAATGACACAGCTACGTCCACCATGGCGGGGACGTGTGATTTGATCCACTTCCGTCCCTGGCAAGGGCAGAGAGGGAAAAAAAAGAGGCTCTTTTATTTCATTTAATGGGCTAGCCAGTGTCCAGCACTCATGGGACAGGGGAGCTCTGGTACCAGAAAGTGCTTCAAAATGACGAAGGAATGACCATTGCTGTAGGCTTGGGGGCTGTGAAAGTCGGTTCCATTGCATTAGCGCCATGAGTTCCCCCTCTCTCAGCTTGGCTTTATCTTCAGTCAGCAACAAAACTGTTCAAGGAAAAGAAACACCAGAGGCGCTCTATCTGCGCTGGCCCAAGAATCAGCCCCATCAGTACAGAGCCTAGGTCAGTGGATAGGGCTCATGAGACGTGGGTATAAGTCCTGGTTCCCCTACCCTACAGGCTTCCTATATATCATTGAGCATATCAGGACCAGATCCAGGTGTTTAGATGCAGGAGCTGTCTCTTGCTTTGTGTATATACAACTCCTGATTTTACTGGTTAGGCACCAAAATGCCTTTGAGGAATCTAGTCTCGGTTCGCCATCTGTAAAATGGGGATAATAATTCTCTCTCATCTGTTCTGATTGTGAGCTCTCCTGAGGAGGGACTGTGTTTCAATGTACCTCAATGCAACATACTGCTAGCAAAGTGTGTTTCTTGATTTCACACAGGCCATTAAACCACCTTGCTGTCTGCAACTTTCTGTCATTACAGGCTTGATCTGAATTCAATGCACTGCAAGATGAGAGGCTTCATATCCCCCTGCCATGTGGGTTTCTGACCTGGTCCCTGTTCTTGAATCAGGTCCTCAGATTTCAGCTTAGCATCCAGTTCAACAAAGGGTCCCCTTGATGCTTCTCAAATCCCCTTGACAGCAACACCGGAAGATTAAGTTTGCACTGTGAATTTGCTGCCTGCATTCCATACGCTCAACCTGGGTGAAGAGCTCAACCATCCACGGTCATTGCCTACAAAAATGCCTCAGGCTACAGTGACTTGGAAATAAACAGGGCTGGACATGTCACAGGCACTGAAAGGAGGTAGGCACCTAAATCCCATTGGCTATCAATAGACTGTCATTAGGCACATAGGTATTTTTTCAAATTCCTCTATCTGCATCTTTAGACACCTAACTGCCTTTAAACATCTAGGCCTGAATTCCCATCGGCTCCTCGGTAAATCCCAGCTTTGGTTATTAACATTCCTGTGAAATATTTCCCAGCAAACGTATTCAGAGGGAGGGAGGCTCTTGCCCAGTAAAGTAGCTGCTGAAAGATCCATGGAAAATGTATGTCCACCCGCTAACTTCTGGGCTGCCCCTGTGCTTTGTGATTGCGCATTGATTGTGTTCAGACGAGTTTCCTGCAGCCTCAGTAAATCATTTAGGGATTCCTAAGGTTAGTTTTAAACAACTGACAGTGAGTCAGTCCCCCCAGTCCCACTTGTGATGTGTCTGAGCCTCCGAAATAAGTTCAAGAAGCATGTGGCAAGGGCTGGATTTGAAATAGATTTTTTTTTTTTTTTGCAGCAAACTTTCCTTTGAAGGGTCTGAAGCAGGTTAATGGGGATCATTAGGTGGTGTTTCATCACCCGTCTGGGAGCTAGTAGGAATCACAGTTAATTCTCTCTTCCACTCTGTATAATTAGACCTAATAATAGGACAGCCACAGAACTCAGGACTAGGTCCACAGAGGGACTTCAGTATCTAACCCCCACTTTAGGCACCTAAGTCCAACATTTAGATGCCACTGAGATCTTCAAACCCCTTCTCAGCTGCTGCCTAAGCCTGTAGGCACCTGAACTCCCTAGCCACGTTTCTGCTCCTAACCTCCCCCTGTTTTCACCCATGGCCATGCACAGAAACACCTAAGTCCTGATACTACTGAGCTGCTTTTGCCTAAGCCTTGCTGTCATTCACAGACTAGGCCTCCCCCCTCACTCTCACCTGCAGGGGCTGAGCCAGCAAGCCCAGGCCTACCAGACTGGGCCTCACACAAAAGGCAGCCGGGGAGGCGACCAGACGAGGCAAGTTTTTCAGCCGGGACATGTGTCCCCCAGACTACCCAAGGGGTTGGGGTGCTCGCCGGGGAGGTGGAATGCCTGTTCTCCAGGCCCCACTCTGCCTGACTTGGAGCAGGGATTTGAATCCTCTGTATTCCAGGTAAGAGCTGCTCCCCAAGCGAGTGGATATTCCGGAGCGAGGCTCCCGCCATCTCTCCCACTGAAGACGTTCTGCTGTGTATTAAATAACTGACGACTCGCTGGGGCAGCGTGAGGGAGGGTGAATGACTTGATGGCCCAGTGGTTAGAGCACTCATACAGGAAAGGCAGGTCCCAGTCCCTGCTCCATGAAGTATGTCATACAAAGTGGAACAGTTCCAATGAGCAAGATTGAAAAAGCCCCAGACCAGGACATCCCATAGCCCAGTGGCAAGGGCACTCACTGAGGAGGGAAAGCTAGGGTGACCAGATGTCCCAATTTTAAAGGGACAGTCCCAATTTTGGGGTCTTTTTCTTATATAGGCTCCTATTGCCCCCCTACTCCCTGTCCTGATTTTTCACACTTGCTGTCTGGTCACCCTAGGGAAAGCCCTGTTCAAACCCTTTCACCTCTATTGGGGAAGAGGTAGGAATTGAACCTTTGTCGCCCATGTCCTGTCACTCTAATCACCAAGCTAAAAGCGGCAAGAGACGCAGCACTTTCTGCCCCAGAATTTTGAAGGGGGCCTGATCCCATGGCTGTGCTCTGAGCATACCAACTGATTGGGCCCTGCAGGCAAGGCAAGTGATGGGGCATCCACCTTCCCTTGGTTTGTGAATCACTCCGGGGTTTCGGCCAGAGATGGGTGCCCAGGGAGGCAGCAGTGCGCAGGCCCCGGGGCAGAAAATTAGTTGTCAAGGGAATTTCTACAGCAGAAGTTTAAACACCTGTGGGGTTGGGTGGCCACTGGGCCGAGGGTTTGTGAATTGCAATGGTGCCAATGGTCCCTAAACCTAGGGTTTAGTATCTAAGTACCTTTGTGGGTCTGGACTGTAGTGGCTTATGCATTGCAGTGCCAACGCACTGAGTGGTGAGAACCTGGTCTCTTGCACCAGAGCTGAGTGCGTGAACCAGGTGCCCATTGGGTGGGATGCTTTTCCAGCTGTGTTTCAGGCAGGGCCCAATGTCTTAAGCACTCATTGAAAACACCTCAAGTGAGACAGGCTGAGGAACACCTAGTTTAAGGATCTTGTTATACCGCAGGTGTTTGGTGCATGCCCACCAGCAGGAGTTTAGGTGCCATGGGACAGAGGCACCTTCAGGGCTAGGCAGCAGCTGAGCAGGGGTTTTGAGGATTGACTCTTTGGATTTAGGGGCAGGTAGGCACCTCCATCTCTTTGTGGAGCTAGCCTGAGAAAGGCCAAGTATCCAGCATCCAAGGAGGGAATCTAGCCCTATACTTTAATAATAAGCCAAGAGGAGGGAATTGATGTTTTGCAAATGGAAAAGGAGAAAATTGCAGCAGCAGGAAAAGAAAGTTTATTTTCACGTTTCAGCCAGGGCTTAAAAGAGGGAAGTGGAAACAGCAGAAAGCAAGGACTTCCGAGTGCCCCTTTAAAGGCAGGCCTCTCTAGTGCCTCATCAGCTGATGCAGATCAGGGAGCATGAAACCTGTTCTGTAAGGGATCATTTCATAGCAGCTCAGGCCCGGCTATTTGGATCTTTCAGATCAGGGCCAAATTCCTGGAGTGGAAAGGCTGGACTCCCAGAATTATTTGGACTGCAAGATCTGTGGAGTAAGGGGCATTTATTAAACTGGAGGCATGGGTTCAAAGATGGTTCTTAAGCAAAGGTAGATCAACAGTGATTAATCAGCCCTCGGTCTTTTCCCAGCAGAACTACAGTGAGATGCAGAGGTATAGCCAAGGTAATTGAAAAGCACAGCTGTCACCACTACAGAGACTGACACCCAACTCTGCTGTCTGTAGCTTCCATCCATCACAGAAATAGCTCCTGACCAAAACAAATATCCCAGATCACAGAGAGACAGAAGGAGATGGACGTACGTGATTTTGTAAGTGCCAATGTCCACCTCTGTGAATAGAATATAAAGAAGGAGACAGAGTCAGATTCTCAGCTGGTGTACACCGGCATTATTCTTTCAAAGTCAATGGAGCTATGTCACTTTACATCATCCAAGGCTCTGCCCCAAGGACCTACTTTGGGTCCCTAAAGGCAGGCACTTACGCCCACATTTGTGCCCCTAAATAACTATGTGCAGTTGCCTCATTTATAAATGTTGGTGCCTACGTTTGAAAATGTTGACCCAACAGCTAACATACAGATGACACCCCCTGGACCCTCAGACACAAATGCTGGGCGAGAAGCTATAGGTCCGTCTTCGTCAATCTGGCTGGGTCTTTTCCATCAAAATCTTTGAGAGAAAATGTGGTTTCTGCAAAAATCAACATTTTTCCATAAGAAAATGCTCATTTTGCTGATGTTCCATTAGGAAAATAGGAACAAAATTGTTCTATTTGGATTGGGTGGATATTAATCTGCATCAGCTGAGTGGTCACGATGCCTCATGGAAATTATAGTTCAGGGGTCTTATGCACACAAAGCTCAGCCCATAGGGCAGCATCTCCCATAATGCACTGTGGTCTCCCCTACAGCTGAGAGGCTCCAGTGCCTCATGGGAGGATGGAGGCATGCACCCAAACTACAGCTCCTACAATGCAGTGCAAAAGCTCCAGCTCATAGAATCTCTGGGTTGGAAGGGAACGCAGGAGGTCATCTAGTCCAACCCTCTGCTCAAAGCAGTGTTGAACTGAGCCAAAAAACAAACCAAAATAAAAGCTTTCACGATTTCAGTTCTAATAAAAAGGAGGTGCCTGCTGTGGACACTGTAGCCCACCTTGATATTCAACAGCCTGACATGCTGAGCACAGGACATATTACTGCCTGGCAAACTGCAAATACCATCCTAAATGGTATCCTCTGGCAGCTCCTCACTACTCCCATTGTATCTCTTTACATACTCAGCAACCTGGGCTTTGCTTCATTTTTGGCATATTTATTCATTTTCTCTTAATTGCCATTCAGGGCAATGAGGCCTAACAAGGACAGGTATCCTGCAAACTCCCTCACTTCATAGCTCTGCCAATACACCCCAGTTTCAACCCACTGCACCCCTTGAGATGCAAGTCCTGTTCCCCGTGCACCACTAGCAATGCACTGAAATCACAATTTGCAGCAACTTCTGCTGTGGTTCTCCTTGGTCTCACCACTCAACCCCACCCCACCCCAGCTTGTCCCTCAGTCCTAACAGACCTCACAGACAGGCAGGTTTCCTGATGTTCAGTCTGAATTATTCTTCTTGACTTCCATCCATTACCTCTAGCTGTACTTCTTGGTCCCAGTCTAGATAGTTCTTCCTCCTTGGCGCCTGTACTCTCAGATCATTATCCTAACCCACTGTTAACCATACTATAACTAGACCTCACTAGATCCCAGTACTGGGACATCAGACGCTTACCCACCTAGGCAACATAAGCTGGTGGACTGCCCCCTCAGCTCCAAACCAAGGCTCCACACTGAGTCAAGAAGTCACCCCACCTAGGATCTGGCTTCATTGTCAAAAATATAATGCTAGATCAACACTACATGGACCCTCTCAGTAAGACTCAGACTGGGTCAAGCCCAGGGCTCCTTTCTCCCAAAATACACCCATAACACCTATCCAAACCTCAGCCAGTGGCCTCCTCACACTAGCCTTACATGCTGGGTGGAGGCCAATGAGCTGCAGCTGCCCCAGTCAGCAAGCAGCAGTTAACCTGCAGCTCCCAGCACAGTTCATAGATCCCAAGGCTAGAAGCAAGTCATCTAGTCACTGAGCCATCTCTCCACATCATGATCACTCGGCCCCTCTATAGGAGGGCTAGCTCAATGGTTTGAGTATTAGCCTACTAAACCCAGAGTTGTGAGCTCAATCCTTGAGGGGGCAATTTTGGGAGCTGGGGCAAAAATCTGTTGAATGATTTAGTTGGTGTTGGTCCTGCTTTGAGCAGGGGGTTGCACTAGATACCTCCTGAGGTCCCTGCCAACCCTGGTAGTCTCTGATTCTAGTCTGACCCCCTATTTTCCAACCCATGCTGGCAGGGTGGGGTAGCAAGAGAATCCAGGTTAATCATTATCTATTTGCATTTCATCTGTTAGCCTAGTAGAAAATAGCCCATTGCAGTGACCACTAGGCAGATTCAGGTACTTCCACTCCTATGGAAATAAGGTGTAGCTTCTTAATGGTGAGAATAATTAACTCCTGGAACAATTTACAAAGGGTCCTGGTGGGTTCTCCATCACTGACCATTTTTAAATCCAAAATTGCGTGTTTATCTAAAAAATATCCTCCAGGAATTATTTTGGGGCAGGATTCTGGCCTGAATCACACAAGGGGTCAGATTAGATGGTCACAATGATTTCTCCTAGTCTTGGGATCTATCTCAGCGGTTCTCAAACTGTGGGTCAGGTTCCCAAGTGAGTCGTGACTCGTGACCCCATTTTAATGGGGGCGCCAGGCCGAGCATTAGACTTGCTGGGGCCCTGGGGTGAAGCCCAAGCCCAACTCCCACTGCCCAGGGCTGAAGTCCAAGGGTTTGTGCCTGGGGTGGCAGGGCTTCAGCCCCCCTCCTGGGGTCACGTCAGAAGGGGGTCACGGTGTGATGAAGTTTGAGAACCCCAATATCTTCTTACATGCATGTACCACTCCCTACGCAAGAGGACCCAAGCTCTCAAGTGGGGTCTGCAGATTCTTCAATAACTGAAGTAGCACTGATGGGTAACACAGCCCGTTGCTGTCTATAGCATTATAAAGTGACCCAAAGAGGCAGATACTCACGGGCCAGGAGGACATACAGCAAAAGCACCTGTAAATTTTTCACAAGCCTCCCCATAAAGCATTTTGATGAGCGATAAAAATGACCAGTCCGATATTAAGCTCCAGCCTGGAGAATGAAGCTAGTTCCTTGCCCTAGAGATGATCATTAAATATGAATAGTGAGTTTAAAAAAAGGGGAGCGCTAGACTGCAATTAAATTCATCCCTGTTAAGCAAGGGGCCGGTCACTTCTGGCCGCTGACAAAGCGCCAGTGAAGTGCATGTTTTCTTCAAGAATCATTAACTCTCGTACCAATGTTAATGGCTCTGGTGCTTTAATGTCTCATCTTCTACACACTCCGTGAGAGTCTTCATTAAGGTGCCATGTTGGTGTCTGGCTTCATGTGTCATTAGCAGAACAACACTCCTTGACGCACAGAGAGCAGAAATTCAGGTCATTCTAGTCTCTTCTCCCGCAACCTACACTTCCTTATAGGATCAAGCACTGGGGCTCAGACTTCATCAATGCTTGTGTTTCACTCGGGGACGCAGTTATGCCTTGCAATGGCATGAGTGACCGTGCATGACTTTGCCGCTCTGGGGAATAGTCGTTGGAGAAAGGGGTCTGTAGAGAGGTTAGCCAGGACTTGTCTCTCTCTGGGGCGCCGGGGAACCACACTGCCTCACTACAGGGTCCCAAGTGAAAATGAGTTGAGTGGTCTCCCTTTCTTCTCCCTTACTGGATGTCTGGACTCCCCGATGCATCACAGCACCGTTCAGAAGAACTCTTCAGGAGAGACTCAGGAAATGCAGCACTCCTTGCTCTTCCAGTCTGGAGTTACACACACGGCTCTGCAAATGGACTTCTCATGATCTCTAACACTCCCCTGGTATTCCAAATCCTGGGCTCCACACGCAGCTTCGTTGATGCATTTCTCCTGACCTCTTGCACTCTGTGATCCTAACAGCATCCCGATGTAAGAGGGCAAGGGGCTCACTGGCATCTGGTACTGAGTTTCAGCTGCCCTGCCCAGTGGGCCCAACTAACTAATGTCATAACCTGTGTGTAAACGGCGTCACATGAGCGGTCAATTGAGAACTAACATTATACTGATCCTTAATGTCATTGTGTGATGTAGCTATGGAGACACATTCAAAATTACAAAGATATTGGGAATTATGTTCTTAAAATGTGTCTTCCAGGTAGGGTAAAGTTACCCCACCCTAGACAACAGAATGCGGTTCTGTCACCTTGAAGGTATTAACATGGTATGTTAAGAGATGACGCAATTTATATGAAAGGTAAAATAGAACTATCAAGCCAACAAGGGGAAGGGATAACCACCTGGCATCCCGGCACGGGGAGGAGATTGCAGGAAACTGATCAATTTGCCTTTTAGCAAACACCAGCGGGGAGAAAAACAGCCTGGAACTTCCTTCGGCGATTCATCTAGTCACTGAGCCATCCCTCCCCATCATGTCTTGTGCAGAACGCATAGGAGAGAACAGAACACAGCTGAGACATCGTTTCCTCTTTTTTCTTTCCACGCTGCCCCCTTTCTGCCCAGGTTATTTCCCCCCAGGAGACTAAAATCTCCTCCAGCATGAGGGGATGACATTTTCCTCATGGCAACAATGCAATGAAGTTAGTAGGCAATGGCGGTGACCGTCTTGAAGGGTTAACACCAAGATCTGTATTATGGTGCCCTTAAGGGGCCCCAACAACAATCAGGGCCCACTGTGCTTGGTGCTGCACATACCAACCTGGAGAGACATCCTTGCCTAAAAGAACTAAGTAGGGAAGTAGAGATGAATCTATGACTTGGGAAAACTGGTTTCAGTTCCCTGGTTTGCCGCAGGTTTGTAAGGGTGTATGATACAATCTCAGGCTGTTAGCACAGGTGTACCTGAAGTCAGCTATTATCTCAAGGAGCTCTTTTCAAGACCTCTTCTTTTGTGCACAGTTGAGCCAGTTCTTGTCTTGTCCCTTTTAAAGAACACGTACCCGAAATACAATAAATAGCCAAGTTCCAATCTCATTTCAGCTCTGTATACCCCGTCTGTATATTGTATCCAACAACGCCTCCTGCAGATCCTCAGGGGACACACAGGCCTGAAAGCTTAATTAAAAAGCAGAAAGCAGTGTTTTCATGCTAGGCTGATATAGTGACTCCCCACCCCCACTCTGTTGACAATTCTTATGCAAGCTCCTACTGTGTTTGTGGAATTGCTAATTTAAAGGATGGTGTGGATTTGTGCAATGCAGGCCCTGTGTCAGCAAAGCTGAGCATCAGGAGAAAGAAGCTGCAGTCACTGAACATTTTTGTTAACAACTTTTTCCAACCCCTCCTTCTTACCATAAAACTACTGTAGGATTTGACTCAAACAGCTGTCTCTCCTAGCGAATGGAAGAGGGACAGGGAACAGGGCTTGATGAGTGCCTCCAGGGCTCCCAATCACCCCACAGAGCCAGGACTTTGAAGGCCCACTGCTCCAGCAATTTGTACAGCAGCCCTGCCATTCCAGCAGCCCTCCTATGATGGTTCACCCTGCAACCTCCTGAGACCAGCGACTCCACTCTTAGGTCTGATGGTGCAGCAGGCAGTGCAGTAAAATATTATCGAACTCTGTGGTGCATACCACATCCAAATAGCTTATTCATTAAAACAGTCTTCCTGTTAAACAAAGTGAACGGCTCCGCTGCCCGTATCCCATCGCTGAGCTAATGCTGCTTGGCATCGGAAAACAAACTAACAAATGGCACCGGCTAGTGGACGGTTTCGCTTTAATGACTTTTAGTAGCTTTGCAGTTCTCTAACCCCTAACGGCCCTGGGGATCCAAACGAGGCCTCCAAGTATAACAGAGAACAGTCGCCCTGCTACCAAACCTGCTGGGTGGCTGCCAGGGGCAGCGAGCTAGTGCCCAAGCAGTGGAGCAAGTAAGGTACCTCTTTACTCTACTCGTGAGAGGAGGTGAACTCTGCAAATGCATCTCTGAACTTTTAATCTGCACTGACCAAGGACAGTACCTGTGAGTGGGGTGCAGAAAAGGGGTGGGCATGTGAAAAGTGCTTTTGGGTTGCTGGACTTTATAACCTGAGGGGAAAAGGGCACCACCCAACTTACTAGGGGGTGGGTCTTTTACTCACAGTTTATGTTTATGAACCCCACTGGCAGTGTTTTTCCAAATTAACACCGAGTAACTTCCCTCCTTTTATTAAAGTTTCTTTTCTACACTCAGACTCTGTGCTTGCGAGTGGGGTGCTAATTTGTTGAGACAAAGTGGTTCTGGGAGAAAATTAGTTTTGACTAATTCCTTGACTTGGAAAAAAAGTTTAAAAATGGTGTTGAAATTGTTGAAACGTCCCTTTTTAACATTTCCTAAATGAAAAATTTGGGGGTTGGGCTTGAAATGTCTTTTCATTTCAAAATATAACTTAATGTATACTTAAAAGAGATTTTTAAATAGAAATAAAGGTGGAAATGGAAACGAAACCTTTCACAATATTTTGATGGGTCTGTACCACTATTTTTTTTCCAGTATGCCAGTTTGTGAAAAATTCAGATTTTAACATTTTGTCCCAATTTGGGATAGGGAAATTTTCTGAAATCTCAAAAATTCTCATGGCATGGGAACATTGTTCCCCCCAGCCCGCCTCCCAGTCCGCAATGTGTTTCCCTCACGATGCCCCTGTGCAGATGGGGAACTGAGAGACATGCCCATGGTCACACCTGAAATATGTAGCAGAGCTGGGGCATGAACTCACATTTCATAGTGGCACCATCATCACTGGCACATGCATCCTTCTATAGGCAGGTTATTCTATAATTACCCATTTCTGGGGTTCTTACACCATCTTTTGAGGCAGCTGGTGCCTTCACAGATAGGCTACTGAGCTAGATGGACTGTCAGTCTTATCCAGTCTGGCAATGGCGATCTATTTCAGACTGTTATGAGCTCCCTGGAGCATTGTGGGAAATTCTTTAGCACTTTCAGACAACTCCAGTCCCTAGAATCTTCCTGCTGTTTCGCAGCCCGAGTCAAACACTAATAACTATGTAAGAGGGAAAGCCTGAGCCCTGATGATGCTCTGGCTGGGTCTCAGATTTAAGGCACATTAATTACAGGAATTCCAATAAAAGTCCTGTCCATGTGTCACTTTCCATAATAACCAATGGATCCGCTCAACGGCCGTGCTACCTCGCCGCATACCAAGTGCATTCATTATCATAGGGCACTTTGTATCCAGTGTCACCAAAGTTTTTGTGAAACTGTTAATTGCTGGGAGGAATCAGGCCTATTTCAAGCACTTTGTTCCATCAAATGAAGGAAAATAAATGAAGGGAGGTTGTTAAATAAGAAAAAATAGTCCCCCAGGGACATTTTGCAAATGAAATGTCACTCACCCCTCTTCCATGCATATGAGATTGTGAATTATTTATTATTTGCATTAGGGTAGTTTCTACAGGCTCCAGCTGAGAGCAGGACCCCATTGTGCTAGGCACGGGGCTAACATATAGCAAGAGACAGCCTGTGCCTTTGAATAGCACGCAAGAGGGGGGACTATTGTTATTGTTATTCCCATTTTAAAACTGGGGAAATAGAGGCACGGAAAGATTTTGTGTCTGCCCCAGCATCAGAGAGGATATCTGTTGCACGACGGTGCCTAAATCCAAAATTTAGATCCTCAAAACCCCTGCTTGGCTGCCGCCTAACCCTGTAAAGTCCCTGGGTGAGGCAATCTCTTCTGGTAAAGTGCTTAAAAATCTGCCAGGGAGCACTTCACCCGGGGCACAACTGCTACGGCCTACTCCCGTGTTGTTTAGTTTGGCACTTGGGCAACCTCGCTCCCACCTGAGCCCTACTTGGCATCCACAGACCTGCCCTGTCTTGCTTGTGGGCCCAGTCCACTAGGCACTGACTCCTGGATCGGGTGCCTCACCAAACAACATGGGAGCAGGCCATAGTGGTTGTGCCTCCAACTCCATTGTGTTTTGGCCAATATTATGGCAGTCACTGAGGATGCAAGAGGCCCTCGGTTCGATTCCCTCCTCTGCCTGAGGTGAGACGAGATCTGACATTAGCTTGGCTTGGGCCCTGCCCCAACCTTTGGTGTCTGGGATATTCTGGGGAAGGGTCTCTCCCACTGAACCTGTCCCACCTTGTAGACCCAGTGCAACGTGCATTGGAACAGGGGCTTCCCCAACCCAGCGGAGTGGGGGAGGGGTACCACCACCATCTCCTCCTCTTCATTTTTTGTGGGGGGAGGGTTCATAGCCCCGTCAGAGAGAGGTGCCTGCATTTAGGTGCCTAACCCCCTCAGAGGGGCTTAAGCCCCACCCCTCCTCCTTGGCATTTCCTATTGGCTAGCTTAGCTAGCTCCTTGTTCCGCGTGCTGGTATTTGCAAATCCTAACCTTAGGCGCTAACTCGCTCGGTGCATTGTAAAGGGAGCCTGGGCAGGGTGACCAGATGTCCCGATTTTATAGGGACAGTCCTGATTTTTGGGTCTTTTTCTTGTATGGGCTCCTATTACCCCCTTATCCCCATCACGATTTTTCACATTTTCTGTCTGGTCACCCTAAGCCTGGGTGCCCGCCCTAGGGCTAGGGCTATGGCTGTGTCTGGACAGCAAGGGGCCTACAAGTTAGGCTTTGCAATGCTGTGCCTATGTCCCGTTTGTGACCCATGCTGTACTGCCCCCAGCCTTCGTTCCAAAGGCCTTGGGATGCAGTCGCTGGTGATAGTCATTACGCACGTACCTTCCTCTGTAAAAGGAAAAATATGGTTTCCAAGGCTGTTTCTCCAGGGGACAAGCGGCAGCTTTAGTTGTTATTAGGTCGCACTAACAATCTCCGGTCTAACTCATCTGTATGGTCCACCCAAGAGTCTTTTTATCCAGCCAACTGATTTTATTTTCATGTTTACATCCTTTTTATCGACTCGTGACCAGCTGTGAAACCCCCACGTACTGGTTTTTTGGTTGTGTCTTGCTGGAGGGATGGGAAATCTAGGTTATGCTTTGCAATAAGTGTCTGATCAATCATTGTTAATTTCTTTTGGCATTTTCCATAATAACACAAATGATAGTGAATTAATTTGGTTTTACTGGAGAGAGAACCTGCAATTACATAAGAATTCCATTGTGATTTAACATCATATTGTGTCGCTGTTTAAAGTGATCTATCTATCTATCTATCTATCATCTATCTATCTATCTATCTATCCCCATACAATCTATCTATCTATCTATCTATCTATCTATCTATCTAATCAAAATGTTTAGACCAATGGGCTGGATACCACTATAATAAATGTCAGGTGTTCTCAAATATTTATCATTTTTTACAAATTCAAAACATTTTAGTAAACATTTCAGAACTAAGTTGAAGAAAGAAAGAAAGAAAGAAAGAAAGAAAGAAAGAAAGAAAGAATCCCACAGTATCAGGCAGGATATCATAAAAATTTGGTTTTCCCCTTCACAAAACTGCCTTTTTATAGCTTTTTGGGAATGAAACAAAATATAAAGAAATTAATTAGCTGATAAATTGAAACTGCTTCATTTTATGAGGTAATAACAGTATCCTGGGTGAGATAAACTTTATAGGTATAAAGTCACAGTGTTTATTAGCCCAGGCTACATTTATATTGGGTTAACAGGGAGCATCATCCACTTATGATTATAATACTGCAAAATCTAACTACTAAGAGCCACAGCTTCCACTGAGGTAAATGGGCCTAGCTCCATTGATGTCCATGGAGCTGTACTGATTCTTACGCATAGAGGATCTGCCCCATGGCTTGGGTTAAAACAACATTTATTTTTATTAGGCTGACATGAGGCGGCGTGAGACAGCCATGGTGGTGAATGTCTGGGCAGTGATTACAGTAGATCGTAATAGGAGAGGTTGCTCTCCAGCTATGGAGGTTTGTCATCACAGGTCTGGAATACTTGATTTGTGTCTACACTGCAGCTACGATTTTTCTGCTGCATAATCCCCAAACACATGCTTTATGGGCAGCCCTCAGTATCCTCTTTTGTCTGAAAGGGCCTGTGTTCTTTCAGGATTTTACAAGCGACCTTGGACTCTACTCGGCGTTTGGCTAGGAAATCTCAAAAGAAAACCGCTGGGGAAAGAGGGAGAGGCACTGGTGATTCAGTTGATGGCGTGGTTCCCATTGAGTCGATGTTGAATCCCACACGCAAGCGTGGTGCTGAGGGTCCCTGGGTGTGGAGGCATTGACTTTCAGGTGAAGTGGAAACTTGGAGCCTGATCTAAAGTCAGCTGAAGTCAATGGGAGACTTTTAGAATCCTAGAATCTCAGGGTTGGAAGGGACCTCAGGAGGTATCTAGTCTAACCCCCTGCTCAAAGCAAGACTGATCCCCAACTAAATCATCAACTTGATCAAGCCCTTGGCATCCTGATCTCTTGTGGCTATTTCAGATCCCACAGTCTTTTCACAATGGCACCTTCATCCCACTGCTTTTCACAGAGACCCCATGATGTCAGGGCCAGGTTGTCAGCATCTTCACCAGGTCAGCTCCTCGCTTTGTGCAGAACTGGGGTGTGGCTTCAGTGCTGTCTCGGGGGAACAGGGCCACCTAATGGGTCACAAACTGACCCCAGCAGAGGCTTTGAATATGTCACTGATTACCTGCAACTCATTTCTAGACTGGGAGATGTACCACCTCTTGGGCTAGTGTTTGCAGGGACAGGCAACTATACATCAAACACTGGCAGGATCTCAAAGGGAATCACTGCACCAACAGGGATGAGTTATGATGAATGCCTGAGCCAGTAGCTCATAGCTTCCTTTCGGCCTCTCTGGGTTCGTCTACACTGCAGCGGAGAGGTGTAATTCCCAGCTCAGGTTGGGAATTACACAAGTTGCTCACTCTGATTGCGCTAGCGTGCTGAAAATATCAGTGTGGCCACAGCAGCTTGGGCTGGCCACCCGAGTACAATCGCATCTGAGATCCTAGCTACAAACACCATACAGCCCCTTAGAGGCCATAGCCCGCTGGTGTAACTTAGAGTAACCCATGGGCTGCTCTAATTCACACTAGGGCTGTCTTAGTGTATGTCTACACTGTACTCAGAGCTGTGAGTGCAGCACGTGTAGACACACCTGAGCTAGCTTTGATCTAGCCCCCTCCAATAGCAGTCGCGGCGCTGCAGTGCTGCCTCGGGGCAGTGCTCAAGTATTCACCCAAGGTCTCAGGCAGGCTTGTGCAGCTCTGCCGCTATTGTTACCAGAGCTGCTAGATCAAAACTCGCTCAGGTCTGTGCCTACGTGCTACGCAGCCACACCTCTGATTCCATTGTAGCCTTGTCCTCAGCCCCAGCGGTGCCTCACTTAAATCCCCCTGATGTGTAAGTAATGCCCTGGGCTTCTTCACGCTAGGTCCTTTCAAAAGGGCCTTTGAGGGTGCGTCTACACTGCAGTTGAACAGCGGCGGCTGGTAAAACTTGGGGCTGTAAAATTGCACAGTAGAGCCCGGACTTAGACTGGAGGCCAGGCTCAGGGACCCAGCGAGAGGGGCCCACTGTTCAGCGTTTAACCTGGCCCCCTCTTGACTTTCACCTTTGCTTTCTTCCCATCACTACAGGTGAACGTCATTATAACTACCATGCTGGTGAGACAGAGAGAAGAGCTGTGAGTCAGAGAATTTGAAGGGAATGATAAATCCCATCACTTAAACCACATCAATGAATTTTCCCAGAGATTTGTCTCAGCATTAAATACACACACACACACACACACACACACACACACACACACACACACACA
>ML677388.1:10778094-10955436 GCA_007922305.1 Dermatemys mawii
CACACACACACACACACACACACACACACACACACACACACACACACGTATATATAAGTATCTAAATATGTGATTCCTCTCCGATTTCACACAGCAGCTGCCTCTGACTGAACTGTAGACATCTGAAGAGCCTGTATCTGCAGCACATCTAAATAAGTTTCCCACATTACTAGTCCAGGACGCACTTAGCAATAAAAATCAGATCATCATTGCTTCCTCGGGCATTCAGTCGAATAACATTATTTTGTTCAAGTCACTTAAAGGAACGTGAGTGTTTCTGAAGCCGTTCCGTGTATAACAATCGAAAGGAAGATGATTGTATTACTTTTAACTACAACTTGGAGGAAGTGGGCTGGAGGGAAGGAAGGGAAATCCCAGGTTTGCCACTGACCTGTTGTGTGACTTTGGGCAAGTCATCTCCTCACTCTCTGCCAGTTTCCCCTATCACATCTCAGCAGTTTATCTATTTAGACAGTAAGATGTTTGGGGCAGGGACTCTCTCTTGTTATGTGTTTGTAAGGATCTAGTGTAACGAGGCCTTGATTTCACATGGGACCTTCTAATAGTTTGGATTTTATAGTAGGTGCTACGCTAGAACCTCAGAATTACAAACACCAGAGTTACAAACTGAGCAGTCAACCACACACCTCATTTGAACTAGAACTACACAATCAGGCAGCAGCAGAGACAAAAAAAAAGAAAAAAAAAAAGGAAATACAGTACAGTACTGTGTTAAACATAAACTACTAAAAAAATAAAGGGAAAGCAGCATTTTTCTGCTGCATAGTAAAGTTTCAAATGTGTATTAAGTCAATGTTCAGCTGTAAACTTTTGAAAGAACATTTTGTTCAGAGTTTCAGAGTCACGAACAATCTCCAGTCCTGAGAGGTTCGTAACTCTGAGGTTCTACCTTGGTCAAGAGATTTGAAAATATTATTTGCTTTGTATTTATTTGATTTCTTCAAATGTATAAAAATCCATCTCAAGATGGACCTATTCCATGTTAAACCACACAGTTTATTGTTCTGATTTCCCAAAGTGTCCAAAATGCCCATGCACCCCGTCCTCCAGATATGTCACTGTGTGTGAATGACTCCTCAAAAATATTAGCACAAATTCTTCTTCTTCCGGCCTTTGATTCATAAATCGATTCACAGATTTTGAAACCAGAAAGGGTCACTCTGACCTCCGCATACTCCAGGCCATTGACTTCACCCTATGGTTCCTACCATCCAACAACTTGTGACGGAGTCAGTGTGTGTCTTTTAAAAAATATATGGATAGAGGATTCTCCAGTTCTGTACGGTTCCCCACATGAGGGCTGATCTCAGTGCAGGATGAAGACCTAAAACTGTGGAGCTGGGCAAAACATTTTCCTTGGATATCCAGTCAAATAAAAGAAGAAGTTTCCCCCCGTATTGTGTGAACTTCCTTTTGTCTTGGCTTTCTGCTCATCTTCTAGAGAACGAGTTTACTGACATGAACATTTAGGGAGACAGCAAATTTGAAGGTAACACCAGGGACTCTCTGTGGCAAGCACATTTTGGCTTTAAAAAAGCTGAACCTCAGAGTTCTGCTCAGCCAGCCAGAGAGGAGAAACAATACCTGTGACCCCTGGATCCAAAATTAACCAACCCAATTTGATTTTTTTTGAATTCTGGCTATTCAACTTGCTCAGTGAACTGCACACCAAAAACGGGCAGATCAGGAATTATGGGCATAAGTGATCTGGCAAATCAGACTTCTGGCAGACAATTCACCAAAGGAAAGACAGGCACAATTAGTCAAATACATTGTTGTGTTAGCTCTGTAAAACTGGATCCAATAAAGGAAACGATACTTAATTCCATTTTCACCAATCAGATGTGAGGAAAGAGTCAGACCCGGTATTTCACCCAGTGCTCCCCAGTTAGTTACTGGGAAAAATGCCGACTTTCACTCAAGTCTAGCCAATCAGGGGCAAGGAGATGCTATATTTCATTCAAGGAGACCTTGCTTATCTCTCGAGGCACCCTTGAAAAACTCATGGAACTGATAGACAATAATTTCTCTCTCTTTTTCCCCTTCACTAAAACTCTTCGAAGCTGATCTGTCTAGGCTAACAACACACAATTATGAATCTGCAGCACGGGCTACATTAGTTACGTTGGTTCGGCTATAGAGCTCTAGCAGTTCCACCTTCAGTTGCATGCAGTACATTAATGGGAGCAAGAGGCATGAAAACTCCTACACACAAAGCCATTGGGCCACTTACAGCTGGTAAATGAACCTTGGAACTTACATGAAGCAGAAGGTAATGAAGAGTAATAGACGTCTGAAGCAATTCATTCTCTCCCTCTCTTTTCTTTTCTTCTCACGTATCCAATTTCCTTTTAAGGGGTGTGAGGAGAGGACACTGCCAAGTCAAAGACACCCCCACCCCAATTTAGATTTGGCACAAATATGATTTTACACTCTGGAAATGTTTCCTTTAGCTCACCATTTCAGTCCCCCCTTCCCCTGACACACACACATCGTTCAATACATTCAGTGGTGGAGGGGCAAGAGAGAAGAATTTTGCAGGTATGCCCTAGATCAAGGGTTCATAGTATATCAGGGTTAGAAGGGACTTCAGGAGGTATCTTGTCTAACCCCCTGCTCAAAGCAGGACCAACCCCCAACTAAATTATTGAACAGATTTTTGCCCCAGGTCCCTAAAAGGATTGAACTCACAACCCTGCGTTCCAGGATGGCAGAACGAAAAATGAAAAAGTGTAGTGAAAACCATGGCAAGCACTTATTGTATTGTACACCATGTAAAAAAAGACTAAAAAGGAGGGGACAGGACAAAAATTCAAAATTTTGAACACTGAAAATGTTCTGACCTGTATAAGCTTGAAAACAGAAATGGTTTTGTTTTCCAAAAATATTTCGTAAAAACCTGTTCCATTTAGAATCCTGAAAAACAGAAACAATATAAAATTTTCTAAAATTTTCTTTTTTTTTTTCATTTTTGATCAGCTCTTTTTGTAATAACTCCTCACTGAGGGAGGTGCAAAGGGTATTTGCACAGCACAGAGGGGGCTCAGACTGAGCTGAGTACTTGTGCAATTAATAAAATTCTGGGATTTCCCTTCATTCATTCTGTCCACCGAACGCAGGAACTGCATCTCTAAGGATATGGCCCATGTACAGTGGAAATGTCTTATAAGGTCCAGTGAAGAGGTTATTACTCTGGCAAAACTCTTAAGACTATCTTTCTAGCTACCTACCTACGCAAGATTAGGAAGAAACTTTCTCTGGCAGCAGATCTTCCCATAACTGTCTACTGTAGGGTTTTGTGCACCTTCCTCTGAAGATTTGGGTGTTGACCATGGTTGGGAAAAGATACTGGACTAGACGAACCATTAGTCTGATCCAAAATAGCAGCTCCTATCTGATGGGACATAGTGGCATAAGCATGAGACTAGAATTTAGGAAATTGGGGTTAGGTTCTTAGCCCTCCCTGTAGACTCCTGGGTGAACTTGGGCAAATCATGTCCCCTCTCTTTTCCTCAGTTTTACGATCTGTGAAATGGGTATAATGATGGTTCCCTCATTTGTAAAGTACTTTGAGTTCTAGCAACTAAATGTGCTTCTTAAGACACAGGTGTTATTATCTATATGTGCATGTAAATCTAAAGTGGAATAGGTTCCTATGTGTATGGTTATTTATTTATGTTCATTTGTTGTGATTACAGTCGAAAGATTCCCTTCCTTCACTGCCTCTTTCCTAGGAAATATACTGCCCTGCACAAAGCGTTGCTGCACAAATTACTCTTCCCTTTATTTGGTCTTTAGAATATGGATCTAAAATTAAATTTACACTCTTTGCAGAAAGGTAATTTTTCCTAATCACTCACACTGCTGCGCAGATCTCTACAACTTGATTACATTCTAATTAGATTAATTGGATGGAGAATAATTTCTTTCTCCAGGAAGATCAATTGTAAAGATGAGCAACTCTATAAACTCTGGGGGGAAAGAAAAATCTCATTCAAAAGCTTTAAAACCCAACCACAAAATGCTCAATAATTAAACTGTTAAAGAATTTACGAGCATATCTGTATGGGTCTGTTTTTTTCCCCTTCTCTATAATCGTTTTTTTTCTTTCTCCCTCCTGACCATAAAATTAGATGTGGAATTCCAATTCTTTCATTGATTTTTGTGATAAAAATTTAAGAAACTCTAGTAACAAAAGGTCGCACTTTTGTGTTCTGCATACAAAATGGATTGCCTTTGTTAGAGGGACAGAAAATATTGAACTGTATAATGCTTCAAGGTCTTTGGCTTGAGTACTAATAGTTATTGCTTTACAGAAATGAACATATGCCAAGATGGTCTGGGCTTCTCTTGATTGGATTCTACATCATCTAACTCCTTAACAAAGATAACTGGTACTGAGCAGCGGGCAGACTGGGCTTGGGAGAGGGATGGAGGGACAGAGCTAGGTTCCTCGCCAGTGCAAATATGAACAGCTGCTTGTGAACAAACACACAAACAGCCTTTTTGCCATGCTGATGAATAGCAGAAGCCTGGAACAGCTTGGATCACATGCAATCTTTTGAAAATGCACCAGAATTTGATGTTATTAAGCCCAACTCTAAGTCCTGTATCTGTTCTCACTCCTTCCAATGGCGTCAGGACTCAGTTGATTTTGCACAAATGCATTGACAGTAATTGAGACACTTGAAGGTATTGGATGGCAGCCGAGTGGGGTTTTTGAGGATCTCAGTGGCATTGGCCCATACAAGCATTATCCAAATCTTTCTGTTGACTTCAGTGGGCTTTGGATCAGGCCCTGTAACTGGGAACTAAATTGTTTTGGACTTTGCATGGGAATGAGAGGAAAGCCCAGCTGGACACTCATCCCACACTGTCCCCCAGTGTCAAATTCGGAAGCGTCAGACCCCGTTAACTCCTAGTGAGGAGGTAGAGGCTCCACAATTGCTCTCTGCCGTGCCTTAAAAATCCATCTGTGATTAGAATTAAAAAACTTTACAGCTGACCTTCAGTGTTCCACACTGGTCAATTAAGGGGAACAAGTGTGACTAGCTACATTATAGGAATTCTTAGGTCAGCGTTATTCCATTCCTATTGGCCTACAAGGCCGCTGAGAAAATATATCTCCCCACTATTCAATGAACAAGCAAATTGTGCCTAAATGGGGCTGCATTTAAGATCATGGCTGCTAAATGATACAGTATCTAGCACTCTTCTTTTTAACTTGTAGCCATTTATTTTGCTGGGAGACTGGTGGTAGATATATGCCTGCCAGTTCGGTGGCATTGCAAGGGGCAGGGCTGATTCTCATTGACTGCTATGTAAGCTGTGGTCTTTGAAATATGAAAAGTATTTGGATAAGGCGGATAGGCTGCCTTGGACACGTAATCCACAGGAATAATGACAGGTATCCAGCAAAGCCAAAGCAAGCACTTAAATTAATAGCAAGAGATCTATTAAAGGGATTAGCCACACGTTGTAACTCTTGCAATGCTTTATCTTGCAGTAGTTATAGCATAGACTATATATTTCCGAGAAAGAAATGGTTTGGAGATGATTTATATAAAAGTGGATGGAGAGAGATTTTAGTGCTGTGGACTTTGGGTCAGATTGGGAATAGATACACGTAATGGGGCGAGAGATAGTTTATCAGCACATCTAGGTCACATTTTCAACAGTGACTGTTGCTATTAGAGGCCTCCAGGTTTGAGGGCTTAACTTGAGACACAGGAAAGGGGCCTGATTTAGGAAAGTGCTGAGTGCCGGCACTCAGAAAATTCAGGTGCATCAAGTTGGATGGCCAAAGATCAATTGGCATTTTTGAAAACTTAAAGCCATGACATTTTTACAACTCGCAATGGAGGAAGGTGCTACGTGTATATCTGTATATAAGCCACACGCAGGAAACGACGGGAAAAGAATGTTAAGGTTGCAAAGGGTCAGGGACTGTGGGTGTCTTACCCTGCTTCTCAGGGCTCTTAGGGTACGTCTACACTGCAATGAGAAACCCGAGGCTGGCCATGGCAGTCGACTCCGGCTCTGGGCAAGAGTCTGTTTCATTGCAGTGTGGATTTTCGGGCTCGGGCTGGTGCCTGGGCTCTAGGACTCTGCGAGGTGGGAGGGCGGAGCCTGGAAATCTACACTGCAATGAAACAGCCCCATATCCTGAACCCTGTGAGTCCTGAGTGGGCCCTGAGCCGGCTAATAGTTAAAGCCAAACAATATGGAAGTTAGAAATGCTTTAATCAATGAGGGTGACGAACTGCTGAAACAAACCCCCACCTCCACCCCAGGGAAGTGGTGGATTCTCCATCTCCTGACGTCTCCAGTTCAAGATGGAGGCTTCCCAGGGAGTTACGCTTTAGCCAAACACAAGTGACTGGCCTCAACGTAGCAGTACCTGGGGGAATTTGAATAGCCTGTGCCATGCAGGAGGCCAGTCTACATGATCAGATGGGTTCTGGCCTTCAACTCTATGAAGCTATAAACTCATTGAAGCCAGGGCACAATTCACGTTCATTTCATTGGGAGCAGGATTAGGGCCGAAAGAGCTGAGTGGGCGTCTTTCCTCTGACTTCAGCCCCCATTGGATTGGAACTTCGGTAACTTGCTCGAGATTACCTGGGAAGCCTGTTGCTGAGACTGGGAGATGACAGAAAAGCCTTGGCTCCCCGTTCTTTGCTCAACCACTAGGCCACATTGCCCCCACCCTGTAGAGACACTGAGGTCAATGTGAGTTCCGTGCAGATGGAGCTCGCAAGACGGAGCCTGATATTTGGATTCTTTCCCTCTGGCCCTTTAAGAGTGTTATAACTTTTACAGAAAGCAAAGCCATTTCACAAACATACTTTAATATCAACGACTCCCTTCAGCCCCCGGCCTGACTGCTCTGGAATAACCTTGATGTCCATTATGGACCCTGGTTTCCTCCTGCTCAAGGCATTTCATCCACGCTATAGAGGAGACTGACGGCCTCGCTCCTCATTGGCTAGAGCTGCTTGACGCTTGTTCGGATTTAGTCCCCATTTCTGTCAGAAATGACACAAACGAGCTTTGTGGCAGGGCAATGTTATGGGAAACGTGGGTAATAAACAGGGTGAAACGTGTCCATTGCTGTGATAAGGGAGCGATAGAAAATCCTTAGATGATGGGTCGATAGATTCAATTAGGATCCAGCTGGACAGACAGACAGACTGGGATCTGGACAGACAGATGGATTAGGATCTAGGAGGATGATGGATGGAAAAATTTGATTCCCCAAATTATGCTAAAAAAATCTGAATGCGGAGAATGAAAAGGAAGTCAGGAGCCCAGGGAGGTCCCAGCAAAGAGAACTGCTCCCCCTGCACAACACACCCTCAGCATTAGCACACACAAATCCTCCATCTGTTCTACCACGCCCCACACACCCAGAGGGCCGTTACCTCCAGTCCCTGCACACCCAGTGCTGCCGTTAACTTCCTGGCACTTTCCAGCGCTCTCAGTCCCTTACTTTTGTAAGTAGTAAAATTGATGGAGAAACGTAAAAGTGTCTCATTTCCTCCCTCTCCCCGGGATGCTGCTAACCTCGCTTTTCCTCGCTTCCCAGGCCAGGATCGCTACATGGAAAGTAATTTGGAAAGTCTCTGAACTGGTTTTCTGTTGTATAAAATATTCTGTCTGAAGAGCCACTGGACGCATAAAGCGAAGCACAACAGATAGCTAGAGTCTGTTCCCATTGGCAACTGACTTCTCCCAAGTCCCCAGATGTAGGGCCCCCTTCTGCCCTCTGTTCCACTTTCCTGCCTCATTCTCTAATAAAAAAGTGGCTTCCTGTCCTGCCTTTATATGACTAGAATGGGGTATCGGGGAAAAAGAACTAAAACTTGATATCCCTTCTGACCTGCTTCTCTGCAGCACCCAGTCTGAGCTTCGCTTACTTTGTGTCCCACCCCATACCCATGCTTCCTGTATCCCTTGTTTGCTATGCATCTCTGCCTCTGGACTGCAGCTGGGAGAGCTAGCTATGGCTTCCAGACTGGTAAGGAGAGGAGGTCAGGGAGACAACAGCACTGCCAGGTGCACTAGGTGCAGAATTGACGATTTCCATTGAATGCATCATACCTCCTACACCAGGGCGCTTCCCTATTTTTGGAGTGGGGGCCACTTTGACAAAAAACCTCCGATGTGAGAGCCACATCCACTCATAAATTAGCACATTGCTTACTAGTCCTTCAGGATGTGATGTTACAGAGCCTCTCGAGTAAGTAAAACAAAGTCTACTGTACAATAAAATGATACTGCTTTTATAAAATAAGAACTAGGAAAATATATGGAATTCCAAAGGCACCTATGTGAGTAAGCCTTTTAAAAGCAGAATAATGCAAAACTTTCTTTAAGAACTAGATGAGAGAGAGGATACCTATGTCTCCTTGACTTTGTTCATGCAGTATTTGTAATTGGTCATTGCAATCCTAGTAAGGCAATTCAAATGTTTGTTGGTCAATTTGTTCCTCTGTTTTCTTTTCATAATATTTATTGTTGAAAATGTGGATTCTCGGGTATACGTACTGACCAAAAATGAAGCATTTTTTGCACACAATGTTTCAGAGATGGGTACTGTGTATCAGGGATCATGTTCCAGAAATGATAAATGCCTGTCTGAAATTCAGACTTTACGTCATTTGTCTAAAGTTCCACAATTTCACTCTCCAGTTTAGCACAGTTAAAAGAAACTTCTGTGATAACTGGTGACAGAAATGCCACTGTTATGTGGAAGGAGTTCTCAATTAAATTAAAGAACTAATTGTATTCCATTACGTCTTTGAATTGAGACTTGAATTCTACCCTCAATTCTCCCAACACTTGTATAAATGAATTTTAATTGAAGTGTTTCAAAAGCTCAGGATTTTCTGAGGTGACAGCTCTGAATTTTGGAAATGAACAAACTGCATGTCTGAAATGAAAACCTGTTTTGAAAAGCAGGTACGACATGAAGCATGTTACTAGGAAGTTTGTGTTTCCCTTGCAGCTGGAGATTTAGTGCATTCAAATGGCAAGTCAGTCAAAAATGCCAGCTGAATTATCCACCCTGGATTTTCTAAGTCTTTCTCCTTCTTCCTCTTGCTTTCAAGGAATTCATGAATTTGAGGAAGGAGCCCCAAAAATCTTTCAAGGACCCTGCCGTGAGATAACCATCTCACTTCATTGTGCGTCACTAGGTTGCCATATTCTGCCTTGTATTCTTCGAGTAATGCTTGAAACTGCTGGTGATTCAGCGCTCTTGAATCAATAAAACTGGCCACCTTTACAACAAACATTTTTGCATTTCGCTATTTTTCAGTCTACCCACAAGTGCTTTTTGGTGTATAATGCAATGAAACACGGCAAAATTGGGTATTTCCTTTTGTTTCTTCATCAGGCCAATCAATCCATTCTCCTTCCCTTGCATATTTAGTGCACCGTCTGCACACACGGAAGTTAGCTTTGTTCAGTCCAAATTATTCTCAGCAAAAAAATCGAGTAGGGCAGCCAAAATGTTTTCCCCTTTTGTTTGACCTTTCAAAGAAATTAAACATAGTAGTTCTTCCCGAAATAATTCTTTGGGGGAATGAACCCTGACACACAATTATGAGATATCACATATATCTGTACTTTCATCCACCACTATGCTAAAACACAGTGCTGCCAAAATATCTGCAGTTACATTGTCAGATTTCTTTTCCAATTGTCTCCACCCTTCTCATTATGGCTGTATCAGACAGTTGCAGCCCGTTTATTTGCTTTAGGATTGCATTTTTTGTTATTGAAATCAGCATACAGGATTTCCACAGAAGCCAGAAAACACGCTTTAACAATCTCTGCGTCAGCAAATGCCTTTTTATGTCTTGCTAAAATCCATGCAATTTCGAAAGATGCCTCTATCAAACATGGTGCAACAGACCTTGATCTTGGTATTATTTTTTTGTTTCTGGCCTTTTAGTGAAGCAGCAAGTTGTTCAATTTTACTTTTACTTCAGTTACTTCCAGGTGGGTAATTTTCTCTGAAATTTGCATGCGCTGCTGCGTAATGGCGTTCTAAATTGCTGCGCTTAAAAGCAGGACAGGTCTGCTGACCAATTAAACAAACAGGCTTCATGTATGTTTCATTAAGCACAAAGGAAAACGTATCCATTTGCTTTTCTTGAAACTTTTAGTTTTTAATCTTTCTTTTTTTCTTTTTGGCTGGCTCTGGGAGGGGGCTCAGGGCTGGGGCAGGGGGTTGGGGTGCAGGAGAGGAGATTGGGGGGCTGGCCCCGGGAGGCTGCAGGTTGGGTGGTGGAAGAGAAATGCTGGTCCAGAACTGACCCCACAAGCTGGATTGTCAGCAGATGGAGTGACAAGTGTTTACATGAGCTGAGACTCCAGCTTGGGGCGTTTTAATGAGGAGTCAAAACGCAGAGGCAGAGCGGAAATCAGAGAGCAGAGCTAGGTGAGAATTTCAAGGAGAATGCACCAGGCACTGTCATTTGGCAACTTCACCCGTGATCGCTATCCCAGTCGAGCAATGGTTAGACGGCAGCTAGGGTGACCAGATGTCCCGATTTTATAGGGACAGTCCCGATTTTGGGGTCTTTTTCTTATATAGGCTCCTATGACCCCCCTGCCCCCGTCCTGATTTTTCACACTTGCTGTCTGGGCACCCTAAGGGCAGTGCCAGGAGCAGAGAAACTTTCCAGGAGTATATTTAGATTTGTTTGCAGAACGAGAGGGTTGGTGAAAAATCTCTGTGTCCAAAATTGTCGAAGTGGAAGCCAGCCTCTAGCAGGAAGCAGTGCATTACCTCCCGATGGTAAATCTGCTTAATTTTATAAGTTGGAGCCGCGGAAAGGTCAAGCTTGGAGACTCCTTCTTTCTACTCCCTTAGACTGAACAGTAGGTAAGAATTTTCAAGTATTAACACTCAACTTGCAAAATTGGAGCTCCTGCAGGCTGGAGCAATCAAACCCTGTGCCAGGCCCGCTCAACCGTCCTGTGGCTCATCGGTTTTCCCTCTGATCTCAGCTACTCTGAGCTATTTCATCAGGCCAGCGCACGGCTTTTCCCCTCTCACTCCGGCTACACTCCGCCGCTTACCACCAAGCTCCTATTATGCTGTTACCAAAGGCCAAATTTTCAAAAGTGGCCACTGATTTTGTCCACGCAGCTTGAAACAGCAGGTCATAGAGCCGGCCCAGAGGAACCCCCTCCACGTTCACTTACTTGGCCTAGCTGTGCTTACCCCCTCTAGGGTCCGTAAGTGACCTGTTCCCCAAGTCTCCAGTTTTAGAGAGGGACAAAATAAATGTAGCAATTTCTTTGCACGCTGGACACCTGCACTTCCCCTCCCTTAACATCCCTCTCCCGCTCTCAGCTCCAGCCCTTCTCCCATGGTCGGCCCCAGTCTTTTCACCTTTGAAGTCCCTATTCAAACCGATGCAAAGAAGCCTCTCTGTGTTAATCGACCAGCTAAAATATTATTACCAGGCAGCTAGGAGCCATAGCCATGGACCAGGATCTCATAGCACTAGGCATTGTACAAAGAGACGATGCCTGCCACAGGGAGCTCACTGTCTAAATTGTGCCATTCTTAAAGCACTGAACATCAACCACACTGCTGTGCCTCTGTGTTAGGCATCCCCCTCCAGTACCCTCGGTGCGTCGTCCCTGGAAATGATTGCTCACGGTTGCTCAGTGCATGGGGCACTAGTACAATGACAGTCATAAGCAATTTGAAACCCTGCTTTAAGTGCAAAACTTGGCTCAGTCTTCACTACAGACCTGTGACCAGCTCCTCCATTCATAATAATATTAATGTTGCACTAGGCGCTGTACACACACATACAAAGATGTGGTCTCTGCCCCATGATCTATGGGTCCAGGCCACAGCCTGTGTCTATAAAAGGTCAACTTCCCATTGACTGAATGGCCTTTGGATCAGGCCCTAAGAAACAAGATAGTAGCAGGCAGACAGCACAGAAGGAAAATATCACAGTGGCATAGCTTGTTAGCTAGAGACTTTTTATGCACCTCTCCATCCTCTATCCAGATGCCTCAGCCAACTTGCTCCACCGTTGGGGAACCAATGTGCCCTCCTACCACCCTGCCCAAACCTGCCTTGGGGTGGGTATGCAGGGCCAACCCAGAGCAGTGCAGAGCTTTGGCCTGGTACGTGCCCCTCCCATTGAAGTCAGCGGGCACGCAGCCCCTTGCCGGGTCGGGTCGCTGGGGAAGTGATGCCTTCTGGAACAATATCATGGTGACAGCAGACGGAGATGGGCTGGCACGGGGATGCCATCTCTCGCGGCGAGGCATAACCCTGTGCTAAGCCAGCTGCTGAGCATGGATGAAACTCGACAGGGAGCCGCGATGGTGGGGGATTTTACTACCGATCCCTCTCTAACTGCTAGGCAAAGGAATCTCTCGCTGGCCGTTGATATCATTTCCAGCATGGAGAGAGACGTGGATGCTCCGGATGGTTCCCACTGAGACAGATCCTGGATCTATCCCTTCTAGGAACCCTCTTCCGTGATACAATCTACGGCCCCCAGTGGAATCAAACACACATTGTTCCCTGGCAGAATAAGGCACCCATGGATTAAAAGATTTATACTACATGGATGCCCTGGGCTATACACAGCTAAATGGGCACAAGAGAGTAATAGTTAGCTCAGCTGTATGGGACCAGTATGTGTATAGGAAAATGCTTCTCCCCTTCCCCTGTGGACTTTGAATGGGCCACACCTGTTTGACTTAATTGTTCAGGTGACTCTGAAACACCTGGGGAGAGATTGGTTATAAATGTAACTTGAATTGTAGCTTGGCTGTAAGTCTGACAAGGGACGGTCCAGATCAGGACTGAGACGCCCTGCCAGAACATAAGAATGGCCATACTGGGTCAGATCAATGGCCCATCCTGCCTAGCATCCTGTCTCTGATTGGCCAATGCCAACTGCTTCAGAGGAAGTGACCAAAACTGGGCAATTTATCAAGGGATCCAGCCCCTGTTGTCCACTCCCAGTTTCTGGCAGACCCAGACTTAGGGACACCCAGAGAATGGGGTTGTGTCCCTGACCACCTTGGCTAATAGCCATTGATAGACCTATCCTCCAGGAACTTTTCTAATTCTTTTTTGAACCCAGTTAGGCTTTTGACCTCCACAACATCCTCTGGCAAGGAGTTTCATGTGTGTTGTGCAAAATGCTTCCTTCTCTTTGTTTTAAATGTGCTGCGTATTAATTTCCATCCTTTAGTGAAGGGGCAAATAACACTCCCCTATTCACTCTGTACGCACCAATCATGACTTCACCCATCTCTCTCATTCATATTGCCCCTCTTAGCAGTCTCTCTTCTATGATGAACAGTTCCAGTCTTTTTAATCTCTCCTCCTCCACTGGTGGGGTGTAGGAACCCGGGGCTGGAACAGCAGACAGCGCTGGAGATCAGGAAGGAGGAGCATTGGTAGAGCCGGTGGATGGGCATGAAAGCCAGGGACGCTGCAGGTTATGAATGAGAAGAGAGCTGTGTGAGGACACCTTTGCAGGCACTGCTGCGTGGGGATGCAAGCATGCCGTGTTGGGGATGGTGCAAGTCGGGATTGAGATACGTTTGTTGGGCTGCATGGGAGGTGGAGCTGGTCAGAAAACTCCACCAGAGCGATATTCCATTGGGCTGAGTTTGTCAGAATCTCATTTTTGAAGAAAACTGGGAGGGGAGGGGGAGTCACAGTGATGCTAAAATGTCCCATTTTGACATTTCAGAACAAAACATTTTTTTTGTTTGATATGACGTTCCACGTCAATTTTTTTTAAAAGGTTGCGTATACCACAGAATAGAAGCGAAAATAAGTCACAGCTGAAATGAGTCATTTTAATTTGGTCAAAACTAGACATTTTCATCAACGCCTAATTAATTATTATTAATTATTATTATTATTGTCAGAATTTTCCTTCTTGGGGCATTCTGGAATTTTCAGTTTTTGTTCCCATTCGGAATGAAGCCAGCTTTTGAAATCTCAAAATCCTTCCTGAAATGGAATGTCTGTCCTTTGCCCAGCTCCAGCAGAAAGCCTGGACCTGGACGGGAAAGGAGGTGTTTGAGCAGGGGGTTGGACTAGATGATCTCCTGAGGTCCCTTCCATCTATGAGTCTATGGGACACTGTAGTGCCTGGTGCTCACATCTTACTTCTGTGGGAAGGGAACATTTCCTAAAACTTCTATTTGCAGACTATAAAAAAGCCAAAGGAAAGAGGGAGCCCGGCAGGCTCATTTAACCCCAATGTTTTATGATTCATTCCTCCTCACTTAGCTGGGCTTTTCTGAACCGCAGAATCTGCAGCGAATCTGATAGAAACTGCAAATCATTGAGGCTCTGTGCTGGGGTGTTTAGCAAAAGCACATATTTCAAGGGACAATTCCAGGTGAATGGTATTAATTACTTGTGTTAACTACTTATGTTAAACAATCTGTCCCGCTTTGTCTGTAGCTGTGACACGCTGAGTACGTTTCCCAGACCTGACAAAGAGCTCTGTATAGCTCAAAAGCTTCTTGTTCTCACCCGCAGAGATTGGTCCAGTTAAAGATATTGCCTCTCCCACCTTGTCTCTCTACTATCCTGGGACTACAGGGCTACAACACCATCCCATACAGAGTAGGAGAGAAAGCTGGGGCACAAAGAAAGAGTTGCCTAAGGCCATACAGCAGCTCAGTGACAGAGCCAGGAATACAGTCCAGCTTGTGGGATTACCAGTCTGTTGGCCAAACCGTTAGACCATGCTGCCTTTCTTACTCTGCCTGACTGCTCTGAGACTGTTCTATTTGAAGTAGCACTGATGTTCTCTCTAGGTACTGATTTCATTTTGCCTTTGAATTGTGTCTGCCTACATTTTCTAGGGCTGCAGCTTGAAAGCTCTGAAACGGTATTTATTTCTGTCTGTTTAGACTGATCTCATTAATGTGTGCCATCTTGTGGGTATACTCTGTGAGCTCTTTAGTAAAATCATTACTGTATTAATGAGATCTAACCCAAAGCCACTAAAAATGACTTCAAAAGAATAGGTCTAAGTTCCTATGGAGATGGATGGGGCAAACAGGGCATATCTGTAAAGTTATATTTAGTCAAATCAAACTGGAACTCATTAAACACAGCAAAATAATTCACTGAATGAAATCTCTCCAGTTAACCGTGAATGATTTAGGGAACCTGAGCTTGTCTGATTGAAAACAGCTTATTTGTAGTCCAATTTATGATGATTTATTATTTGTTTTACCGTTGCGCCTAGAAGGTCGCGTGAGGGAACCCATTGTATGGGGTTTATATGACAAACTAAAAACATGATAAGAAGGTGGTTAGCATCTGACACTTCCATGTGAAGGGCCTTCAATGGAGAAGGGTTCATTAAAACTGAAGCTAGACAAATTGAGACTAGACATAAGGCACATTTTTAACAGGGAGGGTAATTAACCACTGGAACAACTGACCTTGGGAGGTGGTAAATTCCCGCACCCTTGAAGTCAAGACCGGATGTTTTTTCCAAGAGATCTGCTATAGCTTGAGCAGAAGTTATGGACGTGATGGCAGAAGTTATTCGGTGGGGTTTTTTGGCCTGTGCTCTGCAGGTGGTCAGACTAGATTATCAACTACGATCTTAACAGCTACAGAAATAAAGTGTCCTCGTTCAAAAACATGTTCATTGGTGATGTCCCACAGTGGGTCCCGTTTCCCCTCTGTCACTTATGCTGTCATTGATGCCAGCGCGTGGGGTTTGGGGTGTGAAATCAGAACAGTCTTGGAGAATCAGACCCACCAGGAGATTGTGGGCTCAAATTCATACACTGTGTCCTGTGATTTTAAGGGCCGGTTCTGCGGCCCTCACAATGGATACAGAATCCACAGTGGATTCAGGTTAAAGCTCTTTTCTTGCAGGCCAGTGAGCAGCACTGGAGCCAGCTGTGCTTTAGAGCTGAGGTTCTCAACCTTTTTCTTTCTGAGGCCGCCCCACAAGATGCTATACAAACTCGACAGCCCACCTGGGCCACAATAACTGGTTTTCTGCCTATAAAAGCCAGAGCTGGCACTAGGGGGTAGCAACCAGAGCAATTGCCTAGGGCCCCGTGCCACAGGAGCCCATGTGAAGCTAAGCTGTTCAGGCTTTGGCTTCAGCCCCCAGTGGCAGGGTTCAGAGCCCCCGGTTTCAGACCCATGCAGTGGGGTTTTGGCTTTCTGCCCTGGGCCCCAGCAAGTTTAACTCTGGGCATGCTTGGAGGACCCCCTGTAACCTGTCGTGGCCCCCTAGGGGTCCCAGACCCCTGGTTGAGAACCACTGCTTTGGAGGAGGTGGGCACACTTTCAGGGATCTTTCCCCCAAGGCAAACATGCTGACGAACTTCCCCATTGGAATAAAGTTGCCAGCCATCTTGGTTTCCCTGAGATAATCTGGAAGTAGACTGGAATGATAGGGAGTGCTGAAGGGCCGAACGAGGTGTGTGGACAGACCTGTCCAGCAGCCCGAGAGTGAGGTGCATTGGCACCCGGCGACGCGTACATAACGCTTGCCTCAAGCTAGTGTCCTCGATCTTTCATGCACTTCCCTGGACTCCACCACACCCAGCCTTTGGCAGTTGACCTGCCCCATTCAACCCTATTAACCTTCATTATGGCCCCTGCTAATTTGCTGCCAAACCACTCACGGGGCAGCAAACAGTCCCCATTAGCTACAGCGGTAATGTCTTGTCCCTTGGGCAGAGGAATGCACTGCACTGCTGCATCCCTTCTTGACACTCTCCAAGAGACTTCGACTCTCAGAAGGACAGAGCTGTGATGAGTGAGTCAGAGATGTCCAGGCATCCAACCCCTGCGTGGCATCCCTCAAGCATGGCCCACAAGGTGGCTACGCAACCAGGCTGTGCATCGTGCTTCATCAACTTGATGGTCTTCTGTGATGAGATAACTGGCTCTGTGGATCTGGGGAAAGTGGTGGATGTGATATATCTTGACTTTAGCAAGGCTTTTGATATGGACTCCCACAATATTCTTGCCAGCAAGTTAAAGAACTAGGGGCTGGATGAATGGACTATAAGGTGGATAGAAAGCTGGGTGGATCGTCGGGCTCAATGGGTCATGATCGATGGCTCCATGTCTAGTTGGCAGCCAGTATCAAGCGGAGTGCCCCAGGGGTCGGACTTAATTCAACATCTTTATTAATGATTTGGATGATGGGATGGATTGTGCTCTCAGCAAGTTTGCAGACGACACTAAGCTGGGGGGGAAAGGTAGACATGCTGGAGGATAGGGATAGGGTTCAGAGTCGCCTAGACAAATTGGAGGATTGGGCCAAAAGAAATCTGATGAGGTTCAACAAGGACAAGTGCAGAGTCCTGCATTTAGGACAGAAAAGTCCCAGGCACTGCTACAGGCTGGGGACCAACTCGCTAAGCAGCAGTTCTGCAGAAAAGGACCTGGGGATTACTGGGGATGAGAAGCTCAATATGAGTCAGCAGTGTGCCCTTGTTGCATATTGGGCATATTGGGCTGCATTCATAGGAGCATTGCCAGCAGATTGAGGGAAGTGATTATTCCGCTCTATTTGGCACTGGTGAGACCTTGTCTGGAGTATTGCATCCAGTTTTGGGCTCCCCACTATAGAAAGGATGTGGACAAATTGGGGAGAGTTGAGTGGAGGAGAGAGTCCAGTGGAAGGTAACAAAAATGATTAGGGGGCTGGGGAGCATGACTTACGAGGAGAGGCTGAGAGAGCTGGAGTTATTTAGTCTGCAGAAGAGAAGAGTGAGGGGGGATTTGATAGAAGCCTTCAACTACCTGAAGGGAGGTTCCAAAGAGGATGGATCTAGACTGTTCTTAGTGGTACCAGATGACAGAACAAGGAGTAATGGTCTCAAGTTGCAGTGGGGGATATTAGGAGGGTGGTGAAGCACTGGAATGGGTTACCTAGGGAGGTAGTAGAATCTTCATCCCTAGAGGTTTTTAAGGCCCAGCTAGACAAAGCCCTGGCTGGGACAATTTAGTGGGGGTTGGTCCCGCTTTGAGCAGGAGGTTGGACTGGATACCTCCTGAGGTCCCTTCCAACCCTAATCTTCTATGATTCCATGATCAGTCCAGGAATCTCCACCATAAATACAAGACCAGGGGTTGGCAACCTTTCAGAAGTGGTGTGCCGAGTCTTCATTTATTCACTCTACTTTAAGGTTTCGCATGCCGGTAATACATTTTAACGGTTTTAGAAGGTCTCTTTCTATAGGTCTATAATATATAGCTAAACTATTGTTGTATGTAAAGTAAATAAAATGTTTAAGAAGCTTCATTTAAAATTGAATTAAAATTAAATTAAAATGAAAAGCCCCCCAGATCAGTGGCCAGGACCCGGGCAGCGTGAGTACCACTGAAAATCAGCTCGTGTGCCGCCTTCGGCACCTCTGCCATAGGTTGCCTACCCCTGCTTTAAACAGAATACAATTTTACAGTTCATTTCAGTTAATCACAGAGTCTATGTTCTGAAATGATGTCCTCAGAATTGCCGATGGAGGAAAGCAATGTCTGATTGGCATTCCATTACTACACAGCTAAGCCATTTAAAATACAAAAACACAGGTTTGATGGAAGGATTTGATTCAGTTTTCAAGCTAGACTAATTCAAAACCCCACTGCTTCTACAAATCATAGCAAATGTTCTTTGTGTGTGTGTGTATATATATATATATCCCAAGCCCATGTAAGGTATCAGATCTATGAGTTATGCCTATTCCCCATTACATTGAAGGACAAGTGAGAGGAACTCAAAGCCGCTACTGCCTGTTCTGTCTCACACTGCCCCATAATGAACATCTTCTCAGTGATTAAGGAATCGCGACCACACCCTGGGAAACCTTCCATGTGTGCGTCTCCAGTAGAGATGGGCCCAGGCCAAATCCGAGAGGCCGAGCCCCATTTCACCGCTGCCTCCAAGCTGTGCAACGAAACAAAGCCCCAAGACAGAGGCCGGACTGGGAAAGAGACATTTTCTGCTTCTGGGGAATGAGCATCTAGCAGTGATCAATACTGCACAGGCATGCCTGCTCTCATCTGTAGGCACATACACTAGGGTTGCCATCTGTTCAGTTTTCACCCAGTCCGGGTGTTGTCTTGTGGATCCGGGTGTCCATTAGGGTGACCAGACAGCAACTGTAAAAATCGGGACGGGGGTAGGGGGGTAATAGGAGCCTATATAAGAAAAAAGCCCCCAAAATTGAGACTGTCCCTGTAAAATCTGACCTCTGGTCACCCTAGAGCCCTTTGATGAGCCCTGATGTCAGATTTGTTTTTAATCTGGGGGGCAGGGGGAAGAGATGGAGCCGGGGCGGGGCCTGGACGGACGAGGCAGAGTGGGGGGTAGGGCCTCGGGGTCCAGTTAGCTGTCATTAGAAAGGTGACTACCCTAGCCTACACACCTTCCTGATTCTATGCACACTCCCCCAGACACACTCACTATGCACATTTCACCATGCACACTCACACCCATGCACACATGTACACTCGCACGTTCATACATGCACTCACTCCGCTCACACACATTCACGTTCTGACACACACATGCATGCTCACATGTACAGATGCACGGGCAATGCCCCACACAGGGCTGGCATTAGGATTTAGGGGCCAGCAGCAAATTATTTTTGCATCTTCTCTCCTTCAAAATTAATTCCTTTAATCTCTCCCCCTCCATTAATCCCCTCAGAGTCTCCTCCCTGATCCCACCCCCCATTTCCTTTTCCTCATCCTCTTAATACTCTATCCCCATGTTCCAGGGGCCCGAGAGGCAATGCAGGCTTTCTGATTTCCCCTTCACGTGGAGCAAGGCAGGCTAGGGGAAGTCCTGCTGCCCATCTTGTATCCCAGAGCAGCACAGTGTGCACTGATGATTGCTCTGCAAGCACTTAGCAGCCCAGCTCAGATTAATTTGGGGACTGTCCCCTAACTTGGAGGGACGGGCAGGGCTGTGGGTTTAATAAGTCCTGCAAGCCAGGCAGCCATGTCCATTCGTCCCAGCAGCCCTGTGTGTATGGGTTGAACAGTGAGACCTTGTTCAAATCCACCGGCAGGCAGGGGAGATCACCGGCTCCCTCCTCTGGTCTGCTGCCCTCCCACCCACATCTATGGCTTTAATCAAACTGGTATATATTTTTTAAAGTATGAAATAAAAGCGGCAAGTAAACGGTGCTGCTGGTTGTGGTCTGCTGTGGTAATATGCCGGACGTAGTCCCCACATGCAGCCCACCACAGCTGTCTGTGTCTCACATGGACACTTTGCAGGGTAACAAGCTACAGGAAATCCAGGTAGTGCAGAGGCTACAGAGAAATGAAGCAACCAGGTGGCACTGGGCCATCACTCACACACAGAGAATGCCCTGGGCGTGAGAACCTGATGGGAGGGGACTCGGGGACAGGCCTTGAAATGCACAAGAGGATTGGTAACTTGTGCCTAGAGAACAGGCAAGGGGCGGGGGGTTGTGGGCCCCAACCAATGCCCCAGTCAGGCAACACAACCATGTGCATGGGCCTGGCTGGAGGAGTTCTTTGAGAATCCCCTTTCAGATTGATTAGGCACTTTCAGACAAAGTAAGAGGGGTCTTATCTGGACACTATTGTGGCCAGATTTTCACAAGTGCTGAGCACAAGTGAACACCTAGGCTAAGAGGTGACTCAGGCTGTACTTGCACTAGTGCAAACTGGGATGCAAGCCCCTGTCTGTGGTAAGTCATGAGCTGCCCACAACCCTTGCCGCATTGGTATTGGCTGAGAGCCAGGTGACAGCCCACTAAGTGAGCATGACCCAACTAGGGACGGGGCAGGGCGCCTGGCCAGAAGATGCCTTGACTCCATCTGTCCCTTGGCGAGACTCAGTTTACACAGCCCATGAAGCTGTCCCCCTGATGGAGCCAAAGGAGTGACTGCAGTAGCACCTTGGGGCAAAGAGCTTCTCAAGCACACCTGCTCCCTACGGGCACAGGGGCATCTCCCTGCATCCCTGGGAGCTGAGTCGGGCCCGTGCACAGTGCATGTGCATCAGTGTATAGCCACGAGCTTGTCCAAAGCAGGAAAAGATGAAAAAGGGGTTTGCTGGGAGCTAGGGGTCCAGGATGGGTGATTAAAGGGATGGAAATGATTGCAGTTATATTCCTGGGAAGATGCACTAGAACGCGCCAAAAGCATAAAGTGCAGAGACAGCTCCCATCACCCTAGTATCCGAGGACTTCGCCTGCTTTACAGTATTTATCCTCACACACCCCTGTGAGGCAGGGCAGTGCTATTATCCCTGGGACAGATGGGGGCACTGAGGAGTACAGAGCCTAAGGGTCTTTGGACAACTATGGGAGTTAGGAACCTAGGTGCTTTTGAAGACACCCCTCACCCCCAGCCACCTATCTGCATCCCTTTATCACTTGAATCCCTTTAGAAATTTGGCCCTAAGCAACTTGCCCATGGTGACACAGGGAGCATGCGGTAGAGCGGAGATTTGAACCCAAGCCCATGCCCTCCCTGCTGAAAAGAAGTGCAGCAAAGCGGCTGGGGATTTTCCTTTGCCTTTGTCGGACCTTTCAGAACAGGCCTGCACAACATGCGGGCCGGGGGCCACATGCAGCCCGCACAGGCTCACTGTGCGCCCCGTGGGGGGTGAGTAGGAGTGGGGCAAGCCAAGCAGTGGGGTGGGAGGGAAGCGGATGGGGGAAGGGTAAGGGCGGGGCTTTTCGGCCCGCAGCTGGGTTTTTTGCAGTAATACGGCCCTCGCTGCTTTCTGAGTTGTGCAGGGACACAACTGTTTTAGAATGTCACTGTCTGAGAGCAGCGTGAGAACCCCCTTGGCAAGGCCTGCATTTCTTAAACCCTGGGCAGCGGCGCCCCGATGGGTGGTTGGATTACACGCCACCGCGCTTTGTTTGGATGCTCCCAGTGGCTTTATCTGCACCTAGGTCTCACTGCACAGACATTGATCTTTTTACCTCTGCTATAGTTCATGAAGTGCAAGGTGGAGCCGGGGGCTGTGAGCATGTGTTGGCAGTTCGCTCCTAGGGCCATTCTTCAGGAATGGGCAACTGACATCTTAAAAGCTTCAGCTGAAATCCCCGAACAATTAAGAGGCATCTTCTTTGCATTCCCTTGCTCTCTGAGCCGTTATGCATTAGAGTCACAAGCTGAGAAGTACATGTTGATCCTGACAGAGAAAGCGCCAATGAATGAATAATGGAGTGCCGACAATATATAACTTTCAGGCTCGGCAGTCATAATTCAATCCAAACAGTAATATCTGGACGTTTTCATGGAAGATGTAAACGGCCGTTAAATACTAAATAAAAAAAACCCAGACATTTTATCTTATTTTATATTTGCAGTTCTGCCTCTGACTCAAAGCAGGGTAAAGAAACTACCACCTGGCAGGAGAGGAAAAGTTTAAATACAAATTAATCTGCCCTGTTATGTGTCAGCAGTGCAGTGGTGGCATTATGAAAGTTCAGTGTATATTAGGAAGTATATATTTATGTATTTTTGCTTCCCCTTGTATTGAAGAAATTGACATTCAGTGCTTGCTGGAACAGATTTCTAGCTGGATTTATCACCTTTTATCATCCACTCACTTTTTCTTTCCTCTACATTTCTTGGTCGTTGTGGTAAGATTTTTCCCCAAACAGATGCTCACAAATTGGTTGTGCTGTTAATATGCTTTCTTAAAAAAAAAAGTCAAATCCATGCCAATTATTGGTCCAATAAAAATATGTTTTTCCCCACTCCACAAACATTGAGCAGGGAAACTGCCCTTTTCCAAAGCCTTCTTGGTGTCCTCTGAAAACGTAACTGGCATCTGTGTCACTGAAGACGACTGAAGCTCACGGCATTGCTGGGATGCAGGAAAGGCTTTGAACAGGATCCATGGGCTTAGATAACAGTGACGACCAGGCTTTTGGCTGGAACACGACGCGAATGGTACAACATGTCTTTTGATTTTGCTAGAACAAGTGGAGATGATGTATGTTTCTTTGCTGGATGATTCTAAAACTCGCTAATTAAGAGATGACACACAATCGTTCCCCCTCCCCCCATCTATGGTTTGGCCAAGATTTTCCAAAATTCCTTATAAGTTTGGATTCCTAGCTTGAGATGCTTGAGCTTCAGTAAGTGCCGAGCACTTTCCCTCTGTAGCTCAGGCTCCTTTAAGATGGCTCAAGGTGAGTGCCCAAAATCTAGGGTGACCAGATGTACCGATTTTATAGGGACTGTCCCAATTTTTGGGTCTTTTTCTTATATAGGCTCCTATTAACCCCCAACTCCCATCCCATTTTTTCACATTTGCTGTCTGGTCACCCTACCAAAAATCACTAAATAACTTGGAGAATCTTGGCTTTTAGAACTGGTTGAAAAACTGGGGGTTTTTTTCTGCAGAAAAATTAGATTTTTTTGGCAGAAATTGTAGATAAAATTGGAGGGTTTTGGTCAAAAACGGAAATGTTTTGATTTGGACATGCCACCGCGGTGCCCAATGGGAGTTGTAGTTCTGATTCCTCATGCTCCTATTCTCTCTATAGTTAGAGCTCTTCAGTTGACTGGATCTCCAACGATACTCCGTACACACTCACTTGGACTGGCAAAGAGATGCATTAAGGGAGTCTGTGGCCACAGTCAGCTCTGGCTCCAGGCACCAGATGAGGACGCACCTGCTTGGGGGTGGCATATTCTAAGGGGCAGGATTCTGGACATTCTTTGGGCGGCACAATCCGCCCCCCCTTTTTTTTTGCTTGGGGTGGCAAAAAATCTAGAGCCGACCCTGGCCACAGTGCCTCATGGGAGATGTAGTCCAGCTGAAGAGCTTCGCCCATACAGGAGAAAAGGGACGACATGGGACCAAATGGCGTCATTTCCAAACTGACCCATTTTGTATTTGGGGCATTTGTTTTTTCTAATGAAAACCCAAAAATTTCCACAACAAGCATGTACTGCTGAGAAACACAATTTTTGGCTGAACAAACACTTTCAATGCCAGATTTTTCAACAGGCTCCAGCTATCATGGCCCAGTTTTCTGAGAACCTGGACTTATTATATTACTGGCCAAATCTCACCTTCTTTGTTTCCATCAATGGACCCATTGACAGCAATGAGGCTACTTGTGGGTAAGCTTATCTCTGTGCAGAGGGTTAGCACAATGTCTCTATGCGCAATTAAAGTCCCACGGAAGCCCTCAGAATGGTTTAATTCCAAAGTAAGTGGAGCGTGGCCTTGTGCGGCTTCTCTTCATCCCTCTGCGACTAAGGCAAATGGCACTGGGCCATAACACCTCTATAGTAAAGCAAAGAGCTAGCGGCTTTATTGTGCTATCTTGCTGCAGGGAACTAATTAACTAAAGTCACAAAGCCAAATGTGTTTCTTTTTCACCAGAGGAACATCCTTCAACACAAGTCCTCCTCTATCCCCCTCTTACACTCGTGCCTCCCATCTAACCTCGGCTTAATCCCTGGGTCAGATTCAACCCTTGCCGATGCTTTCTGGGTAGAATTGCTCGTTTACCCTAGGACTGAATTTGGCCCTTCTTTGCCTCTCTCCTATCTGCAAATCTACTTCTCCTCACCTCCGCGGCATGGCCTGTGTCATCCACTCCTATGGGAGCCTGACCCAGCCAGGACTCCATCTCACAATCCAGTTCCAACGGCCTAGCCTGTCTCCAATCTCCCCATGAATGTACTGCAGCCTATGACATAGGCCTGGCCTCTCCATTCCAGCCCCTGCGTCTCTGCTCACATTCCATCCCCTTCCACACTCATGGTATTAGTGCTTTCTCCTCTGCTGCTCCTGCCATCCGAAACAGCCCGTCTGCTTGTCTTCACCTCATTGACTCTTCATTTCTATCCAAGTTTCATATCATTCCTTCAGTGTGTATGTCTCTTTCTCTCCTCGCTAGCCTTAGGACCAAGTGTTTTAATTTGTTCACTAGGCACTGTTTCTACACCATTGCCTTCGTTAATGGACACCATCGAGCATGTACTGACCCGCAGTACTTCATTCTTGAAATTGTTCTCAGATGCAGTTTGCATGTAAGATCACACCACTGATCTGAACAAAATTGGCCGGGATTGGGGAGAATCCAAAGTGAGTTCACCATCAGCAACTTCATTCTCTTCTATGAGTATTTATTAATTATTTGCACTGTGGTACTGCCTAGCAGCCCCGGTCATGGAGCAGGACCCCAGTGTGCTAGGCGCTCTACAAACAGAGCAGAAAAAGATGCATCCTGAGTATAAGAAAAGATACAATAAGTGGATATGGACAGATGGGGGACCACGAAGAAACAATGAAACAATATTGGTCATCATGATAGGCAGTGGTTTCAGCCCATCTTTTGTCGTCAAAGCAGTTTGGATTATATACATATATTTTGTATGAAAAAAAATTTGGATAAACTTGGGCCTTTCTTGTTCAATGAATCAGGCACTAGCAAGTCACTTATAACCTTGGCACTGAAGCCTGATACTGGAAACTCTGGAAACACTAACACATGTATTTGACACCAGTTACTCCATTAACTCCAGCTTTGCGCACTAGCGGTGACAGGTTAAGTCCTTGACAATAACTAGAACTCTCTGGAGGAGAGAAATGCTGTTTTGCAAAAAGTTTTGAATTTTGACTTTGTTCTGAACCGGAATGAAACCTCAAAATTTAGAAATTGTCCATGAAGGAAAATTACAAAAAAATAATTAATTTCAAGTCTATCAGAACTGTTTCTTTTGACTTTTAAATTTTAAAATGTGTTGTATTATATTAATATAAAATATTCAAACCAAAAGTCCTTTCAATGTTTAAAAAAATCAACACGTTTAGTTCTGAAAGCATCATACTGGTCTATTTCAACATTGGTAGACAGGCCAGTCCTCACTTACAGACAGCCTCCCAACCTGAAGCAAATTCTCACCAGCAACTACACACCACACACCAAAAACACCAACCCAGGAATGAAACCCTGCAACAAACCCAGGTGCCAACTCTGTCTGCATATCTCTTCAAGGGACATCATCATAGGACCTACCCACATCAGCCAGGCTTGTTCACCTGCACATCTACCAATGTGATCTATGCCATCATGTGCCAGCAATGCCCCTCTGCCATGTACATTGGCCAAACTGTACAGTCTCTACACAAAAGAATAAATGGATACAAATCTGACATCAGGAATTATGACATTCAAAAACCAGTAGGAAAACACTTCAATAACAGACCGAAAAGTGGCAATTCTTCAACAAAAAACTTCAAAACCAGACTCCAACATGAAATTGCAGAACTGGAATTAATTTGCTAACTGGACACCATCAAATTAGGCCTGAATAAAGACTGGGAGTGGATGGGTCATTACAAAACCTAATTTCCCCCCTGCGGTTACTCACACCTTCTTGTCAACTGTTTGAAATGCGCCGTTGTCATTACCACTACAAAAGTGGTTTTTCCTCCCTTGGTATTCTAATGTTAATTGAATTGTCTCGCTAGACTAACCTCCCAGTTGGTATGGCAACTTCTGTGTTTTCATGTGCTGTGTATTTATACCTGCTACTGTATTTTCCACTCCATGCATCTGATGAAGTAGGTTCTAGCCCACAAAAGCTTATGCACAAATAAATTTGTTAACCTCTAAGGTGCCACAAGGACTCCTTGTTTTTGCTGATTCAGACCAACACTCTGAAAACTTTCCCCCCGGTTTTCTTTTCTGAAACAAAATCCCAGAGAAATAGACCTCTTTCAAACTATTTCAATTTCGATGGAACTGCAGTTTTATGAAGGGATGTGGTTCTTTTGAAGTTTCTCTGGCCAGCTCTACGGTTAACCCAAGATGGTTTTCTGACAGAAGTAGTAAAGGAAACACAGGCCCCAGCCCTGCTTAATTTTACTCATGCGAATAACCCCAAAGCATTCAATGGGACTACTCATGTGAGTAAAGTTATACAAGTTTGTGGGATTGGCCCATAGCCTCCAAGCTGGGGTGACCAGATGTCCCAATATTTGGGTCTTTTTCTTATATAGGCGCCTATTACGCCACTCCCCACCCCCGATCCGATTTTTCACACTTGCTGTCTGGTCACCCTACCCCCAGCATATTGTTATTGTTGAACTATCATTTATTTTACAGTAGCAACCATCCTACTATGCCCTGGTCCCATGAGATGGCCCAGCTGGTGAGACAAGACCATGTTCTAACAACTAGAAAGTCAAAGGAGCACAGAGAGGTGAATGGATTTGCCCAAGATCATGGGCAAAGCCAGGAACAGAACCCAGGTCCTCTGAACCCAGCACCCTATCCTCCAGCTCAGACTGTCTCAGGTAGCTTTTAATGGCCACTGAGTACTACTATCCACCATCATATGGGAAGCAGATTACAGAAACCAGCCCCTTTGCAAACACTATAGCAGTCCCAGGGGACAGATAGGGCAGACAAAGGGGAAAGAGATGCACAGAGTGGTAAAGGAACTTGCTTATAGCCACACAGCAGGACCAGTGTCAGCTGGGACCAGAACCCACCTATTTTAAGTCCCCAGTGAATACAATGCCTTATCCACTAACCCCCATTTCCTCCCCGTTGAAGACATATCGATCTCTATTGTGATACAGCCGAGGAATAGAAGCTGCTCAAAGAGAAGTGGCAAAAACACAGACTTTTCAGCGGCAGCAGTTGAAGAAGCAACAGCAAAACTAGACAAACAATTCAATCCATTTATCAAAGGGCTCATCAGCCCCTTTTCAAGACAGATGAGACAATAATGAATACAGAGCAAACAAAGTTAATCTGCAATTTGGAACATTTTCCTAAAAACATTTTCCATCCGAACAGCCCTGCTCATTGTTGCCATAGCTTTGTTCCTTTCTACGGTTCTTTGCCAGCGGACTGCGGAAGGCTTGTTAACGGTACAATTCCCCTTTCACAAAAGGACAATATTTTACCAATCAGCTTTTCTCAGGAATAACCTTTGCTTTCAAAAATCAAAGGGTTTTTCTAATGATTTAGAGTTTATCGTTTTTATGGCGGGGGGAAGTGGAAAAAGCAACACAGGTCTTTAATTCTGTCCAGATAAGAGAACAGCACTAAATCACTTCCAAAAGGAGAGCAAAGGTTAAGATAAGGGCCTGTTCTGTTCAAAAGGATCTCAATAATTCCATTAGCAGGACGGGGAGAGAGAACAAGTAAAAAGCAAGCCGCTGAAGTAAAGATAGTGCAAAATATATTTTCCTGAGAGTTTAACATAAATTTTGTCTCAATGGAATTAGAAAGAATATTCTTAACAAATGGGCTTCTTTTTTTAAAAAAACGAAAAGACATGAAAAGCCAGCACAAAGACTTATTGCCCAGTGAAAACCTCTTAAAAGGTTTGCCCATAAACTCTCCGCTGTCTGCTTGTGACACTTATCCATTTGGTCTATTGTTAAGCTACCTTGGACTCATTCACTCTCTTTCTCTTCTTCCACCACACACACACACAGCTACACACACACACACTGCTATATACACACACTTCGGCTGTCTGCCTAGCTCTTCTCAAACAGGTTTTGGTGTCTGTTGATGTACACAGATTTGGAAGACTGGAAATGGCAGAGCTGGGCATTTCAGGGTGGGGAAAATGGAAAGGGTTAGGTTATCCTGTGCAATTTTCAGACGGTGCTTGACATAGGGCTGCTTGAAAATTCAGTTGAAACTGATTTTTCAATAGAAAATTAGGTTTTTGATTATGTGATCCCCCTTCCCGCCTCCAAGAAGTTTCTGTTTCTCATAGACAATGCTGATATTTGGTCAACAAAATGAAAGCCAAAATATTTGGTTTTGGCTGAAACTTTTCAGCAAAATATTTCTACCAAAAAATGAAAAGACAAAATCATCTGTGGAAGATAAAAAAAAGTTCTTCTTTGGTTGAAATTTCCCCATTTTCCGACTGGCTCTAGTCTAGATGCTGTTTCCCCAGGCAACTCCACACCCAGGTCTCCTTAACACTCTTGCTTTGGGACCCAGTTTATCATTCAGACACAAAACCCATAGACAACACACATAATAAAGACATTGGATGGCTGGAGCTGGCAGGCTGTGAATTCAGAGTGGATTAGCTATCCCAGATTAACTCCACATGCGGATGCTTTTATCCAAATTACTGAGCTTGATCCTCAAGTGGCTACGTGTGGCTGTGTAGGGGACGGCACTATCTAACTCTTACACAGCTCTTCATACCCATCGATCTCATGTTTTGCACAGGGGAAGTATCATTCGCCTCCTTTCGCTGGGGTGCAGAGCAGTGCAGTGATATATGTAGGCCAGTAGGAACAGAACCCAGTACTTCAGAGTCCAGTGTCCTACCCATTAAGCCAAACTGCCTTCTCCACAAAGACCCTCATTTCACAAACCCTACCGAAGGGGAAGGGACAATACCATTCCCTGGCCTCATGTGGATGTGGTGATGGGTCCCTCTGTGCATCCCTGGGGAAATGGATCGACCCAAAATGCAGGTGTGCATTAAGGCCCCACCCTCCAAACCAAGGCCACTGAGCTATCCGGTTGCCCCATTCCAGGAGATGGTGATGCCTACGCCCTCACAGTCGGCACATGGGAACTGGGGGAAGCACCGTACCCAGCCTGGGTCACATGTCAATAAAGCCTGTGTGGAGTAAGAGGAAGGGCTCTGTTAAATGACTCAGTTCAGAGACGATGCCAGAGTCACTTAGAGCATAAGTAAATATAACTTCTTGGAAGGCTCTGGAGCTGCTCCAACCTATACCATGTTAACCCTAACAGGGCCCAATTATCAGCAGGTCAGATTGAACCAGGGACCTCTGGAGCTCAGTGCATGAACCTCTTCCACAGGAGCTAAATGCCAACTGCTTCTTAACTAAAGGGGTAGAGCAGACTCATTTAACTCTCTCTAAGTGGTCTCAGTGCCACTAGATGGAACACAACGTCGTGCCCAGGAGGTGTGTGGGTTACACCAGCAGCAGCGTGGGCTCTGAGAGGACTGTGCTGGGATCTAAAGCACCAAACTCAACCCATTTGATCAGAGAAAACATGGTAGCAGGTCTTTCTTAGACTGAACGATCCCAGAGCAGAGACCGTGCCTCCGCCATAGTCTAGAAAGCACCATTGCTGGAGCTTGGTAAGTTAATACTAAACCACCACCACAAGAATAAAAACAACAAAAGGACAAAAAAAAAATCACCACAACAATAAGGTAATAAGCTCTGGGCCAGTTTCAAAAGCATTGGCTGGGGGAAGGAAGACAGATGATCTAAATCCTGGGTTCTCAAACTGTGGGGTTGCTACTATCCTGCTCTACCCATCTTGGTAAACGGGGTGTGGGAGGGACCATCCTGGCTAAATAGGATGGTGTGGCCACAGTATGGAATAATAGAATAATAAAAGAATAACAGTTGAGAACCACTGGTATAAGCAAGCAAGGACTTGTACTGAGATTGCTTCAGGCTAAAAGCTCTTTCCCTGGATGTTGCAAGCATGCCAGGCTACCAGGCAGTGGTCTTTATCAGGCACTGATCGTATCTTCATTACTGTGGCTGGTTATTACACTTTCTTTATCCCCAGTAGGCCGTTACTTTACACAGGTGGATGGAGTCTGAGATTCCACAGTACCTCTGCTTCAGTCAACATGGAAGTCAGGCATAGCCGGTGTTTCGGAAAAGCAACATACACCAATTTTCATGGGCAGCATTCGTGACAGTGAGAAAGGCACTGGCCTTTGCAGGAGAGGAGAGTCAGATTTTTGTAGCATCTGGCTCACAATCGACGTACAATTCTTTTCACATGCACAGCTTCATGTCTACTTTCACACACTCAATTGGCACAAGTGTGCATGCAAAATCTGCATGATGGATTTGCACATGCAATTGCAGTATTTGCAAGTGAAAAAAAATGGACCTGCAAGAGTGCAGAAGGAAAGGCATGTGGGCCCAGATCCTCAAAGGTATTTAGGTTCCTAACTTTCACTGATATCAATAGGACCCTAAATATTTTTGAGGAACGAGGCTGTGGGTCTCTACTCTTATATTATGAAAATCATGTCCCAGAAGTAGCCCAAGGTATCTCCAGGGCGGATGGAACAGTGTTACATGGCACCACATTGTGATACAACCAGGACCACTCAGGGATTGGGGAGAGGGGAGCTTCGAAAGTAGCAGTTTGTCCTGGGCCCCCTGTTTGAGAGGGGCCTGAAATCAAGCGGCATTGTGGCCTGGCACATGGAGTTGCAGCACCACTCATGTTTGGCTTGGCTGCCCTGCATTGTGATGGAGGGGCAGCCGGGGCAGTTCTGAGTGGCACTGCTACGTCATGCACTGCACCGTGTGGTAACGGGCAGAACACGGAGCTGGGTCCAGCATGCGGGACAGGAGCCGGAGCTGCAGGGGTCTGTATGGAGTGGACTTGCTCTCCAACCCCCCTTGTGGCCCCCCTCAGTGTTTTCCCCTTGTTATTTTTGTTCAAGTTGGGGTTCTGAGTTTCAGATTTTGCCCCTCCCCCCCAGCCTCAGTGCCACCCTGGATGTGGTCACACAACATTAAGATGGGGCCATTTCAACACCATGATAGGACGCTGGCAAACTTGCTCGTCTCTAACCGAGGAATCCTAGCCAGCCACTGTTCCACGTTTTCTGTAATAGAATACTACTAATAAAACAACAACGACGACAACAATTTGCACTTCTAAAGCACCTGCCAGCTGAGGATCTGCGAGCATGTTAGAAACAAACAGGACTCTATTAAACTGCAACCCAGTGAGCTAGGAACATATGGATAGTGTGTGGCCATGGGAGGTTTGGAGAACAGGAGGCACGGAGCGATTGCAAGCACTGATCCAGCATGGCAGCTAGGTGTGGGCTGAACTTTAAGCAAGTGCCTAAGTAATCAAGGCGAGGATTTGAAAAGTACCATACGGGAATCAGATGCTCGACTCCCACTGAATTTCAATAGGCACCTAACTCCCATAGGCTAATTTGAAAATCCCAGGCCTGGTTCTTCATTGTACCAGGGATGGACTTAAGCACATGCTTGAATTGCTACCTGAGGTCCAGATCCTCAAAGGTATTTAGGTACCTAACCCCCATGAAATCAATGGGATCTAAGCACCTAAATACATTTGAGGGTCTGGGCTGGAGAGATTTGCCAAAGGCCACTGGAAGAGCTGCGAACCGAACCCCAGATCTTCTGTCTCCCCAGTCCTGCGCTATAGACTTTTCTCACCTGCAGGAGGGAGGGGACAGACTCCAGGTGGAGAACATGAAAACCAAACAGTTCATGATATAAAGTCCCCATGGAGAGTGACCCAACTTCCTTTATGTAACCAGTGATCAAACCGCCAATAAAAGCCCCTCGGGCTATTCTCTATTAGCTGTCATTTCCAAACAGATCGAGAGAGAAAAAGCAATCTTTGAAACTGCTGCCGATCACGTCCTGACAGCTCCCAAGTTGTTAGTAAGGCCAGCATTAACCCAATCTGTCATCTATCCATCCCGGCTCGTCCTGCTGTAACTCACAAAGATGCATTCCCTGTCATCTCCAAAAGGGATGGGGGCTGGAGGGGAAAGCTATTACTTAAGGGAGCTGCGGAGCACATGGGACTTGCACTGCATAATGAAATCTCCTTCTGCCATCCGCATTCATGCATCACCCTTTCCACTGCAACATACAACGAGAAGAGGAAGGTGGGTTTAACGTGCCGTCCTTTGGAGAAACGCCAAGTCTGCTGTTGCTGAAGCGATGTGGTATCACTGGTGACCTCGGCGAAGGTCAGTGCCGGACCTAAGGAAACTGTTGGCCCTTATCCACCGATGTCACTTCCCAAGCTGTGTGCACGAGGGGAGAGCTAAGCAGGGCGCTGCTTGCTGGGCACAGAAATGGGAGATAAAGAGAGTAGTAGTGATTGTGCTCCAGTAGGTGGTGCTCTTCCCTTCAAATCACTGTTGTGCCCGGGCCCTGTGCAGTGAGAGGAAGGCCCTGCCTTTAAAATGAGACAGAAAATCAAGTCCAGAATGGGTCACAAAAACCCCCCTGGCACTGTTTACAATAGCAGGGGTATTAACCCCCATATCCAGACTTGATTCCAACCCAGGCAGTAATGTTCTGGTTAACCAAATTCCCACCTGACATTCTTCCTATATTTGGGCACCTAGAGATGCAGACAGGCACCTAGTGACGCATCCTTTAATAAATTGTTGCCCCTTTTTGACCCAGGTGGCTGGTTAAAGTCAGGGGCCCCAGGGATGTTCCAGTTGGGTGTAGAAGCTGGAGTTAGTCAGGGATCTCTCTGATGCAGCGTTGTGTGTTTATAATGAATGTCCAAAGCCCCGTCTCTCTGAATGCGGAAGGAATCAAATAGCAGGACACACCTTCTTTTTCTCTCAGCACCAAGAACAGCCTGCTTCCCTGACTCAAAAATCTCTCCCTAGGTTTCTTCCAGGGTCAGACCAGATGCTCAAACCACTGAGCTATCCCTCCCACCCCTAAATCCTGCTCATAAGATCACCAGAAAGTTTAACAAGTCACAATGTTCACATTTAAATCAACATCATTAGACTCCACAGTCCAGGAAGATAGACGGAGGTGATTCACACCTCTCTTAGAGCTGTCTCTAGACAGCACTGGATTGGATCACACATAGGAAGTTTCTGCTGCTACTTGAAGAAATAGAAACTGTAACAGACAACGCAAGACCATGTGTAAGTTTCTATGAATAAAGGATCCAATGTTATTTTCACCATCCTCAGGGTAGGATCTTAAAATTGTTAGTCTATAAGGTGCTACAAGACTCTGTCACTTTTTCTGACCTTGACATTTTTCCTCCCCCTCTTACATGTTGGCCTGTGTACTAGAGGTATTGGAGAGCAGCTGTATGTGGGTACCATCCTGGGTGCTGGAGATGGGGAGAGGAAAATGCCATTCCCCTCCCCCCCTTTTACGGTGGAGGGACAGCTGGGCCAAATTTGAGTGAGTGGCATTGCTGGGCCTCCTGAACTGGGGTCTTTTGCCCACCTTCCCTTCACCCATGTGTGCAGTCCTTCCAGAGTGCACAGGTACCATTGATTCAGCTCTCACAGCCCTGCTGCCTCTTACAGACATGGAGGGGCTTGCTTGCAAAGAAGCCTGGGGACTCAGGTGGAAAAGCAGCAAGCTTAACTGCTTCCACGAAGGGCTGCCATGCGATATTGGTGAAGAATCACAGAAAGAGACGCTTTCTTCTACCACTGAACAAGGAGCCTCATTAGAATAAAGGAAACAGTGTTAGCCCCTCAGGGGACAAAGACCAATGCTCTCCTAGAATGGATGACACTAGGGCATCCACATACTTAATTTGGGGTCATCATGATCGGCACCTGGCCCCTAGGAATGCTCCAGATTTTCAGGGTCGCTGCTGTACACGCGAAGTGTAACTCCAGGAGAGCAGCATCCACAGGGATGAAATCCTTGTGTTTAGACCATGCTAGGTGAGTGTGGGTCTTTAACTCCCTCTAGTGGCTAATGAGGGTCTACTTCGGGTGCTACTGGCTCAAAAACTAGAGGCTCTAGCTTTTTAGACCCAGGGTGCAACCCCCCACTCTTGGGCACAGGTGCTTTTTCCTACCGTATCTACCCTCCCATTGCCTGCCCTGTATGTTGCTACATGAGAGGAGGCTTGGACAGGCCTGCTCCCAAGTCCCAAGGGGCCACCAATGAGTTGGAGAGACTCTCCCTCTCAGCCCTCAGTGCCGCAGCAAGCTCCTGTCCCTGTCGTCCGGCTGGAGGTTGAAAGAGATCCTAGGCACTGGGGGAAAGCATTCACAGTGATCCCACATAGCCACGTCCTAGGGTGAAGTCACCCTGTGCAGAGGATCAGCACTGTAGCCTCATAGGCCACTGCTCCAGGCTGAGTTTTGAGGATGAACATACTGGTTCACTGGCACCGAGGGGACTTTGTCTCTAGTTTGCAGTCTCCAGCCATACCCTGCTTCTGCAGCGAGCCAGGCAATGCACCGAGAGGTCATTTAAAATACTAGGTTGGATTTTCCTTTTCCCTTCACAAGGAAAAAAATGAGGGAGTGGGGAGGGGGAAGCTTAAAGTTTGACGGGAGCTGCCTGCCCCTCCCCTGTTCGGGACGTCAATGGCATTGAGAGGTAACAAGACAATGCAGCCAAAGACAAGAGAGCGGGCTTGCGGCCAAGACAAACCTGCGTTCGACCAAAACAAGGTACCTCATCACTGCGGGTCTCCCAAAGGACCCAAGTGTTAATGGGGGAGTAATATTTATCTAGAAAACTGCTGGTGTCTCTGATAAGGATTAATCAGCTTTAAAGGAAAAAAAATAGCATGTGCTATCAAGACCATTTGTGTAAATATTTTCAGTGCTGGTCCTTATCTTTCAGGAGGCAAGGTTGGGGAAAAAGAATAGGAGATAAAATTTGGGCATATCCACTATAGCTGGAATAACCTATTGGACCTGAGCCTTTCGGTCTTATTGAGCAAACACTTGCTCTGTGTTCCTGGCTGATAGCAGGCGCAGGAAGTTTTATCACTGGTTGTATATCCTGGCAAATATTTTCCAAGTGCCTGCAAAGTCTTTTGCAGCTTTGCAAATACGCACGCACACTCCCACGCACAGAACTTGTTTCTGCAAGATCGGGTGCTGGAGGCAGAATCCTGAGGAGAATGAAAGATAGCAAGGGGTGCTAGCCGGGTGACCAAGCTATTAGGCAAATCAATAGAGTTGTTTGAGACTCAAGGGGTATGTCTACATTGCAACAGGGATCAAGCCTCCCAGCCGGGTAGACAGACTCACACTAGCAGGGCACAAACTACTATGCCAAGAAGAGTAGGGTGGACGTTGCAGCTTGGACTGCAGCTCGGACTCTCAAGCCCCCCGACTCCCTAGACTTGAGAAGGTTTGTCTATTCTAGAGCATTTGGTGGGATTGTTAACTGATTGCCAGTTAACTAACTGGATTGTAGACACCAGTATAGACACGTCCATTAGCATTTTTTCCAGTACACCAAGATTTATTCCTGTTCACCATTAAATGTAGCCTACAATCTCTATTCACAGTCACCCTAAGATCTAGGAACCCCAGTAACTGGGCTCTCTTCCTAAAGAAAAGGGGACATTGTGCCATTGCAATTGGCAGAGTGGCAAATGCTGAGTTTTCTATTGTGCTATGTACGAATCACTTTGCACACCACTGAAAGGCAGCCACCTCTGGGTAGAAACATGGCAGCAGCTTCACACTGCACAGCAATGCGGCACAATTCTGCACAGAAGAATCGTGTGTCAAATTGAAATTCCAGGGGGAATTGATCACAACTACCGAGTTAACACTAGTGTCTTGCAAAAAAAAAAAAAAAAAAACGGGGGGCAGGCATGGAATTGATAACGTTCTGGACTTCAGTTTTAAGCCTCATCTGGAAGATGCACTCTAGCAACACAGTGCCTCTCACCTGTGGTACTGACTCGAGAGACAAACACTACCTATTTATTTAATCATGGAGCACGGGGCATTTTCCTTGATGCTCTCCCATCCACACATTGGCCAGAACTAAAGCTGTTTAGCAAATCCAAGCTGATAGAGCATCGCTCCAAGTGGTACATCAGTTGGCATATTTAGCTTCTGGTGAAGAAGTCATAAGCAAAAGCAGAGTGCTAAGTGTCCGATGCAGCAGATTGTATTTTCTTATTAATATCAATGGGATCTTGTCTGTTAAAATCCCATCTTCTTAAGCATACAATTTCCCCAAAGTCAGAATCTATTAGTAAAATCTCAGTTCCTGTGACAAGATAACAGAATTCTCAAATTAAATAGGGTTTTCACAATTACAGACTTCCCCCTCTCTTCTCCAGTCTTAACACCATAAATGTTGCTGTCAAACAAGATGAAATCTGAATTCCACCCTGACAAGGCAAATGTTATCGGAGCTCAGTTAATTACACAGTGGAGCTGAGCTCGGGCAAATAAACCCCTGTAGGTTACTATGCTGTCTCCTTACTCTCCCTTCCCAGGGCCTGTAGGTGTGCCCAGCTCAGCTCACTTTACCTTACCCTTCAAACAGGACAGGGATAATGGGTTCCATCTCTTTAGCTGTACCTGTGCCTGGTGTTTTGCGTAAGCCACCCTCTGCAGCCAGGCAAAACGATGGCAGACGAGGTTGATGGTGCTTGAATGAAGCAGATTTAGAAAAGACTCAATAGTTACCTGGAGGGACTTCTTGTAAGTTGACCCACTAGAACACATTGCTTTATCCCACATGCCCCATGACTTTATCGCATTGTGCCCCATGACTCAGTGAAGGGCCGTAACAAGAAATAGAAAACCAGCTTGGAGGAATCTCTGCCCCTGGAGCTTTGTGGTGCGATGACTCAGAAGGCTGCTTCTCCATGGGTGAGGTTCCTCAGTCAGACTTCCCCTACATCTCATTGGGGAGAGTCTTTGGGTCTTGGAGAATGTTGTGCCAAATACCAAGGAACTCAGTGGAAAAAGATGTCCATTGACTTCAATGGGGTTTAGATTAGGCCCAATCTGAATATGTTCTGGTGCAATAGAATAACTCTATATGGGGTGAGTCCATCGAACAACGATACTTCAGTCCCACTTAAGCTTTCCAACTAGGACTTATCTGGGGCTTATATGGTACATAGGTCTCTGCACGGGGCTGAGTTTCACCCCAATAGTAAAGGGATGGGTGCAGCCGGTAGGAAGTCTAAATATATTCCCAAGAACCAACTTCCAGCTGCTAAACCCCCTGCAACCATTGTGCCTCCACCACCTTCTCTAAGCATCTAGCTCACCCTAGGCCGTCCAGAGTGCTTCCTCAAGGTCTGGCTTCAACTGTTCCTTCTGGAGCTTCCGACCATTTCTCCTAATCCTCACCCTAAAGCGTCTAATTCCTTCTCTTTCTCTGGTTACCTTAAAAGCATGTTCATGCCTCCCTGAGTCTTCTTACAAGATTGCAGAGCTTAGCTCTTGCTGTCAGTTCTCATAGGCGCTCTCCTCCATTTGCTCTATATAGATTTGTCCTTCTTTAGATGTATCCTTGGCTGGGCACCCAAACCGCATGGAGGCCCAGATCCTTGGCAGGAATAAGTCGGCATAGCACCAATGAAGCTCTGCAGATTTAAACCAGCTGAGCATCCGGGCTAAGTGCATCAAGGCCATGTAGAATGTTCCTCTGCCTCATAGCTCCTCCGTATCTCTACCAGCTCTGTCCCTTGTAGAGTCTTCTTCTGTCCTGTGGATGCATACATCGCACCACCGTGAATGGCAGGACTCACTCAACCGCTGATAACACCAATCTGTTCTAACAAAGAAGCAAATGCACAGTGACATCTCCTACGCAAAGAGCTGTCATAAAGCGTGGCTGGCAGTCCAAGTGGTATAAATGCTCTTTCGATTAAGTGCCTCTTTGAGGTAAGTTGATGACGCTCCATTAGGCTGATGTGATAGACTTCTAGTTCGACACAATCGGTGGGGAGAAGGATTCATTGCCAGAATTTCTCGGCTCTCGGCTGTCATGCTCCCTTGGAGTTATCCACGCTCTAGACTGATAAACTACATCAGTGTGTTGCACCAGAGAGTAACTTACAGTCCTCAATCACTGACTGTAAGTTACGCTTTTCTAACCCACACTCTACGCTACCCGTTCACTCACCCCGGCAGGCCTCATAACGCTTAGTTACTCTGCTCTTGCTTCCCTGCTTGGTCCTGAATCTCTCCTACTCCTCTGTGGCTTTGGCAGCTGGTATGGAAACCTATTGAGCCCCGCACCTTGAGAACAATGTTGACCACCTGGTGTCCCACGTCTAGACTCACAGAAGAGATAACAAGATGGTGCCATCTGGATGAATCTGGAAGATCCCCTAACAGAGCAAGTTTGTTCCACCTTCGTATTCCAGCAAGAGCTGGTAGCCCAGTAGGTATGTTACATGTGGATGTACCTAGTATATTAAGTAGAACAAGAGTTTGAGCCATTTAACTACAGCTTGAACATCCACCACCACAGCAGGTGGGTGCTACCTGGGAGTTCCTGTTTGACAGCACAATATGTATGTTTGACCCTGTAGCATCTAGTTCAGGTAGGTGTTATCGAGCAGGGGAATTAACCACCAAAACTAAGTAACCTCACATGCTTATTGCAGTAACTCTTTTCCTTTTTGGCTCCATCCACTCCCTACCGTTTGCTGTCCCCTTCCTTGGTGGGATGGTTTAGAAACTCTCCAGGAAAAAGTGTCTTCGGGAAAGATTCTCAGCTTTTGTAAACTGTCCAAGCTCTTCTGAAGTAAATTTACACCAACTGAGGATCTGCCGCTGCATCTTTCCAGTTGTCCAGCTTTTAAAACAAAAAACAAAAAAAATAAAAAGCATGCAATGGGACACCATAAATAACGCTCATTCTTTGGGCTCATTAACTAAAGCCTCAGTTAATAAAATGAAGGTGAGCCTAATTAATTAAGCACACACTGGGGCCCCAAGAGGGACGTATGTGATGACTTTGGGAGAGGTCACACCTGTCAGCGTCCCTGTTAGAATGCAATTTTGTTGGAATTAGCTTTCACATTGGGGCGGGCTTTCAGCTGCATGCATGGATCCCTGTCCAGTCTCAACCCAAGCCAGCTCAAGCCAGACGAGGAATTAAAATTCTTGTTATTTAAAGGGGATCTGGATTTGTCAGGATGTACAACGCCTGTGCCCTGCTATTAGTTATATTGCTTTTGCTCATGAGGGAAGACAGCTACTGTCACGCCTGCTGAGATAGGAGAAGAGCTCCATCCATCACCCATCTGTTAGGGCTGCACCCTGGGAAACACCATGTTGCTGCCTGATTGCTATTCCCCATTCCACATGCAGAGCTCCTTCTTCCCCTTATTAAGCGGCAGGAAGTGGGAGAATTAGACTGGAAAAGGTACAGTGTGTATTGCGTGCATTTTGCAGCTGAGTTTCGCCAATGGGCTGTTTTGTGGTGCCTCTATCATTGCTATTCATGCCGGTGCTTGGTATGTTGTTGGCTTTTTTAGCGAATTTTAAAATGTAAAAACTGTTTCCTCTGTCCTTGGTAGACTAAGACGCAATTGCTCCACTGATTAACAAGCCCCAGGCAAGTGCCATTTTGGCTATGCAGGCTTGACACTTTGACTGGTGGGTTACTCCAAGGAATGTGTGCAGAATGATCCATCCTACTTTAGAATGATGGAGTTTCCGCTGATGAATTAGACACAATGATAGAGTTCCTAGCTTAATTGTAGAGGAAGATACCGACGAAGAAAAGCAAAACAAATGAGGATTTAATTTGCTCATAGAAAGCTAAAGAGGTAAGATTGAAGATGGAGAAGGGGGGCATCTTATCCAAATCCCAGGCCAGAACTTGGGAACAATAAATCAGAGAAGGACCTGCTGCTAGACAATCCACCCCATAGTTTACACTAATTTCAGTACGTATTGAAATGAAAGTTTTGGACTGAAAAAGGTCCTAGGAGTGGGAAGTGCTTCTGGGTGCCCATCTGAAGACACCTTAAAGGAACTGGATTTTCTGAATGTGCTGGTCACTTGCTGTCTGACAATCAGCCCTTTTAGGGAGTCTCCACTTGACACACCCAAAATTAAAGGACCCAAATTGATTGGCTGCTTTTGAAAACCTTGGCCTGGACATTTAGCTCATGCGGGGCAGTCCTGATTAAATAAAGCTCCCCGGTCGGAGGACGTCATTTGTGTAGCTTGAACGAGGCTACCGAGCAGCTTGACACATGGCCACGACGCTAAGCCGAACACCCCAACACTTGCAGAAAATGCCCCAAGAGGTCAGGGGCATGGAGAGACAGCCCCTAGTGTTATCCTAGGCTAGGCAGCAGTTCTTCAGAAAAGGATCTAGGGGTTACAGTGGAAGAGAAGTTGGACATGAGTCAACAGCGTGCCCTTGTTGCCAAGAAGGCTAATGGCATTTTGGGCTCTATAAGTAGGGGCATTGCCAGCAGATCGAGGGACGTGATCATTCTCCTCTATTCTACATTGGTGAGGACACATTTGGAGTACTGTGTCCAGTTTTGGGGCCCACAGTACAAGAAGGATGTGGAAAAATTGGAAAGAGTCCAGAGAAGGGCAACAAAAATGATTAGGGGCCTGGAGCACATGAGTTATGAGGAGAGGCTTAGAGAATTGGGATTGTTTAGTCTGCAGAAGAGAAGACTGAGGGGAAATTTGATAGCTGCTTTCAACTACCTGAAAGGGGGTTCCAAAGAGGATGGATCTAGACTGTTCTCAGTGATACCAGATGACAGAACAAGGAGTAATGGTCTTAAGTTGCAGTGGGGAAGGTTTAGGTTGAATATTAGGAAAAACTTTTTCACTAGGAGGGTGATGAAGCACTGGAATGGGTTCCCTAGGGAGGTGGCAGAATCTCCTTCCTTAGAGGTTTTTAAGGTCCAACTTGACAAAGCCCTGGCTGGGATGATTTAGTTGGGTATTGGTCCTGCTTTGAGCAGAGGGTTGGACTAGATACCTCCTGAGGTCCCTTCCAATCCTGATATTCTGATTCTATGATCCCATGATTCTGCCAATGGCTCAATACCAACAGAGAGGTGACCGTGGAGGCACAGCAGAACAGTGGCGGGGCTGTTACTTCTGGGAGGAGGTTTCTTCTCTCTACCAGTGGCCTTTGGGAAACATTGCCTGCAAGAGCATTGGGGAGGAGCATGAGCCGCTGAGGCGTCACGTGTGAAGCGTCTTGGGCAAGGAGCAGCCTGCTATTCATGGTGCTATGATCACATGACCACTCCAAGTGGTACATAGGTGTCTGTTTTTGCATTACCCTGAGGCAGGATCTCATGGGCTCCGTAGATTCCACATGTTTTCATAGCTGTGCCGCTAGGAAAAGCTGTTCCCTGGGCTATAGCACTTCAGCACATGGTGACACCCTTGTCAGATAACTGGCAAGGCTGAGGTGAACGCCGAAGGAACAGCGAGCTCCATTAGATAATGGAGTAGTTGACATGGGGAAGTGATGGAATCCCCTTCCTTTGGGACATTTCAGATGGGTTGGGTGAAGCAGTGGAGCAGATTCTTTAGGGAACAATTCCGCACTGACAGGGTGGGCTTGATAGCTGGGTGAGTCTCTCCCATCCCTCCATTCTATAAAGGACCTCAGAACCCTTGGCTCTGATTAGCACCCAAATGTTAGGGGACTTAGCTCCATGGTTCCCCTCAAGAGCAGGCTTTGCTGAGGAATTCTGGTAATTCTTGGTGGTTCTGCCTGGAAAGACGGTTTTGTGGGGAAGGCTCTGGAGTGGGACATAGGAGAGAATGGTTTAGGAGTGCAGAAGCGACCAGTCCAAGGTCTGTTCCTCTAATGCTAACATGTTCCCTTTTGTCAGAGAGGCTGTGAGGACACATTGCTTGGGAAGTGCAGTATTGCCAAACCCAAATGTTGAAAAATCATGATTCTGGCCCTCAAAAGCCTTTTTAAATATATATGATATATATGATATATATAGGATATACTCTGATAACTGTTGGGTTCTTTTTATTTGCCTTTTTGGTTGCACTTGTATCACTTTTTCAGTCTTTTCTCTGCAACTACAAGGGTCAGATGCTTCTGTTTGGAAAAGAAGTAAGCTGAGATTCTTATGTAATATCATACTTCCACCAGAAAACACATGAGATAGTCAAATTGCGCATCTTGGCAACATTGGCAGGTGCTCTGGGTCTACAGAGGATGGGTGAGTCAATTTTATTGGAACTGGAGGTAAAGGGTCCTGTTTCAGGAGGGACCTACTTTGGTGTGTCACCAGGGGCTCAGGATTGCCAGCTGGAGACAGGCTGTTACCAGCACAAACACCTACTAGATGTGCCAGCTGTGCACAGATGTACATGGGCTGAGCCATCTGCAAAGCACCAGGCTATCACATTTTATCAGACGGGCTTGAAAAATGGACTGGGGGTTTTGTGCAAGGAGAGGGGAGGGTCATAGGAGCACATTGCAGATGGGCCAGGTAGGAAGGTTCTTACCCTTTTCATATGAAACCAAGACGATTTGCATATATTATTTTGCATATTATTATTTTGCATAAAAAGTAAAAAAAAATGTTTTTTGACCCTCCAGGGTTCCCTTCATTTGTTTTGTCCAGTCCACGCTTAGTGAAGATGCTATGACAACATTCACACATCCATTGTGTTAGTGGACGGGGCTCTTAGGAGTGACCTTCATGGTAGCACGTCTCATCCATTCAGGATTCAAATAGCTGTAGGCTCAGAGTGAGCTTTGATCCTCTCCCAGCTCCCCGTCTTTGCCCCGTCTCTGATGGGCATGGTATAGTTCTTGCATCACGGCCCTCGATACCACACTGCAGGTAAGGAAGGGATACTGCGTGCTATGTATCCCTGGAGGATAATTTTTCATTACTGATGTGGAAAGTGGGAAACAAAATAGCTTATTACACTTTTTTATCTTCAGGGAATTCTCCCCCCGGCCCCTTAGACATGAAAGCATTGGAATCATTTTGAACACCATGAAGGGAAATCAATTCTAAGAGCGGCAGGGGTGTTGATTTATGGCACAGGTGACTTACAACATGTCTTGACCATGTATGCTTTTATTGTTCCCTGACATCTGAAGGATTGTCTCCTACCTGAAGTGCCAATGCCATGCTGCTCTTTGTAATCATTGAAGCCAGCTTTGAAGTTGTAAGAAAACCCCCAATTCTTTGAGCTCAGATAGGCCTGCAGAAATGGCACATAAAGGAACTAAACAACATCACTCACGCTGAGCCATGAGCAGGAATGGAGATAAGGGACATTGCCGCGGAGAATAAAAGTATCCTTTTAAGTGTGTCGTGTGTGCTCACCTCCCACCATGCAAACCCCTTGTCCAGTTGTCAAACCAATCTGGTAAAATGTAATAGCCTGGTGCTATGCAGATGGCTTAATTCATGTACTGCTATACACAGCTGGCACACAGGGTAGATACTTGCACTTGCCAGTTAGCTAGACAACTGGAAAACGGTGGATTTTTCACTGGGAGAAGGAGCTAGGCTAGACAGATGGAGGTTAGAAGTCAGAAGGGGCAGGTTACGGTATGTGTAACCAAGAAATGTTTCCAGATTAGTATTTAAAAGGAGGGAGATGAATAATGACTGCACACCTTCTCTAGCTATCAGCTCCATACAGGCTTGCCTGTCCATTCAGTTTGCTCTGTCCAACCCTCTGATGTCTCAGAAGGAAAGACAGCTTAGCTCAGTGGTTTGAGCATTGGGCTACTAAGCCCAGGGTTGTGAGGTCAATCCTTAAGGGGACCTCTTAGAGACAAGGGGCAAAAATCTGTTGGATGATTTCATTGGGGATTGGTCTTGGTTTGGCCAATTGTGGCTCCCACTGGCTGTGGTTCACTGCTCTAGGCCAATGGAGGCTGTGGGAAGTGGCATGGACTGATGGATGTGCTGTTTGCTGCTTTCTACAGGCCCCCTTGGCTTGGAGCAGTGAATTGCAGCCAGCAGGAGCCATGACTGGCCAAAACTGCAGATGTGGTAGGTAAACAAACCAGCCCAGCCCACCAGGGACTTTCTCTCAACAAGTGATGGACCAGAGTTGAGAATCACTGATCTAAAACAAGCACAGGGAGATGTGCATCAGTGTACTGGATCTTTGATATTATTCACTCAAGTCTTCCCAGACAGTGAACTTCACATTTATGTGCAAATGAGGAGCCAGTCACACTGAACTGAGGGAAGAGAATGTTCTTCTAGGCTTTAAGGAAAAGATATTGTCCAATGCTGTGGAAAATTAAAATTTGTTAATAATATGTATGGTAAATTTAATGCTAAAGACCCAAGATAAATGAGTAGAGAGTTTAATCTTAGGTGACCCCATTTTTGCAGGAATGTCATTTACTATGGTTTTTGCTTTGTCTCAGAAAGCAAGACACGCTAATTAGTTCAGGCATACTGGACATAAATTATTGTTTTCAAACACTGGCAGGGGAAAGCAATGGATTCTGGGAAAAATTCAGAGGGAACTATCCAGATTTCATAGTTGGGGCTACTGTTGCCTATAGACCAAAGGAGAGGTATGGCAGGGAAGGTGTGATCATAACCAAAAGAAACACTAAACATGATGTCTCCACTCCCAAAGATGCATTGGGTGAGGCTACATCTTCACTATGACCTAGGGATGCAACTCCCATCTTGCATAGACATACCTGTGCTAGCTTGATCAGAGCTAAGATGAATATAAATAGTAGCCTAGCAGCAGTAGCATGGGGAGGCAAGGGAGGCGTGGTTTAGATGCTTACTCAGGGGGTTCAGGAAAATCTGTACTCTGTGAATCTATTCCCTGGGCTACCGTGGCTATTCTACTATTTATGCTCCTGATAGCCTGACAAGAACTGGAACTAGTATATGTATGTGAAGTGGGAGTCACCTCACAGTGTAGACATAGTGGGGTAGTGGATTCTTCCTAGTCTGGATAGGGTAAATTAGGGGTTGTCTACACTACAAAATTAAGTCGACTTTATCTAATTCGACCTCAAGCCTCTGAATTAATTAAGTTGATCGTGCGTGGCCACATCATAGAATCATAGAATATCAGGGTTGGAAGGGACCTCAGGAAGTATCTAGTCCAACCTCCTGCTCAAAACAGGATCTGTTCATAGGCTCTGACTTCCCCTCTGCTCAGTGGCTGCTCAACACCCCCACCCCTGGCTCCACCCCTGCACCATCTCTTCCTGCCCCCGCACTGGCCCATTTCACTTCCTTCCCTCAAGTCCCTGTCCCTTGCCCCGCTTTTTTCCACCCCCATTCCACTCTCTTCCTCCAAGTCCCTGCCCCTGCCCAGCCTCTTCTTCACCTCCTTCCCGGAGCACGCCGCATCCCTGCTCCTCCCCCAACCCTCCCAGAAAGTCTTAAATGTCGCCAAACAGCTGTTAGGTGGCGGGCAGGAAGTGCAGGGAAGCAAGGGGAGGAGCTCACTTGCTGATGGCTCAGCCTCTCGGGTAGAGCAGCCTAGAGAATGGAAATGAGCGCATCTTCAGCTGATGGGAGCCCAGCAGGAATTCATCAGCAGATGATCAAAGTTGGGTTTCAAATGAAAGACCTTAAAACTTGTCTCAGGGAAGTTTTAGACTTAGATGGCTTCTAAGTCTTAAATTTCACACACACACACACGGCTAATTATCTGCCTCTTTAGGATTGGCTAAGGGAACTGGCCACTAGATGATCAGGTTTATTATTTATATTACAATAATTGCCCACAAAGGCAATTTTGGTCCCAGGTGCAGGACATATTGCTAGAGAACCTAACAAAAATTGCAGACCCATTGTTCTTGGCACTCTATAAAATACATACCAAGAAAATGCTCCTGCTTTGAAGAGCTTACAGCCTAAGTAGGCAAATGAGTTGAAGAAGGTCTGCAATAGACCCAGCCCTTCTGAGCACTAACCTATTGTCCTCCCTTACAGTGCTGCACTGAGGGGCCATGGCCGGCTCACAGGCATCAGTGAGTGCTGTTATGCAGCCACTCGACGACATGGTTCCAGAAACAATGAGGGACAGGTGCTCGGAAGTGTTTCCAAGAGCACTGCAGCCCCTTAGGGATACTGTAGTGGATCCACTGGTCTGGCAGGCAGGGGATAAAACATATCAGTGTGTAATGCCTGAGGTTTCATGACTGGAGTTTCCAAGAGGAGAAGCCAACTAGTTTCACACAGAAAAAGAAGAGTGTGAAGGAGGGAGCCTGCCATTCCTCTTTCTTTCCGCTACCTTGCTACTCTTATAGGGCGTCCTTTGTTCTTTCCTGCAGCCTAATTGGTCCCTGTGTCCATTGCAGGAGATCAGCTTTCAAGAACATGGTACTCTCAATCCCAAAGCAAAACCCTTCATTCAGCCTTGACTTTGCATCTCAAGCCCCAGCTTAAACCTCACCAAGATCTGGATGCTGTCTCCTGGCTGGAGTCTCAGCCAAGTGGGTAGCAAATTTCCTGCAATACTAGCATGTCTGTGTAACCCATTGATGAGTGTGGGTTGTAGGGCCCCCTTTGTATCCAATCCACAGGGGGGATGAGATGAGTGCGGGTCTAGAGGGAGTCCTTTAGCTCAAGCTAAAGTAGCACATCATTTTAGTTCTGGACATCCCTGGTTCAGTCCCTGTTATGTGAGCCAAGACGGCGACCATCACATTTGCAGTATGTGTCTTGGCAATGCTCATTGGAGTACCCCACTGTTAGAACCTGTCCCAGGAGCACTTCAGGAGTCATCAATCTGTTGTGAGTGCACCCAGTGGTTACGCTGAGTGCTTCCAAGTGAGCTGGGTCTGAGCAGCACTGAGCTACTGCCTGTATCTCTGGGTTTATAGGGCACATTCCTAGGCTCGGACCTCTTTTTTTGACACCCTTCCTTAGGACACGGGACTCTGCAAACCTGCTGTCTTAGACCCCAAATCTTAGAGTGGCCCTAGTTTAACCCTTTGGGGAACAACGTGGCTTGAAAGCAAGGAACACAGGCTCTGCAAAGGACTTTTTAATCACAGGCACTTTACTCTGAAAAGCACTTGGGAGCTACAGAACTTTTAAAACAACAACAGTCCTGAGTTGTTCCCACCCTTCTTCTGGGCTCACCTAGGGTGACCAGATGTCCCGATTTTATAGGGACAGTCCCAATTTTTGTCCCTTTTTCTTATATAGGCACCTATTAACCCCCACCCCATCTCGATTTTTCACACTTGCTGTCTGGTCACCCTAGTCCTCCCCCTCTGCAAGTCATGGCTCATCAGATTCCCTTCTGCCCTCTCTCTCTTGCGTCTCTAGCTTTCCTGTTGTGACGATTGCACCCATGCTACAGGGCATCTCCCTTTCTAACTGCAGTCTCTGTCTCCTTTTTCTATGTCCTCAGTTGGGAAGCTCCAGTCCCCTTTCCTAGTCAGGCTTTCCCTGTCTGCACAGAAAAACCCATTGCTCCCGTATCTGAGAGTCATTAATAGCCCTAGACTGTAGTTATCGTGGCTTCTTTGTGATAGTCCTTCAACACGATGGAAAGTCCCTTTGCTTGGCAGAGCACTGTCAGTAGTTCCATACCATGGTATATTGAGGATTGTGACAGAATTGCCAGCTATCAATTTAAGCCGGGGAGAAGGAGGGAGTTTCGTGGTCTTGCTTCTAGGCTAGGGGGCTTTGTAGCAAAGCCTGTGAGCAGAGTCAGGCTGGAAAGATCCAGCTTAAAGCCAAGCCCACTGAGTTGGGTCTCTCTGCCTTAGGGAGCAGCTTCTTTCCTCTCTCTGATTTTGGGTTCTTGTGTGTTATCATTCTGGATTCTAAGAAATGAGTCATGTTACTTTGCATCCTGCCAGCAACAGTATTTATGCTTTTCTAATCGAATTTCTCTGTGTGCATGCTGCAAACATAACAAATGCAATAAGCTGCCCCCAGCTGGGTTTAGAGATCTGTTCAGAACCTAATATAAAGTGTAGTTTTTAATAGAAAATGGAGTCCACAGTTTGACACAGACATAGCTCACTCTACCACACCCATCTTGCACCGTCTGTCCCAGGCTTCGCACATACATTGCTGAGAATAAAATATTCCCAGACCATCCCAGTCTCTGGGCAATGAGACACCTGAAGCAAAATGATCACACTAACTTTTACCACCAAGTGGAGAGAGCAGCTAGCTTGAAATTGCAAAGTGGAAAATACTGAGGGTAAACTGATTAAAATTATTTATTGCAAACATGGTTTATCTGACCTTTCAAAGTCATTAGACCAGAGATACTTAAAATGAGGGTTTTTTTTTAAATCAATGAAGTTATGAAACAAAGTAAGCTCTCTCTTTTTCTCTCTCTCATGGAATATTATCAACCTCTCTTCAGCCCTACAAATTGTAGTGGAAGTCTGTTAAAAAAATATAGTGGGCTATATTCTGTCGGGAGAGCCTTGTGGAAGCATGCACCAGCATCACCAGCAACAGCACACCACACCACAATAACTCTAATTCAGGAACCAATCCATGCAACAAACCTCAATGCCAGCTCTGTCCACATATCTACACCAGCAACACCATCACAGGACCCCACCAGGTCAGCCACGCCATCACTGGTTCATTCACCTGCACATCTACCAACATAATATATGCCATTATGTGCCAGCACTGTCCCTCTGCTATGTACATCGGCCAAACTGGACAGTCCCTACGAAAAAGGATAAATGGACACAATCAGATATCAGGAATGGCAATATACAAAAATCTGTAGGGAAACACTTCAACCTCGCTGGACACAAAATTACAGACCTAAGGGTCACCATCCTTCAGCAAAAAAACTTCAAAACCAGACTGCAAAGAGAAACTGCAGAGCTGCAATTTATTTGCAAATTTGATACCATCAATCAAGGATTCAACAGATTACGAGAGGCTAGCTAACTACAAAAGCAGCTTCTCTTCTCTCGGTGTTCACACCTCCAGACCAGCTGCTAGAGGAGTACCTCGTCCTCCCTGATTAGAGATAACTGATTGGACTAACCTTGTTATCTCCAACCTGGCCTTTGCCTCTTATTTATCCCTGCCCCTGGACACTTCCACTGCTTGCATCCGATGAAGTGGGTATTAGCCCACGAAAGCTTATGCTCTAATACTTTAGTTAGTCTTTAAGGTGCCACAGGACTCTTTGTCACTTCTGCAATTCTAGACTAACACAGCTACCTCTCTGATTCTTAACTCAGGACTGAATAGGGATTATGAGTGGCTAGCTAACAAGAGCAGTTTCTCTTCTTTCACTGTTCACACCTCCAGTTCAGCTGCTAGAGAAACACCTCACCCTCCCTGATTAGAGATAACAAGCTAGTTGAGCCTCATTGGACTAACCCTGTTATCTCTAACCTCGTCCTTGCCTACCTATTTATCCCTGCCCCTGGACACTTCCACTGCTTGCATCCGACGAAGTGGGTATTAGTCCATGAAAGCTTATGCTTCAATACTTTAGTTAGTCTTTAAGGTGCCACAGGACTCTTTGTCACTCCTGGAAGCATGACACTGAAATCTGAGGAGGCAGACACAAGCCTCATTTCTGGTGGTGCAGACCCTGAGGAAACAAAGAGGTTTGGATAGGCTAAGCCAAAAAGCAGGAGCAATTTACCGGAAATCTGGCATAGAATTCACTGCAGCTAGACTCTGTCCTCTGCGCTCAGAACTGGAGAAAACTAGGTCATCTCAGAAGTGGACTATGTGAGGCAGAGGGGTAGGGAGAAGTTGCCCCAATAGGGTGGGGGCAAGGTATTTGTTTGGGGGTCCAATCTGAGCTATTCCAGGTGCCTTCTGTACGCTGTAGGACTTCACATCCTTGTCCATGAAATGGGGATGAATAATAGTCCTGAGAGGGACAAATTAATTAGTCTCTCTTTGGTGTTCTTGCCTTATATCACACAGGGACCAGTATTGCCACCTTCAAGAATTCAGAAATCACAAGCTAGGGTCCCCCAAACCATGAAAGCTTTCAAATAAAGAACACATTTTAGGTCATTTATATTGGCCTTCTGTTTTCTGAGTGCACTTGGGTCACATTTTCAATTTTTCTCTGCAACCATAATGCTTAGAACTTAACTTTTTTAAAAAACTGAAAGCCAGGAATCTCCTATGCTCACACCAGAGCAGGAGCTGGGGCAGTGAGAAATAAATCGACATCACAAGGTCAAGTGGAAATCATGGGCACCGGCAATACAGTGAGTCAGTGGAACAGGCTTCTACTTATGTCCCTTAACTAGTAAGTGATTCTTTCCTCCATGTGGAGAAGGGTCAATTAAGCTTGAAAACGCCACTGAGCGGCAGGTCTGTCTTTAAGAGAACTCCTCTTTTGGCCTCTTCGGCCAAAGTTTCACGGGAACAGGGAGCTGTGGAAAACAACCCAGCCTGAGACCAGCTGGCGAAGGCTGCCTGCGACTCGGTTGTGTTTACGGCATGCCAATCACTCTACAAGCCTTTCTTTGGCACCGTGAGAGCCACAAGCTCTCTGGGAGGCTGCTTTCCCTGTGCTGAGCTGGAGATGTCTGTCATCATTAGGGCACTTTGCTTTAAAAAATAAGTCTGACAGAACCGTTTTGTTCGGGGAGGGGCGAGGAGATGATCAGACAGGACGTTTCCCCAGCTTCCCCCGGGGACTCTTAAGTTCCCTGCCGTGCTCTGGCACGGCATTACAAGATTGCCGTCTATGCGAATGTCAGAGTGAATAATTTAGCACCTTCCCAGTTTGTTTCTGAGACTTTTATTGGCTTTGGGACGTGTGTGTGGCAGCTGGGAGATCAGAGGCGCTTTTGCGATGTCAGGCCACTCTCTTTAAAACAACAGAAAGGTGCAAGGGATGGTGGTGGGGGGTTGTGGACCACATGGATTTAAGACCTAGTCTACGCACTGCTTTTGTACTGATGTAACTGTTTCAGTTATGGGGCGGGGTGTGTTGGGGGGTGGGATTTCTTTGTACTGGTCTGGTTATACCAGTACAACCCCTATCGGACAGTAATGCTGGGATTAAAGGCCTACATCCTCATAGGTATTTAGATGCCTAACTTCCACTGAAATCCATGTGAGTTAGGAGTCTAAACACTCTTGAGGATCTGCGACAAAGTGCCTTAGGCTGGTATGTCTTTTTCCCCTTCCCTTATGGGAATAAGCTATATATTATATAGTATAAGCCCATTTATACTAATACAGCTGCGTTCAGACTGGGTAAGTTGTACTGTTTTAACTATATTGGTGTGGTTAAAGTAGGGTGGCCAACTTTCTAATCACACGAACACCCCTGCCCCAACCCCTGCCCCGCCCCTGCCCAGAGGCCGTGCCATGCCCCTTCTATGAGGTCCTGCCCCAGCTCGCTCCATCCCCCTTCTCTCCATCGCTTGCTCTCCCCCACCCTCACTCAATTTCACAGGGCTGGGGCAGGGCATTGGGGTGCGGGACAGGGTGAGGGCTCCAGCTGGGGATGCGGGCTCTGGGGTGGGGCTGGGGATGAGAGGTTTGTGGTACAGGACGGAGCTGGGGCAGAGTGTTGGGGGGGTGGGTGCAGGTTCCAGAAGGGAGTTTGGATGCAGGAGGGGACTTCGGGCTGGGACAGGCGTTTGGGGTGCAGGAGAGGGTTTGGAGTGTGGGATCCCAGCAGCGCTTACCACGGCTCCTGGCAAGCAGCCCCCAGGTCTCTGAAGCCCCTAGAAGCATGGGCGGCCAGGAAGGCTCGATGCCCTGCCATCGCGCCCGCAGGTGCTGCCCCCACAGCTCACATAGGTTGCAGTTTACCGACAATGGGAGCTGCAGTCGGAGTCGACAAACTGGAGTTGGCCCTAGGAGCGGGGGCAGCACATGGAGCTCCTTGGTGATTCATGCATCTAGGAGCCCAGCGACCTGGTGGCCACTTCCAGTAGTTTCAAGGATCTAGAGCAGGTAGGGAGCCTGCCTTAGCCCCGGGCCCCCGCTGTGCTGCCAACTGGACTTTTAACAGCCCAGTTGGCGGTGCCGATTGGAGCCGCCAGGGTCCCTTTCTGGCTGGGCATTCCAGTCGAAAACCAGACGCCTGGCAACCCTAAATTAAAGTGGTAGAACTTGTGTGTAAACAAGGCCTAAAAGTTCTCAGCAGTTCATGTGCAAGCTTCTGAGGCCTTATCTACATTGTCACTTCTGTCGCTCAGGAATGTGGAAAAAAAACCCTACCCCGACCGACAAAAGTTTCACTGACAAAAACATTGGTGTGGACATCACTATGTGAGCGGGAGATGCTCTCCTGCCAACAATGCTACAGCTGCTTGATAGGGGTGGTTTAATTATGCCGGCGGGAAAGCTCTCTCCGCTTGCCAATGAGCCACTATACAGGAGACCTTAGAGCTGTGCCGCTGTAAGGTCTGCCATGTAGACATAACCTAGGACGCCTCCTCAGTTGGTGTAAACCTATATAGCTCCATTGGGTTGGATGTTCCTATTATTTACATGAGTGTACATCAGGAGTAAACCACTGAAGGGAATAGAGTTACGTTGTCACAAGGAGACTCAGGCTCATTGGTTTAAAAGGAGGTAGGCCCACCTAGTTCTGCCCACTTCAGCGTTCCATCTACACTAGTTTTCACCAGTTGAGGGGCAGGCCTCCTAACGCTAAACTGTCATAGAGTTTTTGAGGGAGACTTCTTAGCATTAGTCCAATTTCAGGTCGTCGGCATGAGCCACCATATGAATCTGGGCAGTTTTCTTTTTCTCACTCAGGGAGGGGTACTTTTAAATACTTTTAAAGGTAGGAATGTTTCCTTATCTCTTGTGCCTCTATAACCTCCATTTTCTGGTGAGCAGTGTGGGAGTTTAAGTCACAGCCTTTTATCCTTTCACCTTATGTGGAGCTCACAGTGCAAAAAAACCCCAATGCTTTATTAGTGATGAATTAAGGCAGCCAAGGTTTGCCTCTTATTTGAATCTGTAAGTTAAGACTTGCTGCTCAAAAAACTTGTGTTTAATTTCTATCTATACCAAAATCCCACATATGAATATCAGGACTTTGTTCTGTGTCACTTCATACATACAGAGAAATTAGATGAAAACATGGAAATACTCTGGCTGTAAGATTGCACTGTAACACTACATCATTTCTTAGACATCAGATCAAGAACATACAGGAATCTCAAAAGAGAGAGAGACAAAGCAGGCTGCTCTGTAAGAACAGAGAGCTGCAACTCAACACACCTTACTCTAGGCTGGCTTTCTGCAGAGTAGATTGCTGCTCAGAGATGTTCCCCTACACAGCCCCTAGCCCGCAAGCAAGACCAGGAAACCCATGAGCATTTAAAGTGATAGCACTGCAATTTTAATATAGTTTTCTGTGTACTACAGACTTGTCCATGGCTGACAGACTTGCCCATCCCATTTGAAATATGCAGCAATTTACCTCCCCCTTTAAGTGCCAAAATTTCAAAATGGGGAGACAACCTGCTAGTCAAATGACAGGGTTTTGAGGATGAGCAAAGTCCTGAGATACATCTTGTAAATGTAATGGCTGCGTCCTGCCAGAAGTGACTTCATAGATAACTGGCTATAGCAGTGCCCTACAATGGCAATTCCAAGTAGTAGAGTCCACTGCTGTGGAAGGCTCTTCCTTCCCATGCTCCATTGCTCAGCTGTTTCAGGTTTATGGAACAACTAAGCAATCCACTTTTACAAACTTCCATTTAGTGCCTTTAATTAATGACCCTGAGAGACCTTGCATGTCTATTGCAGCACAGTATTGAGCTCTGTAGCGAAAGGGCTCATAACAATTCCCTTCTCATCAGTTTGCCAGCTCACAGCAGCTGGAATTACATCCCCATAGTCTAGTGTCAGTACAATGGCTTCACTCCAGATCTGATCCACAGTGCACAAAACATAATCCCCACTATGCATATAACATGATGGGGTCTAAATTAGTTACCACTCAAGAGAGAGAGAGATATCTTTGAGTCATTGTGGAGAGTTCTCTGACAACATCCACTCAATGTGCAGCGGCATCAAAAAAGCGAACAGAATGTCAGGAATCATTAAGGGATAGGTAATAAGACAGAAAATGTTATATTGCCTCTATATAAATCCATAGTATGCCCACATCTTGAATACTGAGTTTAAAAAAGATGTATTGGAATTGGAAAAGGTTCAGAAAAGAGCAACAAAAATTATTAGGTGTACGGAACAGCTTCCACATGAGGAAAGATTAATAAATTCGGGACTTTTCAGCTTGGAAAAGAGACGACTAAGGGAGGACATGATAGAAGTCTATGAAATCATAACAGGTATGGAAAGTGTAAATAAGGAAGTGTTATTTACGCCTCATAACACAAAAATTAAGGGTCACTAAATGAAATGAATAGGCAGCAAGTTTAAAACAAACAAAAAGAAGTATGTCTTCACACAACGCACAGTCAACCTGTGGAACTCGTTGCCAGAGTGTGTTGTGAAGGCCACGACTATAACAGGGTTCACAAAAGAACTTGATACATTCATGGAGGATAGGTCCATCAATGGGTATTAGCTAGGATGGGTAGGGATGGTGTCCCTAGCCTCTGTTTGCCAGAAACTGGGAATGGGCAACAGAGGATGGATCACATCATGATTACCTGTTCTGTTCATTCTGAAGCACCTGGCATTGGCTGCTGTCGGAAGACAGGAGGCTGGACTAGAGGTACAAAACCAGCATGGTCGTCTATTAGGCCCACTTTGCACAAAGTCTAAGGACCATTGATGTCAAGTGAAGCCTTTTCATTGTCAAACAAAGGAGATCTCTCCATTGACTTTGATGGGCTTTGAATCAGGCCCTAAGTGATTTTATCAGGCACAAAGCAGTAGCGAATCAGGATAGGTCTTTGAGCCCAGGCCAACTTACTGATGCCCCCTGCAAGGTTCTAGCGAGGAGAGCCCATCCCCTTTCTTGTACGACTCCAGGCAGGTAATTAAGTGAGACAATGAAACAGATTACATTTGCATCTGGCTCAAATGAAACTTAACAGCACCAGGCAGCCCTGGCACACATTAAATGCCTCTGTCTAGAGAGATGCAATGAACCAGTTTTATTACAACAGTAATTTCGCGGATTGCATTTGGTGGTTATATATTCATGGGGTGGAGCCGGAGAAGACGGGAAAGCTGCAGAGGCTAATGCGTCAAGCTATATTTAGTGCAAGAAAGATAACACCATATTGTTATCTAAATATCCAAAAGGTCATTATAAACCCATTGATTTAACCTTAAAAAAGAAAAAGCCTCCATTCCTGGCTTCTGTTACTTAGTTATAATATTGATTTAATAAATAGGGATTGTTAGGAGCTGTAGGGGAATGCAAGAGTAGCAGGGGAGGATGTTAGTGTTCACTTTATTTCCTTCTGGCTCCTTTCATGTCCCAGATTCACTCATTGGTGTACAAGAACTCTCAGCCTGTGTCCAATCTGCAGAGGATTTGAGTCTGTTACAGCCCCAACCAAGTAATACTAAATTTTTAATCAAGCTGTAGCAGTACTTATGCGTTTAGCTCCAGAGTTCCCAGGTTAAAAATCCTCAATATATCAACCAAGATGACGGCCATCAGACTAGAGACCTAAGGCGCTGGCCTTGGCTGAGAGAGGCAAGCTCTAGAAGTGAGAGTCGTGGGACTTTCCCGCATCAACTGGGGTGTTCATTTGCCAGGATGGAAACATTATTCTTCATGTTAGTTTGGGACAAAACTATAAATTCAAGTGCAACAGGTCACAGACTCACCGCTCCGGTGCCTCCTGCTGGTCGTCCGGGAGTTAGCTCGATTTCAGCACTCAGAGCGTCCCCTGCTGCTGGTGTCCCTCTTGCCTCAGGCCCCTGTGTCACTCCTGGACCCCGGTGCCCCTTACCTTGGGGTTCTGCACACTGCAGGACCCCCACACTCTGGGTCTCCCCTCCCACGGGAACCCCGTGCCCCTGTGCACACCTTGCCTCAGTAGCTACTGCCAGTCCTCATCTGGCCCCATTTATCTGGGGCAAACTGAAGTCACTGGAAAGGGGGTTGGACCTACTGCCTTTCTAGGCCCCACTGTCTCCCTGCAGCCCCAATACGTCCTTTGGCCTTCAGAAAGGCCCCAGCCTGGGGACTCGCCAGGCCAGAATTTCCTGGCTCTCCCTGCCCTTCCCCAGCACGGCTCTGCTTCAGGTACCCTGTGCTTCCAGGAAGCTGGGTCCTTCCCACGCCAAGGCTGGAGTGAGATTCCCTGTTTCCCTGCTCACAGCCACACCTGGGGCCAACTACCTCACCAGCCTCCCTCAGCTGCTCTTAATCCCTTTTCTAATTGGGTCTCAGCCACAGCCCTCTTCAAGGGCTGCTTTTAACCCCTGCTCTCCTGGAGTGGGGCAGCTGCCCCACTACGCTGAGAAATAGGACAACTATTGGGGAGGGACTGTGCTGTTGTCTTAATTTCCCAGTGCTTCATCTTGTAGGTGGGTGTGGGAGTCCTCTACACCCCCTGTCATCTGACATTGTAATCCTCAGTCCTGGGTGACATACAGGGCATGAGAGCTGTTCTGATTATACCTCTTAGTGCCCAACGAATGAGGGGGTGGTTCCCTTGATCCTTGGTTCTCTAACTTCCCCATGCTTGGCAGCTCGCCTGGGGGTCAGGTATTCAGACGGGAGCCAGTAACACACACACAGTGATGATACGTTCTGGAGTGCACAGATGTTGCACGGGTCCTCTGCATAGGGGTGAAGTTCACCTTTACTGACGAGGATTTGCCAGCTGGATGCTATTCCAGCTGCTGCATCACTCATACCAAATGCCAGATGGGTTCTGTTGGCAGAATCTTTATTATGAGTGATAAGGCAAGAAGCATAAAGGCCCAGAACCTCGAAAATAGTTGCCTAACTCCCCTAAATTACTTTGAGGATCTGAGCCAAAGAACCCAGAGTCACAGGTCAGGGTGAGTTTATAGGACTGGCAGTTTGTCGGGGCGTATGAGGGGGAATCATCAGCTTTGACATAGAGACAGGAGCTAATTATATCATGATCAGATCCCAATCACACAGCAGGAATAAAGACGACTCTCTGTTGTCATGGCTCGTGGCACTAGAGTCTCCATGAACCATGCCTACTCCACCATGTGTCCCAGCAACGGGTCTGGGCATTTACCAACTCATTGAGACTCCAAGTCACATCATTAGGGGAGGCTTGTAGCACCTGCTGCCTCAGAAAGAGTCCAGGGAAGGAATTCCGGCTCATCAAGAGGCACCCAACCCCTCCCTGGGACAGGGAGCACGTTCAGTAATTGGTTACAGGTTCTTACAAGGTGTAGCACGATCCCCACATGATAGGGGGAAAGCAGCAAGCTGAGTAGGCCACACATCAGTTGCTTATCTTAGGCACCTTGTATGGCCCCACTCACTGTAGTGTTTCAGCACCTTGCAATCTTTAATGCGCTGGTCCTCACAACACCCTTGGGAGACAGGGCAAGTGCTGTTAACCCCACGTCACACACGGGAAACTATGCACAAAGAGACAAAATGACTTGCCCAAAGTCACACTGGAAGCCTGTGGTAGAGCAGGGACTTAAGCTCTAGTCTTTGGGGGTCTGGCTTACACACTAACCATGGGGCCATCCTTCCCCACTGCCTTTGGGCTCCCTAGTCTCCTGCCCGTTAGGACTAGGGGCAGTGATAATCGAGCCCTTAGATTGTGAGCTCTCTGGGGCAGACACAGTCTCTTCTTGTGCATCCATGCAGCACAATTTGATCCTGACTGTGACTTTGTGTTAGTGCAATTCAAATAATAATAATAATAATAAATTGTCATTAATAATGACGTAGCTTCCGTCTCTCACCCTGCACAATCAAAATCAAAGGGAATCGTGCCATTGATGTCAACGAAGGCAGGATTTGGCTCTTTTACTGCAATGGGTGTGGATGAAGTCACTGGAATGATATAAAAAAAAGCTTGCCAGTAACAATGTCGGCTATTTTCCTCCATTACTGGCTTTCCTCCCTAGTATGGCCTAACACTGAAATATACTTAATTAATGAGCATTTCTGGCTTGATTTACTGTGGACGTGTGTGATAGATTGCTCAGCGTGCTGTGTGTTTGCGCAAAGGATTGTAGCAAAGTATTATAAATGTTTCTCTTTTACCTTTGTGCTTATTGCCTGCAGTGCTTTAAGCAGCACATTCAACACTGCCTGCTATTTAGATTACCAGAATAATACGATGGGTGCTTACATGCATTTATGAAGAGATCTTTTCTCATTCCTTAGCTTTGTGTTGGGTTTTCATCTTCATTCTAACGGAGTTTCGGAACATTCTGCACGCGTGGTGCTCTCAGGACAGTGGGGAGTGCCAGTGAAAAACCCTATGAGAGCCGCACAAAGTGAACGGGGAGGAAGGGTGGTCTTGTGGTGAAGCCATTGGCATGGGATGCGGAGATACAGGCCCAATTCCCAGCTTTGCCACATACTCCCTTTGTGACCTTGCTTAAGTCCCTGAATCTCTCTGGGCCTTTGCTCCTCATCTGTCTCCTCTATGGAGGCTGTTAGCTCTTCAGGATAGAGAAAGTCCCCTTGTTTCTAAAGTTTAAGGCTAGAATGGACCATCAGCTCATCTACGGCAGTGATTCCTAAGATTTTTACTAAGGTGACCTACCAACTGCATTTTGTCTTTTTTTTGCAACCCAGCTGGGTGGTGCCTGAAATTATAGGCCAGCATCCTTCTCTTCATCCACTCTCACCACCTCCTCGTCCCCTTCCTTGATGAGGAAGCACCAACCACCTGCAGCAACATAGAATCATAAAATTATAGGACTGGAAGGGACCTCGAGAGGTCATCTAGTCCAGACTCCTGCACTCATGGCAGAACGAAGTATTATCTAGACCATCCCTGACAGGTGTGTGTCTAACTTGCTCTTAAACTTCTCCAGTGACAGAGATTCCACAACGTCCCTAGGCAATTTATTCTAGTGCTTAACCACCCTGCCAGGAAGTTTTTCCTAATGTCCAACCTAAACCTCCCTTGCTGCACTTTAAGCCCCTTGCTTCTTGTCTGGTCCTCAGAGGTTAAGAAGAACAATTTTTCTCCTTCCTCCTTGTAACAACCTTTATGTACTTGAAACCCGATATCACGCCCCCACTCAGTCTTCTCTTTTCCAGGCTAAGCAAGCCAATTTTTTTTCAGTCTTTCCTCAGAGGCCATGTTTTCTAGACCTTTAATCATTTTTGTTGCTCTTCTCTGGAATTTCTCCAATTTGTTCACATCTTTCTTGAAATGTGGCGCCCAGAACTGGACACAATACTCCAGTTGAGGCCTAATTAGTGAGGAGTAGAGAAGAAGAATTACTTCTCGTGTCTTGCTTAAAACTCTCCAGCTAATACATCCCAAGATGACATTCACTTTTTTTGCAACAGTGTTACAATGTTGACTCATATTTATCTTGTGATCCACTATGACCCACAGATGCCTTTCTGCAGTACTCCTTTCTAGGCAGTCATTCCCCATTTGTATGTGTGCAACTGATTGCTCCTTCCTAAGTGAAGTACTTTGCATTTGTGCTTACTGAATTTCATCCTGTTTACTTCAGACCATTTCTTCAGTTTGTCCAGATTATTTTGAATTTTAATCCTATCCTCCAAAGCACTTAGTATCCAAATGCCCTCCAAGCTTGGTATCAGCTGCAAACTTTATAAGTGCACTCTCTCTGCCATTATCTAAATAGTTGCTGAAGATATTGAACAGAACTGGACCCAGAACTGATCCCTGCGGGACTCCACTCGTTATACCCTTTCAGCATGACTGTGAACCACTGATAACTACTCTCTGGGAACAGTTTTCTAACCACTTATGCACCCACCTAATAGTAGCTACACCTAGCATCCTTTGCCCTGGCACTTCAATCCTAATCCCAACCCACTGAGGACAGGACATTCTGAGCAGGGAGGAGTTTGAGAGCAAGCCCACTGTGCAGTCATCCCTCAGTGACAGTTCTTGTCCCATGGGGCTAGGCCTGGCTCCCTGATCTGAGTATTGCAACCTGGACAGCGTGGTCGCAACGCCACTCAGCGTTGGCTTGACCACCAGTCGTCCGAGGGCCTCCCCTCTGCCTAGAACTTTCCCTCAACCCACTGGTAGACTGGGAACCACTGTTTGGGAAACACTAATCTAAGATGACCTCCTGCATATCACAGGCCATTAATATCACCCAGGTAGCCCTATGTTAAGACTAAAGCTTTTAGTTAGATGAAAACATTTCAGTTCTTGGGAAACTAAATTGTGTAGCAGAAGAGAGACTAATATGCTACCAGTTACATGTCCATAGCTTGCCTAGATGGGGCCCAGTTCTCATTTGGCACCTCTAGGCACTACTTTGATAGATAATTCCAAAGTCACCACAGTTAGAGTGATTGGGAGCCACCATGGGAAGGAAGTGGCTGTGTTTTAGATGCTCCTGCAGACAGAACCTTTTCTGTTCAAAGAGAGGCAAATCTAGGAGTGGTTTATAAATTTTTTAGTGGTCTTAGGAGTGGTTTATAAGTTTGAGATGCCCCACTAGTACTGTAACTTCAACAGTTGTTTATTTGTGAAACCTGGAGGAGCACTGTTTACACCAAGAGTAAAGTTGCCTTAACTCCGTCTCTTCAGGGTGTGGATTTGTCACACCCCAGAGAGATGCCTCTACACCAATGTTACTTTTAAGTGTAGGCCGGCCTAAGACACCATCTCTGAGATTGACTCTGGGCCTTGAAGCTTTTTAAAGCAAAGTGAATTTAGTGTGGCTGAAGTCATTTATCCTGGAAGAAACCAGGAAGGGGCAGAGTAATCTCTTTCCCTCTTCACCCTCATTTCCCACTATCCTCATGCACAAGGCAGTCTCTTTATCGACAAGTACAGTCAAAATCTTTGCATGTATGAACAGTTTCCTTAGCTGAGAGTCTTTAAGGCCTGATCCAACGCCGAAAGAAGTCAACGGGAGTCTTTCTGTTGATTTCACAGAGATGTGGAGTGAGCCCTTAGGCTCTCTGCACACTGGAGATGCAGCCTAACCAACAAACCTGTCTCCCTGAATGTCTGTAGCCATATGGAGGGAGGCATTCTTCCATCAACAAAAGCTCCATCTGTACTGGGGATTAGGTCATCATAACGATATCGGTGAGGGATGAAGAATTTTCACATCCCTGATCAGAGGTAGCTATGCCGACCTAACTTTTAAGTGCCGCTCAACCTTACGTGCCTAACGGCTTTGTTTCCCATTGTCCTGCACCTCATCTTAGCATTTACATCAGTGCAAAGGGGGGGGTTAAAATGAGGCCCTTGTGACTGAATAGCATTTCACACCTGATTGACACCCGTGTAAATGACAGCACAAGGCACAGAGCAATGGCGAATCAGGCCCATAGCATTTAAACGGTTAAGTGCATCACCACTGGCTGCCCTTTCTCGTGCTGATGCTTCCTTTATACACAGGACCAGCCGCTCCTGAGCCAGTCTCCTCTGGACTGGGTGTGTGTGAATTTCTCATTCTCGATACTTTTCAGCTACACTGAATCATTCCCAAAGTGGTGTCATCCTGTCTGACACATGCTTAATGCTTAATTGTTACCGGAGGCAGTGCTGCTATTGATTCCTTTTAACCCGACTGTAACTCGGACCCGTCACTGACTCCATGATGAGCTCCGGCAGCTGGGATGGCGTTTGCGTTGGTAAGTGACACCGCTGAAGCAAGGTTGATAATATTATGCGTCTCTGACATGGGAATCAACCTCAGGGTGAGCAAGCTGCTTTGGAATATAATGAATAAATATCCTTTGGTTTTTAAAGTGATGCTGTCAAAGGCTTTCTAAAAATACTTTGCAACTGGGGTTCATTTTACACTTTTTATTGTATGTGACACCATCTCAGAAGCTTTGAAACAGCATGAACTGGATTTGCCGCTGTGAACAGTAATGGAGCCCCAGGGCTGCATTCTCAAGGCCAGTTAAAGGCTCCTTTGAGCCACTCAGGTGTCATAAAGAGGCTGTAATCTAGCTGCAAATTGCCAGCAGAGAAAGGGAATTGCCCACTGGTACATCTGCATTGCAACAGGGCTCTGGGCTTCTGCAGTGTGGCCTGGTGGCTACAACGATAGATGTGGGATTAGAAGACTGGGGTTCTTATCCCAGCTCTGCCATTACACCACTGGCTGACCTTGTTTAAGTCACCTCTCTGTGCCTTGGTTTTCCCATCTGTAAAATAGGGCTAATGATAATGATGCCCTTTGTAAAGGATCTGGAGATGAAAAGTGCTGTATAAGAATGGGATGTTATTACTCCCTTCTCCGCCCCTTGCACAAGGGGTGTGGAGCAGCTCCTCTCTCCTGTGCAAGTGGTGGAACTAAGAAGCCTAGCAGCAGGTTTAAGGAGTGTTAGTGTCAGGCCTGGTCCTGCAGATTACAGGAACAATGAATCTTCTGCCCCATAGAATTCTACTCTGCTTGCCAGGAACTTAGTGGTAGCCAAAGGCATTCACCCTGCCGGCAGAGGAATGTTAAAGTTCTGGGACTGTAAGAGGATTATGCCAATAGTGTCACCCCTGCTTACTCAGGAGTGCTGAATATACATAAGCACATGTAAAATCCCCACAGGTTTGGGGCCTTCCCTTGCCACTTTCACCAGGGCTCAGTGTGAGCTACTTTCTAGAGGGCGGTGAGATCCATTTCAGGTGAGTTCTTCTGGAAAGAGCTGCTGGATTTGCTGAATTCCTGGTGGCAGCCAAGATCCCGTCTTGTCTCGTCAGGAGCGTGGACGTCACTAGGTGAAGGGACATGGTGTTATTCCTGGCAGTTATGTAGACATGGAGGCCGCAGTGAGAAGATCTGGAGATCAATGTGTGTGGAGCTGTGAATTCCTCCCATTCTCCCTAGAGGGCTGCGAAGCTCAGAGCTGAGAGTGAGACACTTTGAATAGCAACACTGCTAAATGAAAAGCCTAAAGCTGTAATGCACAGCTAACTATTATTATTGGAGACAGGCCCATGCCACAGTGGTCAGAGGCGGATGCAATGAGAAAGATATGCAAAAGAATGACTATATAGGGCTTATATGCATTCTTCCTTCAGACCATGATCCAGTCTCTAACTATTGGGGAACAGGAGGAAACGTTCCCTGTGGGCAGGATATACCAGTTCTGCTACTGCAGGGTTTCTCGCACTTTTTTCTGAGGTAGCTTGTGTTGGCTATTAGAGCTGGCTGGGAAACAATTTTCCCATCCCGTGAAAATTTTTCAAATTTCAAATATTTTCCTTTCCACACTGTGATAAAACCAAGTCCTTTGAGTTTCCTGGGAAACAAGAGAGAGAGAACCAACTTAGCACAGCCCATAGTCTGCTAGGAGACCGAGCTTAAGGTCCCTGGTATGCCTGATTCAAAGCACGGGTGTGAACCAGAATTCCACACAATCCAAGTGAATGGTTTCACTGCTAGGCTATTGGCTATTCTGGGATGGCTCTCCCTCTCTCTCTGGCTTTGACTAGAAATTCCATCCTGAATCCGAGAAACATTCCTGATGTAAGTTTTGTCAGAACTGATATATTTCCGAAAAAAAAAGTTTTGACAAACCAACATTTTCCAACAAAAATTTCTTTGTCAAAAAATTCCTCACCAATTTTTCTGGCCCCTGTCAGGGGCAAGAGTAAATGGAACCCTGAGCTGATTCAGTCTAGCAAGTCTCCTGTTTGTAGGTAGAAAAACACTTTAAAAAATGCTTTGCCCACATTTCTGCATTTCTCTGATTTAAAGTACTAAACTCCATTTCTCTCCTACGTTCACCTGTAGAAGTTCCCATTACAAGCAAAGAGACACAGAAATGTGTGTTAGAGGTTTTGAAGCTATTCTTTCAAATCTTTAAATGGCATCTCTTTAACTGTCCATAAGGAGGTGCCATTCTTCCTCTGCCCTGCACATAAGGTATAACATGCACAATTATCCCATGCACCTGAGGTTCATCTAATAGGGATAATTACATGACAATCACAGAACATATTCCCAAATTTAACCTTTCTCCCAAGCTTGGCTGTTCTTACGGATTTCCCTGTGTCTCTGCCCCTCATCCCTGCCAGGACTGATGCTTCTTGGACCATGCCTCTGAGTGACTTAGCCAATATACCTCTCCATTCACTCTGCAGGTTTCTAGCAGCTGACATCATGATGTTTCTGCACCAGAGCCCAGGGCAGGGACCTAGAGCTGGTCAATTGGTTACAGTATTAAATCCTTCCCCTCCCCCCTGACCAAGTCAAATCCAGCTGCTGTTGCTTTCCGATGATGGGAAGGCAGAATGATAATCCCAGGTTAGATCTGTGAACCCCATTTTGATAAGAACAGCTCTGCCGCTTTCCTGTCTGCGCTGGTACGTCTATGACATTCATCACCATCATGCCTGGGTGCATCCTGAACATTAAAATATTCATCCTCACAATGCCCCAAAGAGATAAGGAGTTATTAATGCCATTAAAAATGGAGAAATGGACACAGAAAAATCAAGAAAGTGGTAAAGTCGCAGGTGAAGGGGGATATTGAACCTAATGCTCCTAAATCCCAGGGCAGTGATTTAATCATAAAACCATCTTATACTTAGATTAGGGGTACTGGAACAGGAGAGGACAGGGGTCCATGACCCCCTCAATTTTAAGAGTGGAGAACTATGTCTTCCCATTTTTTACTGGCTGTAAGGGAGAGCAAAGCAGGCAGGGGGCAGAGAGCTGTGAGCAGGGAGCAAGATCTTCGGGGGAAGAGGCGACACAAGGGAAGGGTCGGAACAAGGGTGGGGCCATGGTTTGGGCGCCGGCGGCCCTGCCACTTTTAGAAAGCTTTTACTGCTCCTGACTTAGATTATAAGTGTTTTGGGACTGGGACGGCCATCTTAGTTCTGTGTTTGTACAGCCCCTAGCACAATTGGGTCAGGTCCGTACCTGAGGTTCGTAGGCATGACTGCAATAGAAATGCAGAAATAAATAATAACCCTGATTCCCCCCACCCTGCTAAGTAAGGAATAAATCACTCATCTGGTTCCTCAATGTTCACACTCTTCCCAAAGAAAAAGTAACAAGCTGGACGTGCCCCAGGCTTTTCTCTGAGCTTCGCTCTCTGACGGCTCAGTCCAAATAAAATGACCAGTTGCTTTGCTGGCTGGATCATCGCTCTGGTAAGATCACATGCCTGACAGCATAATGGATTTCATTCCTTTATCTTTGTAGGCGCAAACCATTTTTTATAGTGTGTGATATCTCCCCGCTCCTGCAATTCAGCCCTGTTCCACACGAGCTTTAAATGGGTCAGGGATCAGTATTCCACGGGGTGTTTTAATCAAACCGTGATTTGAATGCCTGCTGGGTATGTGTCAGAATTTGGGCAGAGGCATCAAAGGGGAGAAGCATAGAGCAAAGAAAGGAGCTCAAAATGATACACAATAATTAAGTTATTCTTCATCTTCAGGTTTGCTGCGGAGGACAAGATTGCTACAAGAAGGCCCAGATGTTTCTCCCGCGATTCCTCTCCATCTCAATGCCTAGGAGATGGAAGATGAATATGCAGCATTTTCTATTTGTGCTACTAAACTGCCCATGAAATGCCAGCAGGGAAATGCGATACAGAAACACAAGAATTCTCCCACGAGCTATGCCCAAGAGAGAAAGAGAGAAGAACATCCCCCTTCAGCGGGAGAGGATGCACCTCAGCTGCTTGTAAGCGTAGGAAACGGAGATAGGCTGAGCGCAGGGATGCCTCTCGCCTCCAGAGCGTCCCCTAGCGTCCGTGTGTGGTGTTGCAGGGGTTCTAGCGCCCCTTCAGTTTCTCTGGTGCCAGAACGTATTGTCATTGCAGGAGGCCTCGCCCTGGTGTTGCCAGTTTTGGTTGGATGTGTTCCTGGAGGTTTCATCACGACATCATCTTGAATCCTTAATTCCTGGAGACTCCAGGACAATCCTGGAGAGTTGGTAACACTAGTCCAGGGTCTGTAACAGTTTGTTCCCCTTTTAGGATTAACACAGACATCTAAAACCCAAGAAAGCCAACGTCCTTTTGAACCCGGCCTTCAACCCAACTCTCAGCCTCTTCCATGTCTGGTCCTCAGACCTTCCCTCTTTGTTGGGATGGGGTGCTGGGACCAGGGGAATCCAGGCCTGCCCTCTCCTCTAGTTCTAGCCCAGCGACCCTGTTTCAGGCAGATAAGGACAGTTTCTTCGATCCCTCCACCACTTCCCTACCTTGACTCCTCTTGTCAATGGCGTCATCAGGTCTCTGGACACTGCTGTCTCCAGAGCCCCTCACCATAGCCAGTTCCGAAGGCGCCTTCTGGACATGGCTCCCAGCCCTTCTCTGCTGCAGCTGGACTTCATGGCGAGGAGCCCCTCACCTTTAGAGCAGTGGATATCACCTTCCTCTCTTTCTGCAGAGCCTCCTCTCTTCCTGCAGCTGGGGCTTGTGCCTTGGGCCTATTGCCTTCACATAGTCAGCAGCAAGGGTTCTCCCAGGCCCGCTCAGCTAAGCACACTCTCCAGGTAGTCTTCCAGTTCCGAGGGGTCAGCCGGCCAACCCTCACCGTCAGGGAGAGGAAGTAGTTTCTGTGCTATGACAGGATTCCTTCCAAAGCATCCTTCATTCCCAGTCAGTGCCCTTAGGTCTCTCTCTGTATCTACTGAGTCCTTCCAAACCCTTCACAGGCCAGGTGGCAAGATGGAGGGGACCACTAGGTGTTACCCCCCTCTGTGGCAGACAACCCTGTTCCACAGATGTCTTCAATGCTAATGGTGTGTTTTGCACCAGTCTGGTTTTGAAGATGATTGGCAGTTCTGCACCATGAAATGTGGGTTAAATCATAGCCCTAAGACACAGCCTGCCTTTGAGCGTGGGCGTAGAGTTGAGCAAACCCTCTGCCACAGGTGCTAATGGGGAAGCTGAAGAAGCATTAGTTTTGGTAGCTTCTGTGCAGGCTTGGCAACATAAACACACACACACACCCATCTTATATAATTACAACCAGTGGAGGATAGCAGAGAAAGCAAAATACATGTTTAATAATTACTTGCCCTGGAACTTTTTCAGGACTTGAACCCAGGACCTTCAGCACTAAAATCTTCTCTACACTTAAGATAAAGGAACGCTGTGCTGAGGTGGCAGCTGTAGTAGACTATTAGCCTCTTACATGGACCAGCCACTTGAGGGAGACAAATATACACACCCTTCCCTGCAGATTCAGTGTCTCCCTGTGGTATATGAAGGAACAAGCTGTAAATTTGCTGCTCTTCCAATATGCATCCTCATTTTGTGTGTCCTACGTAATCCCATGAGGGCTGTTTGTGTTTTGTAGATGGCAGGATCTGCCTCCAATGCCAACACTGGTTTTGAATATCACCCTTCTCACACCTTGCAGGGAATGCTGTTTGCCAGCAGATACTCATTACCATCTGCGGTAATCTTGGCAACATCTAAAGAGAACCGCCAGTGAAAACTCCTGAGGGAACCCTGGGAAGGAGATAAACCGGGACTGGGTTGCTGAGGCATGACACTAGACTTGAAGCAATAGGGGAAGATTAGGATCATTGAGTTATCTGCTGTTATCTAATTCAAGGAAATAACCATGCACCCAGCACATACTGTATTATCAAATGCCTGGAACTCCACTGAAATGATGTTAAGCCGGGAACTTCATGGTTCCAGCTGCCATCCTTAATTCACTCCTTGCCACTGCTATGTGTGTCAGGACTGCCAGCGTCTTAGAGCAATGGATGGCCAGACATTGCCACGTGCACAGCATAAATCTAGGGAGTTAGGGAGAAGGCTGTAATTTGGCATTGCTGTTTTGTCTAAACTAGAAGCAACGTTATTTTAAAAACAATCATTTTATGCTACGGTCTAAAAGAGAAGGAACAAAATGCAAATGTGCGCTCATGACATACACACAAAATACACATAGGAGGTAGTGACAGAAGTTTATTTTAAAGTTGTTTAAGTTTCTTTTAAAGCTGTTTTTAAATTTAGTTTTGCCTGCAAAATGTTGGTGGGGAATGTGGGTTGTAGTTTGACATTTAGTAGCCCAAGAGGGATTTTACAAGTCAGAAAAAACCTGCCTGGGAGAGAGGCAGGTCTTTTGAAAAGGACGGAGGTATGTCACAGGGTGGCTGGCCCCTATAAATGAAGCAGGTCTCCTGTTCTAGAATGGGTCCTCCCAGTTTGGCCAATGAAGAGGGTAAGGAAGCATCTGGAGCTATAATGGATCAGGGAGAATACAGGTGTGAGGGAGACTTGATGAGTCAGGTCTCTGACTGGGGAAGGGTCAGAAGAAGGGGCAGGCGAGAGCCACCTGGGATCAGGAGTCCAGAGTAGGTTGCAGAAGGTTGTTCTGCTGGAGAGGACTGGAGGCAGGAGAGCAGCAGAGGGAGTTACTTGCTGATGTCCAAGCCAGAGGGTTGAAGCCCAGGGCCGGAGAGGGCGGAAGGCAGTTCGGCTGAGGGGCTTATCTGCTGACATCTCCATGCCACAGAGCTGGACCCAGGGGGACCCAGAGTTTGCAGGAGGAGTGAGGGATGTACCCCTGGTGAAGATGATTACCCAGAGAGAGACTGGGGCGGGGGGTTCCTCCCGGGAAGAGTGGGGGTTTAAGGACAATAAACACCAGGCATGGGAAATGTACTATATCTGGGATGTCTGTTGGGGATTATTTGAACTACATTTTGATAATAAACCTACCCAAAGGAAGGGTGTTGTTTAAGCAGGCGATTCAGAAGTGAAGTTACTGGGAAGGGAGAGACTGAGGCAGGCACTCTCCTTCTGCCATAGTCTGCTGCAGGAGGTTGCTCCAGGTGGGGCTCCCCCTATGATACCAGCCCACTTTGTTCCACACAGACCACTAAACAAACACAAGCTAGCCACAAGTTTCAGCCATGGGTAACTTTATATGGATTCGGATACGTAATCTACAAGTGAACATCCCAGTGAGCCTCTACAGCTCCCCTGAGCTGTCCAGTCCATCGTGTCAAAAGCCTCTGACCCTGATAAATGCAAACTTTTTTTTGCATTTTCCAGTACTGGCTTAGTAGACAATGCGCAGCAACCAATAATGGCAACTCCCCCCCCCCATTTGAGAATAATAAGTAATAAGTCCAAGACAAGCTTTTTTTGTTTCCATGCTGGAGGAAGACAGAGCTATTGAAAACTCAGCGTTACCTATTAACACTTGAAAATTGTCCAAGTCATAACAAAAGGAACATAGAACAGAGTGGGAGTTTTTCCAGCTAGGTAATCATACCGGCATTATCTTAGTGCCTATGATTCAGTGCAAGACGATGCTTTTGCATGTCTTCCCCCAACCCCAGGTATTAGTTTAAATAGGTTTTTGACAGGGAAACCCCCCTGTCTCTTCTCCCGCACTCTCACCCTCTCTGAAAATATGCCACATTTCTTCTCTTTTTTGGAGGCTGAAGGAGGGGATTGGGAGGAGCAGCATGGAACAATCAGAATAAGATTGTAAACTCCTGAGACCCATCTCACTCTGCTGCAGCACCTCACACAATGGGTCCTCAGTCCTGATTGCTCTAATACAAACAATAATTGCCAAGGTGTCATTTTGTGATGAGTTTTCTGGATAATTGGAAGCATTTCATTGTCATAATCTATTCTGCCTTTGTAGACGAGCCCTTCACTGCTCATTGCACAAATGAGCCAGAGACCACGCTGTTGCCAACACCAGTGCCCTTTTATTTTCTTGTGCAAGTCCCCCCTACCACATATATACAGCTATGTACACTCACTGAGCTACTTGGAGGACAAATAGCTCCTGCAGCTAGCCAGGAACAACAGCAACTTGCTCCACCTCTTCCTATTCCCCCTTGTGTGCTTCCTTCCTGCCAGCTTTATCCTTCTGGCCTGGAAGGCGCACAGGTGCTTTGCCTTAAGCCCTTCTTTCTAAGGGCCACACCCTGCCAGCTCCAATTAACTCCCCTGGCTGGGAGCTGAGCTAGCAGGAGCTTAGCTAACAGGGGCTCTGTAACAGGGTACTGGCTCAAAGCTTCTTGGCCAGCACGCTGTTACAGACTGAACAGGTATATGCTTCCTGTGAGCTGGGCTCTGCCTCTGATAGTGCAAAGAACGAGCTATGGAGCCTTTCACAGCTGATATGTGACCAGTCCAGATCAACAGGGACCAAAAGTAATTCCCATCCTGATGGCTGCATGACGGCTGGTCTTACAAAAGTTGATGCCCTCCACCTAGCAGATAGGCAAAGAGAGGCATAATTGGCAGCGGCAGCAGAAAGGCTGAAAGTACAGCAGAAATTAGAGGTGGAAGAGACTAATTTGATCCCCTAGTTAATTCCCTGCCAAAGAAGAATGAACTGCAGAGAGGGGCATTATGGTTCAGTTGTAATGTGCACTAGGTTGGCAATTGGATGCCTTGGGTTCTAGTTTCAGCTCTGCCACTGACTCACTGTGTCATCTTAACCAAGTCATGTTGCTGCTCTGTGCCTCAGTTTCCCTGTTTGTACTGACCTTTATAAAATGCAGTGAAATCACTGGCTTAAAAAGTGCTGTTGTAATGGGCCTGGACTCTGAAATACACTCCTGCTAGTATGGAGAATCAGGTGCTGGCACTGTGGAGCAAGAGGAAATTATAGGAAAGAAATCACTGTCACTGGAAAAATTGAGTGCAAGAGAGTACAGGCTGAACCAAAAATGTAGCCAAACAGGCTAAAATATTAAAGATCTAACAGGGTTGTTACATGTGTTTCATGCTGCTTAACTGATTATACTCCCAAAGGCTTATATCCTCCTTGTAGCATATGCCAAGACGTATATAAAACCTGGGGTAAAGTATCCCTGTATTTGTGTCTACTTTGGTAGTTCTCAAGACTTGGTTAGGGACATGAAGAAATTCTTTCAGGGCTTCACCAGAGTGAGGCCACTCTCCAAATTTTATCACAAGTCTCACGGTGTTTGGTGTTTTTTCTTAAAGCCCCAGCCCCTGGAATCATGGGATTATGTGAGACTCTCCATTTTTGTTCAAAAAAAGAAAAATGTTTCTATCTCTGATGATTGCAGAGAAAAGCTTGAAGACAGATTTGCTCAGATCCCAGAAGACAAATACAAGAACCCAACATTTGCTATCTTTTAAAATCTCAAGATTTGGGGTGTTGGCTCCTGGACTTTTGAACACTTAGAGTTGGCAATATTGCCTCTTGAAATCTCTCATCTCAAGTATTGTTTCTTCTTCAGGAGACACCCAGTCAGCAGGGGCGCTGGGACAGGTGAGGCCAGGGGACCATGTCCTCCCACTTTTTACCAGCTGTAAGGACGCGTGACAGAGGAGAGGGGCTGGAGAGGAGTGAGCAAGGGGCATGGTCTTGGGGGAAGAAGTGGCGCAGGGGTGAGGCCTTGGGGAGAGGGGTGGCATAGGGGCAGGAACTCGAGCAGAAAGGGCAGTGAGGGTGGGGTCTTGGGAGGAAGGGGAGGCGCAGGGGACAGGGTCACAGTTCGGACACTGGTCCAAGAACTGCTTTCGCCGTTCCTGACAGTCAGTCGTTCCTGGGCAAAACTGTGGAAAGGCATTCCAGAGAAAGGCAAGACTGTGAATGGGCTAGAAATAAGAGGGTGAAAGGGTGAGGGAGAGCGGGAAGTGCAGAGGGGGAAATGGAATGACACACTGTAGTTCATCATGAATATATACCATGCTGTGAGCCTAGTTAATAACTGACATTCACTTACATGGATTTCTTTCTTTCTGATGAAGCTAGGTGTATTATTAATGGGTAATGCAGCGTTTGGATGATAATAAAACTTTCAGCACCTTGCGACCCCCCTGATTGCCTCATGACCCTGCCGGGGGTTACGTGCCACCTGTTGAACATGAACAGAGAGCCTAAAATTAATACAGCATTAACGTTTTATGAAAACGTATTTTCCTCAGAGGTGATTCCCCTCCTCCGTCCTGGTCCTTTGACTTATGAAAGTGTCCGACGGTAGGTTTAATGTTCATGGGATTTGAGATGAGAGATGGTATGTAAAAGCAGTCAGTGCTCCCGGCGAGCTGTAATGCACTCTCAGCTGATTCTAGTGCTCATAGTCAGGCCCCTGTTAAACTTGCAGCTTCCACCTTCTCATTGGTACATGCACTTAAAAAGACAAAGAGCCTTCGCTGCTTTCCTCTGTTGCTTCTACAAATTGCACACCCTGGGTCCTGCTGTAGCGATACCCTCATGCTTCTTCTGTTTGCTACTTCTATGGAAGAATGAAAGGAAGGAATAGCAGGACTAGGAAGAAAAGAGAGAGCTCAGTAGAGACAAGGAAAAGGAATCTGAGCATGTACATGGGGGAAATGCATAAAGGCCCTGATTCAAAGCCCATTAAAAGTCAGAGTCTCTTCACTGACTTCATCTGGCTTTGGACCAGTCCTAAGGTGGGTAGCAAAGTTAAGTTACTATGAAAGATGGAAGGACTGCAGATGTGAGAGACCCTAATTGGCAGAGAAATGTGAGCTACCAATCAATAGAGTGGAAGGGCGGGGCCTAGAGCAAGGGGGTCATGACCCCAATGGGGGCAGTCACAAGGTGTTGAACGTTTTATTGAGGTCTAAACAGAACAACATCTTGTTCCCACACTCCCTGCCCACCTTGACCCTTCAAGGTCAAGTATTCTTTTAACCTCTCCAAGCTCACACCCAAATAGATGACACTTAGCAGTGAGGTCATCGATACCTTTCTTACTCAGACGTCTGCAATAAATGTAAGGGGGTCGTGAACATGCTCTTTTCCTTCTGTCATGCTCCCTGCCTGGACAGAGATACTTGTCTTGCTAATCAATCTTTCTTATCCCATCCCATCCCTCCCTCTCTCTCTCCTCCTGACTGTCCTCTTGCAGCTGAAGGGAAAAGCGGGACAGTGTATCAGATCAATGAATCTGTGAGTTTCTTCAGCATTCACAAGGGTTGACTGATGTGAACTCACTCGGGCTGTAGCTCCTTTGATCGCTGGTGTGACACCGACAAGAGTCCAGGATCATTTCACCTGTTGTCGTTCTCTTTGGGAAACTCAAAACTTATCCACAGTATCCACCTCTCCTGTCAATGGGCACCCTGGAAACGTGTGGACAGATAGAAGGTTACACTGGGTCCCAATTGGATTGCTTGTTACTCCTTGTCCTATTGACTGGTAAATCGCGGGCATTAGGAAAGTCTCTAGGGGTCAGATCCCAGCTTCCCTTGATTGAGGGCATACGGGTGAAAGGAGCAGCCCCAAACTTGCTGTGAGGATACAAATGTGGGGTAGTGAAGAGGTTACAGTGCAGGAGGCACTAGACACCCAATGTGCCCCACACCTGTGTTTGCATTGGTGCATGGAGCCATTTGTCCATACTTCCAGACACACTGCCCTGATCATAATATAATGATGGATTTGCAAAGCACTGTTCTGTGGCCATGCTGGCCAAAGCAGAAAATCTGCTTGTCATGGCTGATGATCATGGAAAAGGAATGGTCATGTATTTGGTCATCCAGTTGGGGAGCAGAGCTTTGCAAGGCTGATATAAGCCATGCCGGCTGATATAACCCATGCTGTGTAGCTCTTGTGCATCAGGAAAGTTACCAAGGGTCAGAGCCTAGCTCCACGTGCAACGTATTTGGTACAAGCCCAGCATAGATTGTCAGCAGGGTTTAAACCTGTGACTTTCACCTTCAAAGCATAGACTATCACTTCACCTAAAAGAGAACTCAGTTTTGAGACAGGCACCATATTTTTGTTACATTTGTACAGTGTCTAGCACCATGGTGTCGGGCCTTTAGCGGGTATTTCAATACAATATTATTATTAATTATTACTATTGTTGTTACTCCATTAGCTTGTAGCAGTAGTAGGCTACTATTCTCTAAAGTCATGAGAAGAGGCAACAGCCCCTATTTTGCCATTGCATTACGAATAGATAGGCTGAAATTTTCACAGCAGCAGTCTAAGGGAGTCTGATACCCAGCTTGGATGGGATTTGGATGCCTAACTATTCCCAGCCATGTGTGATCTATACAAAATGAAATCATAAATAAGTACTCACTGATCGGAAAGTTGGGTTTCCTGTTGAGAATATAACCATTTGAATTTATGCAGATTATGCATTCCTGCCAGGTGTTTATTTTATATTTTTCCTCCCTTCCTCCCACCCCCAGCTACATTGTAAAAGAAAAACTAGGTAATATTTGCTAATGAGGCAAGTGGGAAATTCCTGTGTCCCTTTAACTTATTAGGAATAAAAGATATTTTTAAAAAATAGCTGACCTTTTAAACCTCACTAGTTAGAAGCATCTCCTTGGGACAGGTTTAGTCAGCAATGGGTCCTTCCTGGAGGAATTATTTGTAATTCATTGGTAGCAGGGGTAATAGCCACACTCTTAAAAATTCCTGTGCTTAAAGTGCCATCTGGTGCCATGCTCACAGAGCTAGATCCTTCATGGATGTAAGTCAGAATAGCTCCAGTGACTTTAAAGAGGCTACACTGATTTACCTGGAGCTGGTGAGCAGGGTGCATCTCAGAGGTATCATGTTCCCTGTTTTACATCAGCTCCTGCATTGTTTCTAACCATGATGTACTGTGAACACAGGGCTGTGTGGGAAAACATGCTGTGGTGTGCAAAAGCACAGAGCTTCGTCCCATTCCCATTAACTTCAATGGGAGCGACAAATCTGCTATTAAGTGCATCTGTTAAAAGCTGGATTTATGGGCATTTGCATTAGCCAGAGCCTGAGTGGCAGACGCTCTGTTCTGATTAATAAAATCTGTCAGCAAATCTTGAACTCTGTTATAAAACAAAGTTCTGATTTTGAAATCAATGCTTTAAAGCTGAGAGGCAAGCTAACATATTTTGCTGATTAAGAAGTCAGGAGGTGGATTTACATATGTTACAGTGGATTTACCAGGGCTTTTTCCTCCTCATGGGTTAACAAAAGGATGGATTTAGAGGAAACAGCTGAGGTAGAGCACACAATTCAGGCTAATCAACTCGACTGGAAGCATTCTCCATTTACAAATCCTGCCTCTGAAATTTGCATTGGTGTTAAAGGCCTCCATTTTATAAGGGCTTGATTCTGTCAGGCAAAGAGATGGTTTTGCAGTAAAGCCCAGACTTGTTTTTGTGAGATCTGGGCTTAGTTCCTAGCTCTGCCAGAAATTCCTTGTGTTAGCTCAGGTAAGTCATTAACACTGAGACCTAAGGGAACTGAAACTCAATAGAAATTCAGTGCCTCGCTTCCCTTCCCCAGCCTTAATCTTTTTGTGCACCAGTTGCCCATCTGCGAAATGGATGTTGTAATCCTCCATTTCCCCCATGCTCATTAGATTGTAAACTGTTTGAGTCAGGGAGTATCTCTCACTTTGTGTTTGTGTGGCACTAGCACATCTCGGTCGGGGTGCCTATGGGCTGCTGTAATATAAGCAGTAATAACAGTGAGATGCCTTACATCTTCTGTGAGGTCAAGTAAGGAGATAGGTATGGTAAGGGGTTCAGCACTTTGCAAAACTGGGAACTGGGATCCAGAGTGGATTCTACGCCTGGAGCTGCCCAAACCCTGGATGCTGACGAGGATTGGCCCGGAGTACCTGCTGCCGTCTACACCGAGGAGCTGGAGGAAGCCTGGAGACTCAAGATACCAAATCCCGGGGTGCAGGAAGTGACCCAGGGTAGTCCCGCAGCAGAGCCCAGGGTGGTTGGCACGTTGCAGATGGATCCCCGCCAATGCAGGGGCAACCGATCCTGCCCCTGCCAGGGCCCTGGACTGGGACGTGGGAGAGTAGGGTGGGCCCGCGTCCCCCTTCCAACCTGCCCCAGGGTGTCTGAACAAGGAGCAAGGAGGCTCTACCCCTGAAGAGGAGCTTCCCTTCCCATCACCCTTAAAGACTGTTTGCTGGCTGAAGTCAGCCCTAAGACTGTGTTTGCTGGTTGAGGCCAGCCCTGAAACTTTCCTTGATGGCGACCTGAGCCTATTCAAGTACAGGCCCCAGCTCCCACGATAGACTTGTTTGTTTGCTGGCTACCTCAGCCCTACCAGCCCAGGCCCCAGCCTGCTTATAGTCTGTTTGGATTGCTTGCTGGCTGAGCCCCTCCCAGAGTAAAGAAAACCCTTAGGTGGCCTCCCATCCGTGGGCCAGGTGACGGTCTCCTACAATGCCAAATTAAAAAACATGGTGAGAGGACCAAAAATGTCACCATGGCTGCAATGGAGTAAAAGAAGTGGTTGGAGGCAGAAAGGCATCCTTTAAAAATTGAAAAGAAAATCCTAATGAAGGAAATAGAAAGGAACATAACTGCTAGCAAGTCAAGTGTAGAAGTGTAATTAGGCAGGCCAAAAAAAGATTTTGAAGAGCAACTATGTAGTGACACAAAAACTAACAGCAATTTTTTTTTAAAGTACATCTGAAGCAGGAAGTCTGCCAAAAAATCAGTGGGTCTATTGGACCATCAAGGCGCTAAAGGAGTGTTCAGGGAAGACAATGTCATTGCGGAGAAGCTAAATGAATTCTTGGCGCCAGTCTTCGCTGCAGAGGATGTGAGGGAGATTTGCACAAATGAGCTGTTCTTTTTAGCTGACAACTCTGAGAAACTGTCCCAAATTGAGATGTCAATAGAGGAGGTTTTTGAACGAACTGATAAATTAAACCGTAATAAGTCACAGGACCAGTTGGTATTCACCCAAGAGTTCTAAAGGAATTCAAATACGAAATTGAACTACTAACTGTGGTATGTAATCTATCATTTAAATCAGCCTCTGTACCAGATGACTGGAGGATAGCTAATGTGACAGCAATTTTTTTAAAAAGGCTGCAATGGCAATCCTGGCAATTACAAGCTGGTAAGCCTAACTTTAGTACCATGCAAATTGGTTGAAACTACAGTAAAGAACAGAATTACCAGACACATAAATTAACATGATATGTCGTGGAAGAGTCAACATGGCTTTTTTATAGGTATATGAAGACTATGAGGGAGTCAACAAACATATGGACAAGGGTGATGCAATAGATATAGTGTACCTGGATTTTCGGAAAGCCTTTGAGGTCCCTCATCACAGGCTCTTAAGCAAAGTAAGCTGTCATGGGATAAGAGGGAAAGTCCTCTCATGGTTCAGTAACTGGTTAAAGACAGGAAATGAAGGGTAGGAATAAGTGGTCTGTTTTCAAAATGGAGAATGGTAAATAGTGGTGTCCCCCACAGATCTGTACTGGGACTAGCGCTGTTCAATATATTCATCAATGGTCTGGAAAAAGGGGTAAACAGTGAGATGGCAAAATTTGCAGACAATGCAAAATTACGAAATAGAGTTAAGTCCAAAGCAGACTGTGAAGAGTTATAAAGGAATCTCACAGAACTGTGTGACCGAGCAACAAAATGGGAGATGAAATTTAGCGCTGATAAATACAAAGTAATACACATTATAAAATATAATCCCAACTATACATACAAAATGATGTGGTCTAAATTAGCTGTTATCACTTCGGAAAAGATCTTGGAGACATTGTGGGTAGTTCTCTGAAAACATTCACTCAATGTGCAGCGCCAGTCAAAAAAGCTAACAAAATTAGGAACCATTAGGAAAGGGATAGATAAAAAGACAGAAAATATCATAATGCCACTGTATAAATCCATGGTCTGCTCACACCTGAAATACTGTATGCAGTTCTAGTAGCCCCATCTCAAAAAAGATACATTAGAATTGGAAAAGACACAGAGAAGGTCAACAAAAATGATAAGGGGTATGGAACAGCTTTCATGTGAGGAGAGACTGAAAAGATGAGGACTTTTCTTCTTGGAAAAGCAGCAACTATGGGAGATGTGACAGAGGTCTATGAAATCATGAACGGTGGGGAGAAAGTGGATAAGGAAGTGTTATTTACCCCTTCTCATAACACAAGAACTAGGAGTCACCCAATGAAATTAATAGCCAGGAGGTTTAAAACAAGTAAAAGGAAGTACTTCGCACAACAAAGTCAACCTGTGGAACTCATTGCCAGGAGATGTTCTGAAGGCCAGAAGTATGAGTGGATTCAAAAAAGAATTAGGTAAGTTCATGGAGGATAGGTCCATTAGCCAAGATGATCAGGGATACAACCCCACACTCTGGGAAACCTAAGCCTCTAAGTGCCAAAAGTTGGGAGTGGATGATGGTCACTCGGTAATTGCCCTGTTCTGTTCATTCCCTCTGACGCACCTGGCATTGGCTACTGTCAGAAGACAGGATACTGGGCTAGATGGACCATTGGTTTGGCCCAGTATGGTTGTTCTTATATTCTTATGTGTAATGGGGTGCCTGGCCAGGACTGGGCTCCTAGGGGTTATGGAAATAATAATAATAATAATTAATAATGAATAAAAATGGAGAGAGGAAGAGGGGAAGAGGGAGTTAAAACAGAGGAAAGAAGCAGAGAAAAAAGGGACTAGAGAAGGAGGCTAGAGAGCGTGAGCTGTCTACTTCCCACTCTATTATTCACCTAGGTCCCGGTGAAGGCTGGTTGCTGCTGGCTGAGTTCCTCCTTTTCTCTGTTTTAAACAAAGCCGCATTCAGGCTCTGTTGTCATCAGCGATAAAGCCGTACAGACCCTGCTGATTTATCTGGGTCTCTTTCTTTTGCCTCTGTCTTTCTCAGGAGCGCTCCAAGATGCTGATATTTGCAGAAGGTGCAGTGTGCGTGCCGGATAAGCCAGAGGAATGAATATATTATAATTCCCTCCCCTTCTGCTTCTGACAGCGTCAAGACATAAAACTTGGGGAGCGTGAAGCTGTCCCATTCAGACACACAGCCTTGAGAAGTCGGTCAATATAGCTTTGTATCCAATTGCCATTAGAACAAGCTTATCAGCAGGGAGCCAGAAGCACAGAGCACAGAGGGTGACAGGAAAATCAAAGTTTCATTCTTTTGGCAATTTGTGTCTGGCCCACTTTTCCTTCATGGCTGGATCAAGCTCTGATCCTAACTTTAATGTGGGCCCGTGCTTCTCGTTACAAAAGGGTGGAATTCATTTCAGTTCCAGAGTTACTTCCACCCCTCACCAATCCGGCGCTCTCTCACTTTTATTATCTACCTCAGAAATAAAGAATCATGGTAGAGATATTGGCTTAGATTCTCTCGAGGCATGGGGGAGGGGGAAGTGTAGTGGGGCGGCTGCCCCACTCCCACAGAACAGGGGTTAAAAGCAGCCCTGGAGAGGGCTATGGCTGGGCGAGGCTGATTGGGGAAGCAGCCACAGCTGTGGCCAGCTCAATTAGGGCCCAGCTGGCTCTGATACCAGCCTTGTGGGCCAGAAGCTGGAGGAGTGGAGAGAGAAGGACCTAGCTGCTGGTAAACCCCCAGGCTGCAGGCCTTGGTGAAGGCCTATGAAAAGGTACTTTGGTGCCCTGCTGAGGAATAGGGCAATGGGAACTGGGGAGCTCCAGCCTGGTAACCCCCCAGGCTGCAGGCCTTGATGAGGCCTATCCAAGTACTGGGGCTACAGGGTGCAGCCCGGGATTAGGCAGAGGTAGCTGGTCCAAACTCCATGCTGATGACAACCGGCCATTACAGACTGCAGTCTGCCCCAGTGAGCAGGGGTAGATAATGACTGGCAGTAGCCACTGACGCAAGGTGGGATTAGAGGGTTGGGGGTTCCCTGGGAGGGGAGACTCAGAGGGTGGGGGTACTGCTGGGGGCAGAACACCAAGGTAAAGGGGCACCAGGGTTAGGGAGGGACATGGGCCCAGCGGCAGGTGAGACACTGGCCAGAAGGAGGAGCTCTGGAGCTGAAAAAGCTAATTCCCCGGATGACCAGCAGGAGGCGCCGCGCCAGTGAGTCATTGCCTCGCTACAGGCATTTTCACCTCCTTTTGTGACTTGGACCCCTGACAAAGTCACTTTTAAGTCCACCCCACCTTCTGGGATGAACACGGAGTCCAATCCCCTAAACTGAAATAAACGTCACCCCTCACTCCTCTGCAGGCCCTTCACCCCTTCCTGGGCTCTGCAGGCTGTGTGGAGCGACACCTCCAGGGTCTTTCTCCTTGGAGGAGGTGGGGGGTCTTTCCTTCTCTCCCGTACTGTAGCAGTCCCACGAACTCTCTCCAGCAGCCGCAGCCCTTGAGCTGGGGAAAGTTGCCTCTTTCTCTGGCCGCCGCAGCCCTGCACGGTTCAAATTCCCCCTCACCCCCTCTTCTCACCCCACTTCCCCCTCCCACCTACTCCCTATTCCCAGCTCAAGGCCATCACCTCACCTTACGTGGGTGCCTTCTCCAGCGTCCAGGCATCTAATTAGTGGAGCCACGCCTATGCGGCTCCATTAATTTGGTGGGTGGCCCTTCATTCCCTCATGCGCGGCCACCCAAGTGTGCACCTTAGAGGGAACTACCCGCATACCACCTGAATGGAGCTCGCGGGCCACTGGTGGTCCGTGGACCACAGTTTGAGAACCTCTGACCTAGGCCATTCTCTCACTCCCTAGCAACCAAAGAGGGACTGCACAGTTCTTTCCCTGCATCCCCTTCTGATCCGGGCAGCCTTCTTTTCTCTTCACCACCCAGCGCCTCTCCCAGCTGGACTTCATCTTCAGTTGGGCCTGTCCCACCCTGCATGGGTCTTAATTGGGGTTGCCAGTCCCAGTTAACCCTTTCAGTGCCAGGGTGGGGGTATATACCTCACCACAACAGAGTTGCTAGGGTGCACACAGAAATAATTTTCAACGTGGTTCCACCTCTAGCACTTGCCCAAAGCTGAGTGCTGCGTAGTCCACACGCCAGATGGAGACGTGTGACTTCCAACCAGTGTTTTGGGCATTCGGGGGGAAGGATGTCTGAGCCTGAGGGCAGAACGGTTCTTGTTCCTGGTTATTGATGATTTTACAGCCGCTAAGCCAGTCTGCTTCCCACAGTGTCATAGACTCTTATCAACTGGCTTTCATGTACTTTTCACTGTAGAACTGAAAATTTCACACGGCCCTCAGAATAACCCCTTCACTGCTGGGGAAGAGGCTAGTTAGCTGTTCCTCAGTCCTAGAGAGCTAAATGGCCTTGGAGATGAAAGTGGCAACGAAACCTTCCCCACACACTCCCTATCTTCCATGGGCCTGCCTACGGATCCGGAGAGACCTCAGGGGTGAGAATAGAGTAGTACAATTTCTGTGTCTTGTTCCCCTCACAATTCTAGGGTACGTCTATGTAGCCGGCCACAGCAAGTCTCCGAGCCTGGGTCACGGTTCACAGTACTCAAGTACTGTGTAGCTATTGAGGTTCAGGCTCTGAACCTGGAGAGAGAGGTGAGCTTCAAAGCCCAAACTCCAGCCCCAGACGCAACTTAAAAACGTAGCTATTTTTAGTGTGGTCATACAAGCCCCGCCAGCCTGCATCTGTCCACCCAGACTTGCTCTTGCAGGCTGCTGCTGGCTGTGTAGACACAGCATGGCTTTGTGGGCCATCAGGAGGATTTTCCCCCCAACCCATTTCCTTCCCTTCTGCAGGTTTTATGCAGGCAGTAGCTCACACTTTTCTTCTACATCAGACCCAGGCTCTAGCTTGCAGGGAGCTCTTGCTGTTAGCTGAGACACCCCTCTTAGAAAGGACTCCTCTTTCAAGTGAAAGGAGCGAGACGGATCTGGCAGAATCAACCGAAAATTCTAAAAGAGAAAAGAAATCAGCTCAGGTCCGAGCTCCTGGGAGCAGGGAGGGAGACTGGAATTTTCAGAAAAGCTTGGTCCCCACAGCAGGAGCTAGATTTTCAAAGGCACTCAGCTTCCATTTTGTCAGAATGAAACATTTTGGATTTGAGGTCATTTTACATTTTTAGGGTATTTCTTTTTCAACCAAAATAGAAACAAATTAACTAATTGTTTCGGTGTCACCGAATCTCCATTTTTTCGCACACACACAAAAAAGTTCAAAAATCTTCACGCAATTCTAGTCTTCTCTAGGATTTTATCTCATGTTAGCTTCCACGTTAGCTAGGTTCTGCAGTGACAAAAAAGTCTCTGCTTCAAAGAGCTTACAAGCTAATTAGACAAGATGGGCAAAGGGTAGCAGGGGAATCAGGCCCAGATCCCCCAAGTTAGGTGCCTAATAGAGAATAAAGAATAGGAGTTAGGTGCCTAAATACTTTGGAGGATGTAGGCCAAAATGATTTACCTAAGTCTTATGGTAGAGCCAGGATTAGAACCCAGGTCTCCAGAGAATAAACCCTGTGTTCTAATTTGTACATTCAAGTAATATGAATAAGCATCTGAACTAAACCTTGGAATTTAGACGTCCATGACTAGATACAAGATGCACAGAGTAAGTGGTTGAGAAAGTCATCTTCATTGTGGGAGGAAGGTATTAAAACAGAAATGAAGATTTTATGTTTTCTAAACTTAAAAAAAAACACTTCAGAGTTTTGCCCCATGTCTTTTTATGAAACTGCTTTTCTGTTTAGTAGTAGGCTGAATCAATGGGGCCATTTCCCCTTCATATTTACGTAATTAGCCTGGTTTAAATCCTTCACTGGCTCATTGGAAAGAGGTTGATTATTTACAGTATGTGCAATTCAGATGTCACTGGATTATTAACCTTTGCTGTGTACTTCTCAGTCTCTGCATTACTGGATATCAGAGTTCCATCTTGCATGAAAAATCCATGCCAAAACAACCTTCAAAAAATAAACAACCCAGCTGCCTCATATCATCTCATTAATATCTGCAAATTGCAGAGGGGAAAATGCAACATTATTACAGTTGCATCTATGGGGAGGGTCCCTTTTTGACCAGGTGTTCAGCTGAAAATTGGACACCTGGCCACGCTAAGCCGCATTTTAGATCAGGGCCCCATTTTGCTGGGCGTTGCACAGATACACAGTAAAAAACAGCCTTTAACCCCAAAGAAATTACAGTCTAAGCAGAGAAGGCAGACAATGGAGGTCTGATAATCCTCATGTTTCAGGTGGTGAACTGAGGAATTAAGTGACTTTGATTGTAAATTCTTTGGGGGAAGAGGCCTTGTTCATGTCCTAAGTGATGTTTGATGGTACAGGAAGGATTCAGACTAGAATTCACGTCTGATCAAAATTGAGTGTGCAGCAAGCAGGCTTTTGAGGAATGCAAACATTTAAAATATGGGAGAACTGCACATCCGTAAGTAATGTGACATTTATATGGTAATTTGCCAATTAAATATGCGAGTGAGGGAACTTCTTTTTTTTAAAAAAAGTCTGCTAGTATGCGCACAGTGCAACATCAAATATCTTAAGTATGATGTTTCCGTGGTTTGAGCACAAGATTATAATTTTTGATAACTGGAGGCTCAACAATGTATAGAAAGATTCAAATATAAGTGTGGAGGCTCATCCCATCATGTTAGTATGAACAAAAAAATGTGATCCAGCTTCTCTGCTGGTGTAAGATGGCAAAGCTGTATTGACATCAATAGAGCGGTGCTGATTTACACCCGCTGCAGATCTAGTTCCCAATGTCTAATCCTGCCAGGTGCTGAGCGCCTCCTGACAGATTCTGAGTGTCCTCAGCTCATAGTAAAGTCAATGGGGGTTGAGAGCTCTCAGCACCTCATAGCAGAAGGAACTCAGTACATTGGAGGATTGGGCCCTCAGTCCCATTCCACAACAGGAAAACCACCATCATAGCAGGTGCTAATTGACTTCCTCATTGGCAGCCTCAGTGTATCTCCTTAGCTGAGAAGCCAAGGAATGAATGGACCATGGAGGCTCACATTCCCTCTAAGATTCATAGGTTCCAAGACCAGAAGGGACCACTGGGATCATCTAGTATGATCTTCTGTATCACACCGGCCAAAGAACTTCCCCAAAATAATCCGCAGAGCAGATCTTTGAAACAAACATCCAAACTTGCTCTAAAAATTGTCCATGATGGAGAATCCACCATGAACTTCGGTCAATTGTTCCAGTGGTTAATTACCCCCACAGTTAAAATGTGCACACTTTATTTCCAGTCTGAATTTGTCTAGCTTCAACTTCCAGCCATTGGATCACGTTAGTCCTTTCTCTGCTCCATTGAAGAGCCCTTTATTAAATGTTTATTCCCCATGTAGATACTTATAGACTGTAATCAAGCCTCTCCTTTACCATCTCCTTTTTAACATAAATAGACTGAGCTCCTTGAATTTCTCACTATAAGGCATGTTTTCTAATCCTGTAATCATTCTTATGATTCTTGCCTTGTCTCACCAACAGAGGTGGTTGCTACAAGTCAGGATTGATGCCTGTTGGCACAGGGTGGCATCAGGGCAGGCTGCCTTGGTGGTGCCCGGACATTACTTCTTCTGTGCCCAGGTAACCTCATTCCCCCGCTGTATTGATCTGTCCCCTCTCTCCAGCATCAGATTCAACTCTTACCCCCAGCGGCATATTATTGCCTAGGCCGACAAGGCCTAGGACTAGGGTGGCAAATTTTCAGGGGCAGCAAATTTATAATAGCCATAGGCGTCGACAGGTGCTTGTTTCCCTCCGCCCCTGGCTCCGACTCCACCCTTTCCCTGCCCCCATTCCAATCCCTTCCCCAAATCCCTGGCCCTGCCTCCTCCCCTGGGCACACCGCGTTTCCCCTCCTTCCCCTTCCCTCCCAGGCTTGCTGCACAAGAGCACTGGGAGGGAGGAGGGAGAAGCTGAGCAGTGGCAGCACGTTTGGGGGAGGAGGCAGAGTGGAGGTGAGCTGGGGAGGGGCACGGGGAGCTACTGGTAGGGCCGGGAGCAGCAATTATTTCAGGGCCTAGGGGTGGCAAAATCATTAATCCACCACTGCTTACCTCCACAAAAATTGCCTATGATACTAAAACAATTACCTAAAAAAATCCCATCGAACCAAACAAAAAAACCCACCACACATGTGCTGAGGAGGAAGTTCTGATCTCTGCTGCTGTTAGATTGCCTCTGACCATTGGGTGGTGGGGTAAACCAGCCTGTAGCAAATCTGTGTTTGCAATCTGAAGGGCTAGAAAGTGGATGGATGTACAGAGCATGAACAGGCTGGTGGCGGAGGCACCTCACAAAAAGCCACAGATTTAAAATGGCTACAAACTGCTGTGTGTCTCACTCCGAATGATTATATGAAATGGAAGCATAGGGAGAAGGTCAGGTCAGCTTGCCTCCAGGCAACGTAGTGTTCTCAGATCCACACAACAGATCTCAGCTCTAACACTCTCTACATCCAACCTGCAAACAACCTGCACTGCTGTTGATGGAAGATCTAAGTTCTGTGGCCAGGTGCCCTTGAGCAGAGGTGGGCAAACCTCTTGTCCCGAGGGTGACATCTGGGTGAGGAAATTGTATGGTGGGCCATGAATGTTCACTAAATTGGGAGCTGGGGCATGGGAGAGGGTGAGGACTCCCACTGGGGGTGCAGGCTCTGGGGTGGGGTGAAAAATGGGGAGTTCAGAATGTGGGAGGGGGCTCCAGGCAGGGGCAGGGGTGCAGGTGGGGGTGGGGGTGGGCTTTGGGCTACAGAAGGGTGGGACCAATGGGTTTGGAGGGTGGGATGGGGTCAGGGGTGCCAGCTCCAGGTGGCGCTTTCCTGAAGCAGCTCCTGGAAGCAGCAGCATGTCCCCCCTCTGACTCCTACATGGAGTCATGGCCAGACGGCTCTGTGTGCTGCCCCATCCTCAGATGCTGCCCCTGCAGCTCCCATTGGCCCTGTTTGCTGGCCAATGGGAGCCACGGGGGAGGTGCTTGGTGCAGGGGCAGCGTGCAGAGCACCCTGGCTGCCCATATGCATAGGAGCCAGAGGAGCGATGTGCCGCTGCTTTCAGGAGCTATGCAGAGCAAGCCCCTGACTCCCGCTCCTTGGCAGGAGCTCGGGGCCAGACTGAAAGGTCTGAAGGGCCAGATGCAGCCCTCGGGCCATAGTTTGCCCACCCCTGCCCACCCTGCCTTCTCACTGTTGACATCTGCTGGTGTACAGGGTGAAAAGCAGCCCAGAACTGCATGACAATTCTAGATGGGCAGAGGCTCCATGAAGAAATGAACTCTGTGCTGCCATCTATTGGTGAGAAAGGGGAAACAAGCAATTGGGCTGTATCTTATTTGCATTTCTGTTATGGGACATTTTGGTCCCAGTTCAGCTAACTTTTAACCTTGGGGGTACTAAAACATTATTATCCCTGTCAGGAAACAAAAGGACAAGAGAACTGCATCAGAAGTGCCTGGGTGAGGAGTCACCCTGAGCTAAATTACAGGCTGACATGGTTGGGTATTGGTACCTGACGAACGCTAGAGAAGGGAGATCTCATTTTCTGACGGCATCTGTGCTGGGAAGGACTCTATTCTCATTCTTATATGCCCTGGATCACTGCAAAGAAGTGGTACAGAGACAGCTTCTGCAAACAAGAGGCCATGGACAACGCAGATGAAGCAGCATGAGGTGTGGCCGCTCTGAGGTAGTTTTGATGAAGCCACAACGAGCAGTGGCCTACTTGAGGAAGGTCCTCCAATAAAGCTAAAATCCCTTTTTCTGCAGGGATAGGAGGTAGAGCCCATAAAGCAGACCAAGCAGCAATTCCCTGAGGCACTGGAGATGGACACATCTGAACTGTGGACTCTGCCAACCCTGGACAGCAAACAGTAAGTGGGAATGCAGGAAATGAGGGACATGGTTGTTGTAGGAACATTTTGCCTACTGGACACTCTGTGAGTGGAGGGCTGAGTTTGAGACTGTTGCCAAGACACCTGGGGCCGTGAGGGTCTTTACAGGTAGTGTTGATTCAATGTTGCTAGCTTTCCCACGTTTATTCGTTGTCCCCCTTTCCCTGTTTGAAACCCTTGGACTCAGTACTTGTGAGGGGTAATATTGCCTGGTAAAGGTACCTGGGGGTGGGATATTTAGTTTTCCCAGGTTGTGGGAGGGATCGAGTTAGTTTTATTGTTAGGTTTTCAGGAGGGAACCTTAGATAATTACACCAGGCCCTTGTGGCTGCCGACAACAGCTGTCAGAAGGGTGAAACTGGTGTTCTGTGGAATGGAACTTCCTAGCTGTGAGTCACCCAGTGGGTCTGCAAAGAAGATTTGGTGGCAGGTTTGAAGAATTTGGGATCATGTGCTAAGGACAGATCAGACACAATAGAAGGGATCCCAATGGAAGCGATATAGGGATGAGATTTAGCTGTGGTCAGTGCAAGTGCCTCTCACAGTGAAGTTAGTGCGAAGGAGCTGATCAGTAGCTTTCGAAAACCAGGAGCCTAGCTGCCAGGGATTGCCAGCTCTTTGGGGCAGGGACTGTCTCTTATGTGCATGTCCGGCCAGTATAGGGCTCTAATCCAAGTGGGGCCTCTAGGTGTTGCTGGGGTCCAAATATTAAGTGCTTTAGGTGCCCAGGTTGGAATGTTTTTCCCTAAATGTAGCAGTGATGGGGAGACCACTGTAGCACCAGAAATTCAGGAAACAAGTCTGGCAGAGAGATTCTGGGACAGTCTTTTTAAGGCAAATAGCACCTCCAGCTCAGGAGAGGTGGATCATTATACTGGACAAGGCACTAGAAGGGAACAACTCAGCACCGGCCAGGAGCTGGACTAGATAACTGTCAGCATCTTCTCCTTCTCAGTTACTCTGAGGCTGCGAGCACATTGCATATAAATTGGCTCCCTTCCCTCCACACAACACAGCCCTCCGCCCCCACCTCTACCCGTGAATCATTTTTAGTCCATCCACCAATATTAAATAATAAAGATCCTTTGCTAGCAGAAATAATTGAATATCGGAGCTGAAAAGCCGAGGTCATCGGAGCCCTGGCCCCGTCTGAAAAGCTGCTCCCGTCAGTTCTGTGGAGCAGGACAATTGGCCAAGCTGTGACAGCACTGAGGGGCTGATCAAATCAATGCTCCCCTGCTCACCTCAGGCGAGGGAGGGGAGTGCGGTGCTTGCCGGGATCAGTAGGGCTGGGCAGGCTCTTGAGCCTGTAGGAAGGAAATAGCTGAATACCTCACGCCTGTGTTGTAATGGGCTCGGAGTCAGATCTGGGAATGGTGTTAAAGTGATGAGCTATCCTGACTGCTCAGGGTGGCTCCTCCAGGGGTCTTATTGAAACACTGGTCTGTAGCAAGGTGATGGACTCACCGGCGCGGCACCTTCTGCTGGTCATCCAGGGAATTAGCTCTTTTCAGCTCTTGGAGCGCCCCCTGGTATCTGGTGTCTCACCTGCCTTAGGGCTCCCATGTCCCTCCTGGACCCTGGTGCCCCTTTTATCTTGGGGTGCTGCCCACTGGCAGTACATCCACACTCTGGAACCCCCAACCCTCTAATCCCACCTTGCCTCAGTGGCTACTGCCAGTCATCATTTACCCCCACTCACTGGGGCAGAGTGCAGTCTGTCATGGCCACTCATCATCAGCACGGGGTAGAACCTCCTGTCTTTGCGTATCCTCAGGCTGCCCCTCTGCACCCCCAGTACCTGTGTAGGCAACACCAAGGCCTGCAGCCTGGGGGTTTACCAGGCTGGAGTTCCTAAGCTCTCTTGCCCTATTATACCCCAGCTCTGCTCTGCTCTTCTTCAGGTACCTTCCTCTCAGGCAGCCAGGTCCTTCTCCCTCTACAGCTGGAAAGAGATTCCTCCAGCTTCTGGCCCACAACCCTCTTATACGGCCAACTGTGGCCTGATTGCGGCATGGCTCCAGCTGCGGCTGCTTCCCAATCAGCCTAGCCCAGCCACAGCCCTCTCCAGGGCTGCTTTTAACCCTTGTTTTATTGGAGTGGGGCAGCCGCCCCATTGCATGGTCTATCTATCTATCTATCTATCTATCTATCTATCTATCTATCTATCTATCTATCTATCTATCTATCTATCTATCTAAAACAATCAGGAATTCACAGGTTAATGAAATATATACATTTCTGACACCAACCCACCAACCTTACCCAGTCGATTCATATACATGCAGAAATACAAAGACAATTCTTGCTGACCACCAACTAATAATCTTAACTCTGCCCCTGTAGCACCCATCTAATGGAAAATCCTTATAGAATGTCATAGGGTGAAACCAGCCTTCCAACAAGGAGTGATGCATAGACTTCCCAACTACACTCGGGGATCTATGCAGGAGAACTGGTTCGAAGTGAAGTCAACTTTGCTAGAAATGGCACATGAAGTCCTAGGAGTGATGAAAGCAGTGCCGAAAAGGACGAGAAGGGATACTTGATGGTGGAACCTTCAAATTAAAGAATCGGTTGAGAGAGAAAAAAGTAGCCTTCAAAAAATGGCAGGACAGTGGCTCGAGCTGTGATAAGATGGCATACACAGAGGCAAAAAAAGAGGCCAAAAGAAGCGTTGCCACAACTAGAAGTATGACCTGTGATGAGCTCCGTAACTGACTAGAAGGACAGGAGGGAGAGAAGACCCTCTGTAGACTAGAGAGATAATGACGGGGGATGTAAACAAGTTTGCTCACTTTAGAAATGAATTTGGCGTAACTGCAAACAAATGGAGAATCAATCGCCAAAGTTTGGAGTGATTATTTTTCGAGGGACAAACGAGGGAAACAAGAAGGAGGAATTAAGGACGTGTAAGATGAACCAGGGCATGATAGATTGCATACAGGAGGAAGAACTGCAGAGGAGCACTGAGGAAAATGGAAGAGACAAAAGCACTTGAGCCAGATGAAGTATCACTGAATGTGGAGACGTGATTGTGAAGGGAAGCTATCAAGTCTCTTACAGGTTTGTTTGGTGATATTCTTAAGAGAAGGAACATGCTGGATGGATGGTATAAAAGCTTTGTGGTACCTATTTTTAAACATCGAGGAAATACTACACTGTGTGCTAATGACTGTCCAGTGAAGCCCACTTCATGTGCTATAAAAGGATGGGAGAATATTACTGAGAAGTGTCTCCATGGAACAGTTGAAATTTGGAATGGTCGATATGGATTCTTGCCTGGGAAGGAGCACAGCTGATGCCATATTTACACTAGGAATCCTCGTGGAGAGGGTCAGAGAAAAGATGCAGCAGCTGGGTGTGGTCTTTGTGGACCTGGAAAAGGCATGTGATCATGTGTCAAAAGAAACTTTGGTGAAGTTTGCAACAGAGAAGTGTGCCAGAAGGATCTGTCTGTATTATCCAGGAGATGTATGCTGGAGGAGCTGCAGCAGTCAAAACTAAATGGGGCTACAGTACAGAATTTCTGGTAGACATTGGCCATCATCAGGGGCCAGCACTGAGACCCTTTTTATCTGCAGTTGTTGTGAGTGTGAGAAGCGAGAATGTCGGAAGGCAGCCGTCGGTGAACAGGCTGTTCGCTGATGATTTAATGATAGGTGCAGATGAATGTGAGACCAGGTAAGCTAACTTTGAATAGAGGCAACACCGTTTTGAGCAGGCTGGGTGTAAAGTGAACCCTGAGATTATAACTGAGGGACCAAAGGATATCATAGGCACAGAAGATATATGAAAGCATTTTAAATCCATGGCTGCTGCTGATGGTGCCCTTTGAGTGATGCCTGGTATTGTACTAAAGTGGCTTGGTACAAATAGCTGGAGCTTTCAACGCTTAGTTATTAGTATAATTCCTTATAAAATGTTCATTATCGATCACCAAACACCCATTATCCACTCTTAGCTGTAATCATTACTTATTAGTTATGGGAAACTAAACCAGGACTGTTTCTAGAAGGTACCAAAAAATGAGACTTTAAGGTAGCTCTGCACTGCAACTGAGCGCGCGTTCCACCACGAGTACTACAGACACGCATGAGCGCTGCTCAAGCTGGTGTGCTAAAAATAACAGGGTAGCCAGTGGCTGAGTGGGATTCCTGCCTTTCTCCGCCATCACCCAGAAATTAAGTGAGCTCTCCACCATCCCTTACTCCTTTTAGGCTAGCCCTGCCAGGATGATAGGCCCCAGCTCCACTGATGCTCCGCCAGCTCTGTGGGGGTCAGTTTCGTTTCCACCAGGTTTCATCTCTGGAAGTGCCTATCTCGGCTAGCCCAAGCCAAAGCGACCTTGTGGGTAATCATTTGCACAGCAAGGGGAGAAAATGGCTCTCTCTCTTCCCCCCAGGAGAGAAAACACTGGAATTGTTCTTGGGCTTGTTTGAAGTTCCTGAAATTGATTTCATTACTGAGAACAGCCGCCGCCCGCACCCTCTCTCATCTCTGCCTGCCAATGTGCAGCATTTTTCTCTTGGTTGATAACAGCATTTTTAATTATTGTAATTATCACTTGAAAATTGGGTTCCTGCCACAGACAATTCAAATTAGATTCTGTTACTTTTTATCTTTGTTAATGTCTTTTAATCTGAGGTTTCATTTTCTATCTGCAGTAAAATGTGTTTGTTTGTGTGTGTGTGTGTGTGTGTGTGTGTGTGTATATATCTCTTAGTATACACAAACATAAATATGCGCATGCACACAGATTTTAAGGCCAGAAGGGACCATTAAAATCATATAGTCAGACCTTGTGCATAACACAAGCCAGAGAATTTCACCCAGTGGTTTCTTCATAAGGCCCATAACTGATGCATCTCTTTTAGAAAGGCATCTAATCTTGATCCATCTTAGATAGATAGATAGATAGATAGATAGATAAGGGATGTGTATAGGGAGAAAGAGAGCTAAGGGGTGTGGGGATAGGTAGAGAGATAAGGGGCGTGATTGAGGACAAATTGATAGGTAGATAGATAAGGTGTGTGTATGGGGGTAGCCAGCTAGCCAAGATTTTCAGAAGTGTCCTGTGATTTTGGATGCCTCAGTTTTTGGGTGCCCAACTTGAATTGCTGGAAAGGGACCCTGAGTTCCAGGCATATTTTTCAGGCATTGTTGTCTCCTCTTCTCATGAGCGTGGTTTCTGTGTATGGATGGCCTTGGGTCCCTGCTCTCACAGCTGAGTACAAGTAGTTCCCGTTGAAGCTGTTAGGGGTGACCAGTTCCCTGCAGTGGAAGGATTGGACGCTGGAGTCTGATGTTATCCACATGGCAGACACAGCTTAGGGAACAGCAGGGTGAGCATCTGCACTATGCTTTGACAACGTGCCTTCAGTCCTGATCTCTGGGGACCATCCCTAGCTGGGGGCAAGGAAGATGAATTCCATTCTCTGAGCTCCATTAAATCCTCGGCATCTTAAGACCATCAACAATATGGGTATTGTGGTGGGGTGCACAAGTCTCACTCTGGCACTGGAAGGGGCCAGTTAGGTTACCTGGCTACCCCTGGAAGGTGAGCAAGGCCTAACTAAAGATGAAGCCCAGCTGGGGAAGGCTGACTACCAGGAAAGGAAGGCTGGAGCAGAATGTGACAGCAGGGAGAGAGATATTGAGAGGAACGCGGCAGTCTCTCCCTGGGACTAGAGAGTGGAGAGACTAGGAGAGTCAAGGGGGAAGCCAAGTCAAGATTGGGCCTGGGATCTTGCCTGACTCGGGGAGTCCAACAGGAAACCAGGGGACACAGGGAGCAGTCACTCAGGGTCAGAGGAGCAGGCTGTGGTGGTGAGGAGTCCTGATAAAAGGGCAGGGCCTGGATTCCAGAGGAGAGAGCCCTGGGAGACGTTCAGTGGCAGAATCGAACAAGGGGAATTTAAGAGGGATGAACGGTCAAGCCCACGCAGGGCAGAAGTTGGGTTAGGGTTATATTTTTGGTTTGGGATTTATTGAGGGATTCCAGAGAGGCCCGGCGCTGCGAGAAGGGTGCATGTAAACCATGGGAGAGGCCAGCTATGGTAGGAAGACGTCCAGCAAGGAATCGGATAGAGCAGAGTTGGCTACTGGTTATAGGACCTGGACTGGAACGCAGCAGTAGCAGGTTCCCCTACCAGCCACTGGGGAACATGGTGTGAATCCTCTGGGAAGGAAGACAAGGATGACAGAGAGCCCAGAGAGAAGGGCTTGAGGACCACAGAGTCCAGAGTCAGGGCTAATGACCTATTGTAAGGGCATTAGCTGGTTAGTTGTTGGACTCTGTTACCCTGGAGGGAGGGGGATTAAAGGGTGACCTGGCTGGAGGGCTGAGTCACAAGAAAAAAGCAGACAATAGTGGGAATGGAGCAACTGTCAACACTAAGTCATTTAACACAGGCCACCATGCACACAGGAGTGGAAATAACTGTTGGGAATGATCACACCCTGCTGTCTTCACAATGGGGAGCTGTGCGTGCTGGTGGTGATGTGATTCCTTGTACACTCCAGTCCCTCCGTCTGGGCTATTTTGTAGGAAAAAGAACCCCACACCTTTAACTGCAGGACTAAGCTTCAGTGAGACCTAGACCCAGCTCCCAAGCTCAGCAACACCTGTGTAAATCCAGAATAAATCCACTGCAGTCTGCCAGTCTCACTGGGCACAGATTCATCTGGCAAGTTTGCTCAGGGTTTACTGGGTAAAGCCTCTTCGTGTCTGAGCAGCTGCATGTGGCTGGGAAAAGCAGCTTAAAGTGTTGATTTTTCTTAGGTTTTTCTTCCCCCCCCCTAGGATTTCTTTCCCCCCAAAGCTTTTGGCTGCCGTTCCCGCTCTGAACACTGCACAGCATTTTAAATTAAATTCTGGACTCTCAGGTTCAGTGAGGCTCCTGAGTTTGGTTTGGCTGTGATGGGAGGGACAAGGCAATGGAAGGACCTGTGATGAGCTCTGTCTTGGCAAGGGAAAACTGATGTCTCTTCCCTTGAACACAACATGTGTTTGCTCCTTGCATTCTCCTTTGTTCCACTTGCATAGTCCCATTTAGGAGCCTGCAAAGGTAACCATTCCTTTCCACCAGGAATTCTGTCTTCCTCTCTGTCACTCATCTAGCTCCATATGCCAGCCAATATCTATCTATCTGTCTGTCTATCTATCTATCATTAGATAGAAAGGTAGGCTGTACTTCTCTGTCTATTATAATTACTATGTAATGCACCAATCACTGCAGTATATAGATGGACATTCGACTTCTTACACTTAGAGGTATCAGGTGGCAGGGTATTTTAATGTCCCTGTCTCAATCTCTGCTGACTCCATTTCTTTCAACACCTCCCTGTTAATATGATGCTACAGATTCTCACTCATATTGCTGGGGAATTACATTAAACCATCTGGCTAATGTTGTTCCCAATATTGTCCAACGAGGGTAAAGCCTTTGCCGTTTCACCCAGCCCTCAGCAAATGAGCGATGAGCACTGGGTCGCTGCCTCGGACACAGATCAACATCCCCTGGGTAGATTTACAAATCTCTTCCCAGGTTTCGTCTTGGTGCCTCAAACATCGGCTCTTCAAAAGGAGTAAAACAGTCTGAGCCTAGAGCTGGGACTAGTATGGAGCAGGGATCTCACTGAGGACTGAACTGCAGTGGTTGGAGAACAGGAATTTGGTCCTGATTCTGAGAAGTACCAGTTGCCCTCAACTACCATTGATTTCACCATCTCACAGGAACTGGCCCTTCATTGGGTCCACCACTGGCATAGTGTTTCGTACCCTTTTGCCCCTCCCATTTAGCTTCTCTGCCAAATTCACCATGTTTCTGGCTTGGTGCAAGTTCTTAAAGGTACTAGTAACTGGCTCTGGCGATGCTTAACTGTTGCAAGGATCCGATCTGTGAAATGAGGCCTGATGTGTATGTGTGGGTATGCTTGCACGTGTGTGTGTGTGTGTGTGTGAGAGAGAGAGAGATTCAACACAAATATTTCAAACTGGCAAAGAAACCCATACTCAAGCTGAACGAAGAAGAGCAACTTTAATTTTTTTTTAAAAGGGGGTGCGGGAGACAGGAATTTAATTTATTTATTTATTAATCATGTTGCAAGCTTCATTCAAAATACCAGACCCTCTTAGACGTGGAGAAATAAACCTTCCCCTGCCTGCTCTGGAAAAGAAATAATCAGATCCTGCCTCTTGCAGAGACAGAATTTTAATTACCTCTGAAACTTTCATGGTCCCATCTGAGCTGCTTTTCAAAAGCTATCTAACAACAAACAATAACCTCATTGCTTGCCGCCCGGTAAAAGCCGATGCTATCACTTCCTCCATGCACACGCTCTTCCCCATCTCTCCTGCTGCGGCATGGATCAATTCATAAACTCTGCTGCTTAGGAGGAAAAGTGTGTGGGGATGGGGGAGACCGTTCCATTTGCCCATCCAGGACTGGTGATGAAAGTTGGCCGTGAACTATTAGAACAAATGCCTGACTGAGTTTTGAGCAAAGCATTAGTGTTTGATACCCAGGTATAATTGAAAGCCATTCATTGGCATGTGAGAATGAGTAATACATAGCATCAATATTGTGGGAGATATGTTTATAGTGTAAAGAATAAGCTAATGTGCCTTTGCACGGCTGCCCTGTACTGGATGAAATCAGAATTGTGCAATTGTATCTCATAGGCCCTATATGTCTACAGTTAGCATTAACAGATTTTCTCCTGTAACTGAGAGTAGAGGTCTGCAAAGCTGCAGATATGTGCTTCATATCCGAGGATATCCATATCTGCGGACCACGTTTGAGGATCACAGATCAGAGGCAGATACAAATTTGGTATCCATCCCTTCTTAGAAAACATGTTTTTTGAGTGGGGAAAATCCCTTCTTGACCCCTGTTGATTGCTGGCTGAAACACCCCCACCATCAAACAACCCTGTCATACAATAGCATTCATCCATTTGTCCAGCATGCTCATAAAACTAATTAAGTTGTTTGCCCTCACAACTCCTGTTGGGAGGCTGTTCCAGAACCTTACTCTTCTGGTGGTTAGAAACCTTCTGATTTCCAGCCTGAATTTATTCATGGCCAATTTATAGCCATTTGTTCTTGTGCTAACATTGTCCTTTAGCTTAAATAGCTCTTCACCCTTCCTGATATTTACCCATTAATGTATTTATAAAGAGCAGTCATATCCCTCCCCTTCTTTCTGCTAATCAAGCCAAGCTCTTCCAGTCCCCTCTCATAAGACCAGGCCCTCCACTCCCCGATCATCCTATTTGCTATTCTCCACCTCTCTTCTAGCTGGAATGAATCTTTCTTGAACATGGGTGACCAGAACTGTGCACGCTATTCCAAATAATCTCTTACCAGGGCCTTGTACAAATGGCATTAATACTTCTCTATCTCTACTGGAAATGCCTCACCTAATACATCCTAGGATCACATTTCCCTTTCTCACAGCCACATCACACTGGTGGCCAACTGATGAGCCCCCAGCTTGTAGCAGAAATTCTTATTATTAGACACTAACTGCATGACCTTGCTCTTTCTATTGTCCAGTTCCATCTCATTTCTGTTACTCCAGTCTTCAAGGTCATCCAGATCTTCCTGTATAATGTTCTACTCATCCCTCTATATTGTTTTTGTGTTGTCAGCAAATCTCATTAGCATGTTCCTACTTTTTCTGCCAAGGTCATTAATAAAAATATTGAATAAAGTTAGTCCCAAGACTGATCCTTGAGGAAACTCCACTAATAATCTCCTTCCAGCCTGATAATTCACCTTTCAGCACAATCCGTTGCCTTCTTCCATTTAGCCAATTTCTTATTCCCCTTACAATGCTTGTGCTGATCCCCATCATCTGTAATTTAACTAATAATTTCCCATGTGGCACAGAGTCAAATGCTTTCCTGAAATCCAAGTATATTAGATCTACAGCATTTCCCTTGTCTAAAAAATCTATTATTTTCTCACAGAAGGAAATCAGGTTAGTCTGGCATGATCTGCCCCTGGCAAGCCCATGTTGCATTGCAACCTATTTACCATTTACCTCTATGATTTAATTACTTTTTCCTTCACAATTTGTTTTAAAACCTTGCATAATACTGAGGTCAGACTAACAGGTCTATTGCCCAGATCACTCCCCCGCCTTTTCTTAAATATAAATATGTTAGATATTGTTTAGTCATATGGTACTAGGCCTGAATAGATAGATGTATTCTTGCGACTGGATGAACTAGTTCTTTCAATTTTCTGGTGTGAAAGTTCTCTGGTCCTCCTGATCTGAGTGCATTAAGCCCTTAAAATTTTTATTCCACCTAGGATGTGGTTATTTCCATTTCTAGACACTCATTTTCACCAGCCAGACTGTCTTCAGGCACATGTTCCCTGTTATCATTGCAACTGGAAACCAAGGCATTCATTCATTTAGTTTTAGGGCCATACATACATCCCATTAAGATGGTCCTGCATGATGCAAGCCATAGAATTTCACTCAGAGATTCCCCAATCCAGCCCAAGAACTTGTGATTGAATTGTCTGAGCTGGTTCCCCAAATTTGCGCAATATGTTTTTTTTTAACCCTGCCCTACCCCAGGTATGAAGACCATGCAAAATCATAGGAACATAGGAAATAGGACTAGAAGGGACTTCCTGGGTCATTACGTCCAGTCCCCTTCTATCACAGGACACCTCGTAATATAATCCTGTTCGTAAATTTATCAAGTTCCATCTTCAAACTAGTTACATTGTTTGCCCCCACTATTCCTAGTGGGAGGCTGTTCTAGAGCTTCTCTCCTCTGACGGTGAGAAACCTTCTTCTAATTTCCAGCCTAAATTTACTCCTGGCCAGAGTATTCCCATTTGTTCTTTTGCCCTCTAGCTTCAATGTCTGCAAACTGAAAATCTGACAATAATATTTGGTTCAGGTCAACTCAAATATTTTGTTTTGATTTGAAATTTTTTATTTCTAAACAAAAAGTCATTTTGAACCAAAAAAATTGAACGTTTCATTTAGAAAATGTAAAAACAGGACGTCTCAACAATTTCAAACCTTTTTTCAATTTTTTTTTTTCAAAATGGGAAATTCGTAGAAAAACTCTTTTCAGCAAAAAGTTTCGGGTTTTCATGAATCAGCGTTGTTAATGGAAAAACATTGCCTACAATAGGGTTGCCCGTGATAGTAGGAGACCCAGACAAGTCCTTTGCAATCCTTTATCCTATGTCTCAGTGAAAAGAAATCCCAAGTAGCTCAACTTACTAGCATTCACAACCTTATTAGCATTCACAGTTAGCTCTAACAGATTTTCTCTTGTAACTTAGAGTAGAGGTCTGCAAAGGACCTCTCTGGGGAGGCCATGCTGTCTAGTGGTGATAGAACTGGCCTTGGAGTCAAGTGATTTGGGTTCAATTCCTGGCGTTGCTGCGTGATTTCAAGTGAGTCATTGTATTTTTGTTGCCTCTCCCTCCCTTTGTCCTTATGGTTCAGGCACTGATGTGTTTGTGCAGTACCCAGAACAATGGGATCCTGAACCAGCTTGGAAGGATTTCTAGGCACTCCTACGACATAACCAAGGGTGGTAAGAAGCAGCCCCTGCCACTACACACAGCCTCCCTGAGCAATCTGCTGTGTCAACAAAAAAAGAAATAAACCAAAGGCTTTGATCGATTTGTGCGGGAAGAGGAGGGGTTGCACGATTAAGGGAAATAAATGAGAGGCTCTGACGAGTCATGTGGCTGTTTCTCCTAACGGCAGGTGCACCCAGGGGAATCAACATTCTGGAATGTCCTTGAACGTACAGAATGAAAGAATGAAGAAGAAAAATAATCATCATCATAATAACAAGGCAAGACGTTGCAAGAGAATCATCAGGCGATTTAGAAACAGCCCCAATCTTGGAGAAAACCTGCATGTACCCTTTTATTTTAAGCGGCCCTACCTAGTCAACCTTACCTGATTTAAATAGTGTAGGATCCATAGATCAAAAGATATTCAGATCTGTGCACAGCCCTCTCCGCCCAGAATTTAAATGACGGCATTAGTATTCAGGATCTTTGCATGTGTTTAAATGTGGATTAAAAATGCATTAATTGGTCTCATTTTAACAAACGCTTCTCTTTGTATATCAAATATTTGAAAGATTTGGTATTATCATCTCTTGTCTGCGCCAGAACTGAAGAGGAGAAAAGAAATGTAACTGAGGACTTAAGGAGTGTCTCTTCCTGTTGGTTCAGCACTAGGATACCTGATTGAAAGCTCCGGGGGAAATGACTTTGATAAGTATATGAACAACATCTGATGGCAACACAACTTTGTGAGTGAGGCCTGACTTCTGAGCAGCTGTAGTTTGGCCAGGCAAATGGCTTTCCAGCAAAGTGTCATGCTATAGGAATTGCTATTGCGGAGCAGACCAGGAGCCCATCTTGGAGGGTATCCACAGCAGCCTGTTGTGAATGGAGGGGTGGTGAAGTTCTTAAGGTGCAAGCCTCGGGCTCAGAAGACCTGGATTCCATTGCTTGCTTTGCCACTAATTCCCTGTGTGACCCTGGCCAAGTCACTTAGCGCATGTCTACGCTGCAGTCAGGAGGGAGGATGGCACCGTGTGTAGACATACCAGAGTTAACTTGACTCTAGCTAGCTCGAATAACAATAACAAGAAGCTGCAGCAGCATGAGTATGTACCTAGGATCCTAGGCAGGCAGGGTCAATCCATGCTGAAGCTTGGCTGCTATTGTAACTTAAGCTGTCTTTGGTCTAGGAGGTCTACATGTCACACCTCCTGGCTGCAGTGTAGACACACCATTAGAGTGGTACAGGAAAAGCTGTGTTATCTGGCATGTTGGGGAAATGTGGGGTGCTGGTTAGTCATAAATTCCAGTTAACTAGGAGTTATACTCACCAGTGGACGAAGGGAGTTTGGGTGCAGGAGGAAATGCAGTGTGTGGGCTCTGGGAGGGAGTTTGGATGCGGGAGGTGGCTCGGGGCAGGAAGTTGGGGCATTGGAGGAGTTTCTGAGTGCCAGATATGGGCGGCGCTCACCTTGGGCAGCTCCCCAGAAGCAGCGACATGTCCCTGCTGCTCCTAGGCGCAGGCATGGCCAGGCAACTCTGTGCGCTGCCTCTGCCCGCAGGCACCACCCCCGGAGCTCCCATTGGCCATGGCTCCCAGCCAATGGGAGCTGTAGAGCCAGAACTCCGGGCAGGGCGGAGTAGAGGCAGCGCACGGAGCCCCTGTGGTTGTCCCTCGGCCTAGGAGCAGCAGAGGCATGTCACTGCTTCCGGGGAGCTATGTGGAACCAGGTAGGGAGTCCCCTCACCAAGTGGACTTTTAATGGCCTGGTCAGCAGAGTTGCCGGGGTCCCTTTTCAACTGGGCATTCCGGTTGAAAACTGGACACCTGGCAACCTTGTTGAAGATTTGTACTGAGAGATATCAGAAATGCCGGTTACTAGAGCTTTCTGGTTGGTAAAGTGCAAGATAACGCAGCTTTTACTGCCTTTCAAATGCACTTCTGTGACTGAAGAGCACAAGTCTCATGGAAAGCCAATGGGACTTGTACTCCTAAATCATATGCCTTAAAGATGGTGTGGTACTCAGATAGCCTTGTACTGGGGCCGGATTAGTTACTTAAATAGATAGATGCTTCAGAGGAGGATGTAAGTGCTCCTGAGAAATTATTAATTATTATCATTAGTATTATTACTTACTTGTACTGCAGTAGAACTTAGAGGGTCTAACTGAGATCAGAGCCCCAATATGCTGGGAGTTCTACAAACACACTACCAAGCCAAGATTCCTGCTCTGGAAAGCTAAACAGATAAGACAGAGAAAGGACGTGCTTGTTGCTTTCATTTTGCCGATGAGGAGCTGAGATACAGGGAGCTTAAATGACTGCCACAAAGTTCCTCTAAGATTTTGGGCAAAAGCTGGGAATTAAACATTGACCTCCTGAGTCTCGGCCCTGGGAATTAGCCACAAGGCCAAGGTGATTACACAAACATGTAAACCATGTAAACCAGTTAGTGGCTGGGTTCTGTCCTGAAGCATGAGGGTGAATATCTCATTTGAATGTTTATCCTAGCTAGTATAACGGTGGCTATTCTTGTTATCCACATAAATGCCTAATCCTTTTTTCCCCCTGAATCTTACTAAATCCTAAAACCTAAATCCTAATCCTAAAACCCTTCTGTGAAGACGAAAGGATTAGGATGACGGGCGGGGAGGGGGAAGATTAAGTTGGGTAAATTAAGAATCGATCTGTACTGTCACGAAAACTTCAAGCCCAAACCAACCCCTGAGCGATTTATATATTTGAAGAAGTTTGGGGAACTTTAAATATACACATTATTGACCACTGCTTCTGCGCTTTGATCTTCTAGAAGTGAAGTGCACTGACCATCCTATTGGTCAGCAGGGACTGGGCCAGGAACCAACTGCAGCTATAACTTGAACTAAACTCCCTAAAAGAGGGGTGCACCAGCCCCATATCATCTATGGGTGAAGTGCAGATGGGGACATGTAACACACATGAAACAGGACAGAAAAAAGCTCATCCCACATATGTGAGGTCCACAGCAGATCAAACTCTAGAACTTTTGGCACCCACAGCATCATGTGACCTAAATGACTAAGGTCCTGATCCGAAACCAGTAATTGAGTTCAATGGACCTTGTGTCCAACTCTGCGTTTTCAGATCAGCCACATATAGGGGACACATACACCTACTGAATAAGGGGTTACAGATGCACCTAAAATACTGCCTGGATGGTTGTTCTCGTGGCATTTCTAGCCTGTCTGGAAGAAGGAAGTCTCACAACAGAATCTGTCAATATGTGATTCTCAGGCCAGTTTTGCAGACATCAAATAGTTTGCAGTCAGGCTGATTTAAGAACCAGAATTCAGACTCTATATGAACCTTCAAATCTTTGGGGATTTGCCTAGATCCAGTTAGAACATCATTTAGCATTGATAAAAACACTGCTGGTCATTAAAATAATTCCTAGCTATCAACGTGTGTGCTACCAGGAGACAGCTGAACCAAAATTTAGTGGTCAGCATTATATATCTTGTCATCTGAACTTCAAATTTTCATGGTTTTCTTTCTTAAATAGCCACTTCATTGAATTTTGCAGAAAAACAATATCTGATAGACATCAAGTCACCTATGTGGGGAATGCAGGCAGAAAGAGACTAAGGTCACACATGGGTCCATGGGAGATCAGGGAATTGAATCCCCATCTCTGAAATTCTCGTTTACTGTCCTAACCATTGTCCTTCCTGTCTTTCAAGTTGCATAATGAAATTTTTCTGAGTCTCCTGCTTTCTATAGCTGGGAGTCCTAATAGGAGATCATAAACCTTAGCACTACAACTGACTAATGGAGATTTTCCTTCTACCGAAGTGACAGAGGTTAAAGAGTTCAGCGTCAAAGCTTGTTAATTCCATTTCCCAAGCTGCTTCTGTGCGGCTCAGTTGACAACAGCGGTATGGGCCATATGTGGCTTGGTTTGTGGTGCAAATGAACTTCACCCTCAAGGATCTTACAGATTTAAATTTGTTGGATGAACAAAGTCTAAAACCTCCGAATATCTTGTCAAATGGAACAAGCCACTGAAGTGGAGATGCAGTGATGGCAAATGAAGGCTTTTCTTTTCTTCCTTCTGTGACAGCTTAACAGTGAAAATGTAATTTTTTCACAGTTTGGGTGTGATTAGTTTGGTGTGAAATAGGGGCAGCAGCGTTTGTGCTGAAGTGAAAAAAGACTACAGGGCAGAAACAGCTGCAAATACATTCGAGTGAATACACACTCAGAGCTCAGTTTTCTTGCACTGATAGGGAATAATAGTTTGCACTGATTTGTATTTATAGAACAACAATATCAAGAAGCACATAAGTGAATGGTAGGCACCTATGACACATACTTAAAACTGTAATGAATCCAAGAAAGAAACAGAAACCTCATAACATAGAAATAATACTGAGGAACCAGCAGAGCAAAATAAACCATTCTCCATTTTCCTTTAAACCTCTCACCCCATGATATTTACTGCTATTAGCATATTAATATTATTATTAGCATATTACATATTATTAAAATATCAAAGCCCTATTTCACTTTACATCCCAGTGCATTCTCTAGGTATCATGGTGTGTTTTCAGTCAAAAATCATAGCTGTAGGTTTTTTTCTCTGAGGTCAAGTATATTCCCAATACACTGGCTGAGAGAATGACTAGACAGGGCCACTAGAATGGCAAGTAAGCCAGCCAGAATCCTAGCCTCATAACCAGCTACCCATAGGCAGGTACCCAGGTGCTGAATGAATGGCTTTGGAATGAATTGTGTGTGGCACCTGTTTGCTTTGCTTTGTAACATTGCTACACATCCCTCCATGAATCTCTGTGGACTTTTATCTCCTGGAGCGTCTTTCATTGCAAAGGGAGGGTAAATGTGAATTCAAATCAGCCATCAGCTACACGCTGAGTTCAAAACACCTCTTATACCGTCGTAAATTATTTTTAAATGGATGTAAGGCACTTGATCTTACAGCTGAAATGACTTCTGTATTATCCTCATAACCTGCATCTTTTTCTTCCTCTGTCTCTTCACTTCAGATAATTCAGTGGGAATTTATTTGAAAAGAGTAACACACATAGATGGCAGGCCATAAATGAACTGAAATGCTGACAGCAGGAGTCCTATACCTTTGTTGCTGATGCGGAAGGTCTGAGTAAGAGCAGGGAGCCAGATTTAGGGAGCTGTGGAATACTCAGCATTAGGGCTGGTTGAACCTTTTCTGTCTAAACTGCTTTTCGATATAAAATTGGGTTTTTGGTTTTGTTTGGAGATCAGCAGCCAAGTCTGATACCTTACAACAGGGTACAAAAGTATGAAAACTTCTCCTGGGTAGGCTGACCAGATAGCAAGTGTCAAAAATCAAGACAAGCGGTGGTGGGTAATAGGTGCGTCTGTGAGGAAAGGACCCAAAAATTGGGGCTGTCCCTATAGAATTGGGACATCTGGTCACCCTACTCCTGGACGTCAGCCTGAAACTCTCTCAGGAAGAGGCATCCTTGACAGGGTGATGCTGCTGCCTGATGCAAGCTGGTTCAGAAATGCCGTGAGAATAAGAATAACATCTATAGCTCTTTTCAGCCAAGGCATTTCCCACACATTCATGTATTAAGCCTCATGGCAGGCACAGGTGTAAGTCACAGAGTTAGGAGGTAGCTGAGGCTGGGAGCGCTCCGATTCCCTCTGTAAATGAAAAGGGAAAATGGAGGTTGTGTTCTTCCTACTCAAGGTTAATTTGCTTATTAAACTCTTTGGCTCCCCCTATAATTGAAAAGAGAGCCTCAAAGGGGTTCCCACCTGCTGCCAGATGTCACAGGCATATGCTTCAGTGGATATTCAAAGAGCGCTTAGACTTCTCTTGTTTAGAAGGTCTAGGTTGGATATGAGGAAACACTATTTCACTAGGAGGGTGGTGAAGCACTGAAATGGGTTCCCTAGGGAGGTGGTGGAATCTTCTTCCTTAGAGGTTTTTAAGGTCAGGCTTGACAAAGCCCTGGCTGGGATGATTTAGTTGGTGTTGGTCCTGCTTTGAGGAGGGGGTTGGACTAGATACCTCCTGAGGTCCCTTCCAACCCTGATATACTATGATTCTACGATTAAGCTCAGCATGGTTGGGACACACAAGTTTGGAGACTTATCTGAGCTGGCAAGTTGAGCCAAAAGTCTCCTGAGTGCAGCTGGCTTTCTCAGAAGATTCTCAGGACTTTTTTCTATGAGTCCAGCCCCAGATAATCTGAGAACAGCTTATCCTGTGTGGGTTTTTATTCTATTTTATTTTGGAGGGGACTTCCGCTTCCAAGTCAACCCAGAATCAGGGAATGCAGAGGTGGAATGGAAATAAAATAGAAGAAAAAAGGAAATGAACAAGTGGAATCAATATTTTCAAACTGAAAGACTGAAATTGGTCCCTAAATCCATGTTTAGATGAGAGAATGGGACCAAATATTTTTTTTTCCAAAATTCAAAAATTTTAAATTAAAACAATTGCTTAGTTCTGCGGTTGGTCAAAAAAATGAGAAAATGTAAGGATTTTATAAAAATAATTCCTGATTTTTTTTAACTTTTACAATTTGGATGAAATTCAGTTATTTTTGATGAATTGGTGCCTACAACATAATGATTTTTCAAAGTTGTTTAGCAATGCTAAGTCCTGTCTGAAGCTAATGGGCTGCTCAATGCCTCTGAAAATCACCCCAAATTGAGGTGCCTAACTAGGGATATTACAGACTAACAGAAGGTAGATGTGGACAAGCACCTGGTGTTCCAAAAACACTTAGGCAGTTTAGGTGCCCAACTCCCATTGACTTCCATGGAAGCAGACCAGGATTTTCAAAATAATGACTGATTTTGAGGTGCCACATTTTTGGGCGGTCAATTTGAGATGCCTTAAAGAGGCCTGATTTTCAGAAAGCACTGAACATCAACCCTCTGAAAATCAGCTTCTTTTAAGATGTTTGAAGTTGGGCCCCCCAAAACCGAGCCCCCCCCCAAATCTCTAGTCTCTTTTGAAAATCTTGGCCTAAGCTCCCTAATAGCTGAGGTGCTTTTGAAAATTCCACTAGGGCGCCGATCTGCATCTTTAGCACATAAATACCTTTGAAATCTGGCCCTAGATTCTCGAAATTAGTGAATGTTTGGGAGTGTTTTATCACTCTGAATCATCCCTCTGATCTCAGCTACAAAGTCAGTCAATCCTGGAATGGGCTAGCTCAATTAGTGATCCTGACATCTGCCTGTCTGCTAGTACTTTTCTTTTCTTTGTCTCAATCACTGGAGGGCTGTCTCCTTTAAGCCATTGTCTGGTGATGTGGTTCCTGATTGCTGCCGTCAATATTTCCAATAAATATCTGTTGTTGTGTTTTCCCAGAGCTTGTTGGGAACCTTTCACTCTCCCTGTGGGGTTTTTTTCCCCCTTGACTAAATGCTGCAAAGTGATGTGCGATATTTTCCTTGCTGATGCCTTAGAACAACCACATGGAACCTGCACCTTGGGTAGTCATTGGCACCCGTGCAAAGAGGAGTGGGCATAACACTTGGCCATTCTGATCTGGGGGAATCTCACACCAATTTTGTACTTGTGCAGATCACTGCAAAAAGTGCAGGGCAATGGTGAACCAAACCTATGCTGACTCATGTCCCTTCCAGTTTGGTTTATCTCCATTGGCTTCAGTGGCAGGACCTGTGCCAGCGAGCAGGGAATCAGGCCCTACCTCAAATGTCCATTGCTGGCTCCTATTAGATCTCTCCTTCTTAGCTGGTATTAGATTTGGGTAAATGATGCCAAGATCTTGGAAAAGCTGGGCCCTGGGATCGGGTCCTTGCTCAGCAAAAGGAAGTGGCTTTTGCTGTCCCTAAAACACTTCCCTTGGGGATTGTCCCTAACAGGGGTGGCTCCAGGCACCACCGCAGCAAGCATGTGCCTGGGGCGGCAAGCCGCAGGGAGCTGCCTGGAGGTCTGCTGGTCCCGTGGATTCAGCAACATTTCGGGAGCGGGTACGCCGAAGCCGAGTGGGAAGGGCCTACCTGCCGGCAGGAGCACAGGGTACCTGAAGCAGAGCCGTGCTGGGGAGCTCTGGGTTGGCAACTCCCCAGACTGAAGTCTTGCCGAAGGCCAAATGAGGTACTGGGGCTGCAGGGAGACAGTGGGGCCTAGAAAGGCAGCAGGTCCAACCCGCTTGCTAGACTGTGGACCTTCAGGAAGCAGTTCAAATCTTTGCAACCAAAAAGGCATGGAAAGCACCACTTTGGTTATTCAAACAAATAAAAATGCCAGTTTACTATGCAGACAAGAAAAGTTACATTTGCTGTTCAGGCGTTTGAAAGTTAAGTGTTACTTAAAATGTTTGAAAGAGGCATTTTAAGTTGTTAGTCCCCCTTTATTGGGGTAGGTAGCAGAGCAGTACCATGAGAGGAGTCGAACAGGAAGAATTTAGACCTTTCAAAGTTTTGGCCAAAGCGAGTGGGAATGGGGGCGTCATTTGAGCTCCCAGCCTCAGGTGTCAAAATGTCGTGGGCCAGTCATGTCAAAGCTATGATCTAGCTTTCAGTAAATGAGTGCTTCTACTCTCGTCTCCCCTTTTGACACCATGTAGAATCAGTCTTTCTTGAGACCCAGACAAAGCAAAAGCCGAAGGAATGAGGTGCATGGACTGAAGGAAGGGGAAAAGTTCTCTCCTCACTCTGTGTGGGTTGGCTGCTTGTGATCTAATTTGTACCCCTCTCTCACACCCTTCCCACCTTTATGCAGTAGAGAACCAGCTATGCATACATGTGACTTAAACTTTTCACCCAGTTTACATGTGCAGCGCACCTTTAATTAGCATTCTTTTTCCCAACTCCTTCTGTGTGCTCTGCCAGTTCAGGTGTCTCAGTCCACTCCCTGTTTTCCCCTGGCCTACGAAAATGAGACTACTTAGGGTTTTAAAGCTTTATAAAAAATGGATTTTCTTTTTTGGTGTGCTGGCAGTTCTGAAAAACTGAAAACAAAATATTTTTGTTTTGGGTCAAACTGAAAACAAAATTTGTCAAAGTTTTACTGAAAAATAAAAAATAAAATAAAATTTTGGTTGAAAAAATGTGGTGTTCAACCTGAAATGAAACATTCAATTTTGATTTCAAGCATTTTTGAAAGTTTTTTAAAAAATTAAAATAAAACTGAAGGAAATTTCAAAACATTTAGAAAATGTCAAAATGAAAGGTTCTGGCTTTTGGGGACTTTTTTTTTGCACGAAGAATTCAGTAATTAACACAAATTTGTAAAATGTTTCGATGTCAACAAATCTTGAATTTTTAATTGAAAAATGTTTTGATTGACAATTTATACCCAGCTGTATTACCAGATGGAGGCATGGGCTCTCAAAACAAGGCTTCAGTGCTGCACAGACCTTGTTCTGGTCCTGTGCCTATGAATGAGTGTCATCCATTGAAAATATCTACCTGCTGTTTGTGTAGGGAGAAACACAACATATTGCCACTGAAGGAGAATCTAAAAGCAAGGGCAACAAATGCTAGTAATTTTGACTGCAGCTCTGTCACTGTGATGCATCTTATAATGATAACCTTACTAAAGCTGACAATTAAGGTTAAGTTGTTGATAAGATATTACTTATAATGCTATGGTATTTTCTAGCATAGCCACATTTTGGCCATGCCGTAGCTAAAATTACAATGTCATATGGAACCTATGAAAGATTTGCTTGAATTAACCCTGGCCTAAATGATATTTATTTTAATTAGGAAATTACAGTGCCCTTAACAGGGTGGGATTTTTGTATCACATGACTCAACGCTCCTAAAGCCTTGATAGCAGTGAAATGCAAAGAGGGACTGAGATAAAAGCTGTGGGTTAGATTCTGTGCTGTGTCTCCTGTAAGTAACACAAAATGCCCACTTCAGGGGGAAGGAACAAAGGAGAACTTTGTAAAACTTAGCTTTAGCGGGAAAGGGGGCGGCATTGAGATTGCTCAGCGGTTTATGACTTGGTCAAATTGGAGGAAGTTTTTGAGAGACAGCAAAAGGCAGTACCCTGACCCCAACATGACCTCCCCAGCCAAATTAGAGGTTCCTGCCCCAGTAACATGGAGTATGAATTTTTTTTAACTCATTTTCACCTGACTTTATTATCAGGAATGGCTTCGCTGTTTTAGCTGAAACTTTAAAAACCAAACCAACAAACAAAACCCCTAGAATTCAGCCTGAGGCACATACCTGGAGAGGAACAAATTATCCCAAATGCTTAATGTTTGGCAAAGTTATAAAGCGCTGAAAATAGAGTCTTATAATGAGAAGTAAAGCTGGTAACACATTTTCCAGTGGAAGAGATTTCTAGGTTGCTGATTTGACAAAACCAAAACAATTCTTATGAATATATCAATTTGTGTCAAATGTTTTGAGAGAAATTATTGAAACAGTTCATTTTGACATGGACAGCTTTTGAATATAAAGTAGTATCAGATAGTCTAAACAAAATAGTTTGGGAATATTTAATGTTATGAAAAATTCTGCATTTTTGACTTTTCATCCCAATTTGAGACAAACCTAAATTCCAAAATATCAGCATTTCCTGAATGCTGGATGAAAAATTCAAATGTTGACCCTTTCCAGTGGAAAGTGCTGGGCAACTTTAATCTTAGACAGTGCTACAAAACTATAATAAAGAAAAGGAAGCAGCTAAGAATTCTTCCAAGCCTTGTAGGTGTTCTCTTTCCCATCCCTGCCTTTCAAAGCCCTATGCTTCTCCTAGTCTTATATTTTGTTGCATGTGTGTCTATGTATTTGTGTACTTGTGAAACTGTTTTTCTGTCCAACTTCTCCTCCCTGCTTTAATGAGCTCCCTTGTATTTCTGGAGGTTTCTCCTGGAGTTCTTTAATCCCCTGGATTTGCTGACTAACATAATCCCGGGAGAGCCTCAGAAGACAAAAAAAAAAAAAAATGCAGGATAAAAGCAAAGATTTCAGCCCTCTAGTTTCTTAATTAGTAACCAATACACCAGAAGTCCATAGGAGTGGTTGTCTGACAGGGAGATTTCACACTTGCATTAAGCTCCATGCTCTGCAGACAGTGTCTTGGGTGTTTTTTGTTTGTTTGTTTTTTTGTATTCCCCATGTCTTAGAATTTGTAGAGTTCTCATCTCTCTGCATTAATTACCCTCTGTGTAGTCTCTTCTGCATCAGCTGTATACCCAAGAGGTAGGTTGTGTATACCCAAGAGGTAGGTTATGTATACCACACACACTGACCTACCCCCAGGACCCCTAGAAATGCTGTGTTAGCTATTTGAAAATTAACAAACACACTAATCTTTTGAGATCTGTCTAAACTGACTTTCTTCCCTGTCACACATCCACAAAGTTCCACAGCTATTCTATTTCTCTTCCATGATGATGTGTATGCAATGTATTGTCCAGATGTGTTGCATCCCCCTCTAGTGGCTGCTCAAGATTATAGTGGATAACAGCCTACTTCTGCTACCAACAGAAGATGAGGCACAGAGAGATGAACTAATTGCCCAAAGTTAGAGAGGAGTCAATGGCTGACCCAGATCTATTGACTCCCTGTTCTTTGCTGTGTCCATGGGATTGCATTATCAAACATTCAGACCACCTGCATGAAGTACAACAAGTCTTCAGGATGCAATTCTAGTTTGGTGTCACCGGCCCTTTAACAGAACCCCATTTAGATATGATAATAAAGCTGCCCATTTCCTGGTATCTCAGATGTCCCTTGTTCTCAACACCGCTGACATCTCTGATCCAAATTATTTCTAAATGCCTCCTTAGCCCAACTGACCCTTGTCTGCTGAGTGCCTTCCCTGCACTGTAAACGACACAGCAGCCTACTCACGAAAACTGACATTTTCAAACTCGATTTTCAAATTGTAAAATACGAGGCCTGCCAAAATCAGACAAAATCAAGTTACTCTCTCAAATGTTAAAATTGCCATTTATATTTATATCCGAAATTAAGGCAGTAGGCTGAAGCCTTCAAGGATGCTAGAAAAAACCCCACCCTCTTGCATGTTCTAATACTGTGTCCTTATGCTGCTGCAATATTAAAAGTGACACTAACATCACAGGAGTGGGAAGGTTTCAAATCACTACCAATAAGCAAGTTACACCTCCATGCAGGGAGTTTATATATTTTTATGCCACTAAGCAAGTCAGGGTATCCATAAAACAAAAGGGGAGATACTCGTAATTCAGAATAAGCATGTATTCTACTAGAGTCGTGCACAATTCAATAGTTTCATTCCAAAGTGGGTTGGATGAATGCCTGCTTCAATTTCTTTGGTGACTATCCACCGATTTTAAACAGGTGCAACTCATGTGTCTAGAGAAGCTGCAAATTGATCTTGGGCATTCTTAAAGTGAAATCAGAGTGTCTACCCAAGGGAGTGGCACTGATTTAATGACATCACTGTCTAAAGCAACCGAGTTAAATCAGTGCACTTTTATCATGTAGACCGGAGTAAAATTTTCAGAAGTCGAAGAGAACCCAGAGGAAGCGAGTCTAAGCTGAGGTAACATACACGTTGAGGGAAATCAAAGTGCTAATTATACCAGTTTAGAGTCCCTCTAAGAGTCTAAACTTGAGACTCATCTCTGAATTGAGACCAATTTAACTGGTCTCTTGGGCCGGAAGGAGAGGAAAATGCTGGCTGATCAGGAACTGGGGTTAATTGAACCTGAAGGGACTCCTACTAATTTAGGATGGCAGCTGCAGTGTATGGGCCTGAAGCATGAAGGAAATCAGGGAGAAAGCCAACGCCTGTGAAGGGATCACAAGAATCATACAGAGAAGGAGAATATTTGCTACTGAATTGGGTGTTGGCTACCAATGGGTGAACCTTGAGCAGTTTAAAAGTCCGGTTTGCAGAAGATTCCCCAAAATCAAGTTTCTAATCCTTCTCAATGGAACCTCTCGGGCCCTCAAAACTTTGCCAGGAATCTCACGAGAACTAGCTTTTCCAGTAAGATTTCCTGTTCATCCTGCTTCTGGTCAGGAAGAACTTACCATGAGAGAACTTTTTTCTGTTGTCCCAGCTAGAACCAGAAGGTGCAAATATGTGTATGACAATGAAACACAGCAGGGAAAAGACTTTTTTAACCTCACAAAAGTTTCAGGGTTGAGGTTGTGTTTGAACCTAGGGCAAAGTTTCAGGTTACTTTTTGTTCTGAACTTCTCTAACTCAGGATCTCTTGAAGTACAAACATGACATGGAAGAGCTCAGAAGCAGTTGACCCTCATTGATAAACTTCATGCATCTTTTTCAGTTCTGGATCTTTGACTGGGACTTTTATTTATTTATATAGTTTTTGTAGCTGTCAGATCAACTACTTTGCCTTGTGACTACAGAGAATAAAAGATGATAAATCTTGCACTTGCCAGTTAAGTACTTTAGATCAGTGGTCAGCTTTGTGATGAATGCTTTTCCATCTCATCCTCCAGCCCATGTATTTCAAGGCTGGCTAGAAGTTAGAAAGCAAGACAAAACAATGTAGCTATCCGGTGGAATTCAATTTCCTGAAAAAAATAAATCATATTTTTTTTCCCTGTGACCTAAATGGAAAACATATTGTTCTGAAAGTGCTGTTCAAACAGAATTACCAAAACCTTTTATCAACAAAGAGACTGTCATATATCAGACATCTGGTGTGGATGTCAATTATAATAATTAATTAGACATCTCCCCAAATGCCTGACACTACATTCTGTCAGCAGATTTTTTTTACTTCAATCAAAACTGCTGCTGCATTATGCATGACACTCATAGAATAGTTGGAAGTTGAGGAGATCAGCTACAAATCATAGCTAAACACACCAAAGGGCTTATGGTTCAGGTGGCTTTTATTGTTTTTTAAGAATGCCAAATGAAGGTCACACGGATTAATTCCTCCCTCCCCAACAACATCGTCAAATGTTTTATATATGTTTTTTCTGTGAGTTCAAAGAAGGAGATGGATGGGAAAGAAAAAAGTTAACAATTGCCACTAGATCGTGCTGGAAACGTAAAACACTCACTCATTCACCAAATCCATTAGGCAAGAAGCAAACATCCTGTCAACTGGCTGGGATGAGCGCAGTCTAGCTTAGTGGTTGGAGCAGGCGTCGAGAATCAGAGATGAGGGTCAGAGGTGGAGTCAGTGGTCAAAGCCAGAGCCCAGGGCTCAAACCAGAGGACAGGAACTGGAGCAATCAGGGTGGTAGGCAAGGAGGGGTTCAAGGCAGAGGTAGGACTGAGGCAAAACTGGGTGCAAGCTGAGCTGGAGAAGTGTCGTAATGCCAACTAACTGGGCTTACTTTGAGCTTGTTGTGTTCCGGATAGGCTGGACAAGACCAAAATGCTAGTGTACCAAGCTTGTGTCCTCAGCATTCGCATGTGTGGTGGGGAAACATGGACAATTTATACTCATCAGGAGAAAAGGTTAAACAGTATCTACCCTCATTGATTACACCATATTCTCAACACCAAATGGCAGGACAAAGTCAACGCAGAGGTTCTTTGAAGGGCAAATTTACCAACTATGACAGCACTGCTCAAGCAAAGACAACTGCATTGGCTGGGCCATCTGAGTAGGCTGGAAGATGGACACACACCCAAGGACGTGCTGTATGGGGAGCTATCAGAGGGAACAAGAACAACAGGATGGCCCAAGCTTCGCTATAAAGACACATGCAAGTGAGATATGAAGGGATTTGGAATTGATCCTGAACAATGGGAAATCTTGGTAAGTGATTGTAACAAGTGGCACCATCGTTTCCATCAGGGTATCAAAGTCCATGACAGAAGCTGGCCCCCCAGAGCTTGAAGACAAAAGAGCCTGTAGGAAGCAAGCAGCTCCCAACCAAGATACAGATATTTGCAATAATCGCCAAAGATCATGCAAATCGCCGATTGGACTGTTCAGTGACATGAGACATTGCAAACCATTTACATCATAGGCTGCAATTCCCACCGTCTCTTGCAGACAAAAGGATGCCAACACACTCTGAGTTCCAGACACATGTTTTCTAAACTAGGTTAACAGCGTAGACCCTAGTTCTGCAATTGAATCATTCTGACTACAATGGGAGTTTGTTCATATAAGGGTCTATCGGCTATTTTGTAGCATCAAGACCTTAGCTTTGGGGCAGGGACAGTGGGTGTAATTCTGACTCCACTGTAGTCAATGGTAGTTTTACCATTGATGTAAATAGGGCAAGAACCTCATCCTGTCTTTTAATTTGTTCTGCGAAGTACACTTTTGAGTACCTTAAAACAATGAATAAATAAGTATGCCCAATAACCTAATTTCCTGGTTATCTGTAAGGCTGATTGAAATATTTTCACTGCAATGTTTCTCCAGTGAAAAAGAACATTTCAAATGATTCAAAGATATTTGGGGAAAAAAGTTGTATCATTCAGAATTGTCCACTGTTTCTTCAAATTATTAGATTTTTTAGATTTGATTTGATTATATATGTTTTCGACCACCACACCTGGCAGCTCACCTGATTAAAAATGCTTCATTTATCTCTCACAGAGAGCTTTAACTTCCAGAAGCAGATGAAGCATTTTTAATCTTGTTTCGTGCACAGATACCAAGGGGACAAGCACTCTAGAAATGCCAATAAATAAAATAAATAAAGTGCAGGGAAAGATGATTGCTTTAGATCCATCAGAGTCGTGAATTAACACAGGAACTGCAACCAGTCAACATGAGGCATACTACATCAACTCTACCATTTCTAATATAAATATCTACATTTCTCTTAGCCTCCCCCCCTCAAAAAAGATGGATAAAAAATCTCTCTTATTTGTAGTCAAAAATCTCCCCAGCCAATAAATTAATAACCTTTGCCACCAGCTTACCTTCTCTAGGGGTTTGAATTCTTATTATTTTTGGTTCTTAATCTTTTAACATGATTTGTGTCCTCCAGTGACCTATAGGTTGCTTTGCTCTCAGCCTGCTCTGGGATTTCTCTAGCATCCTTCCATCTAAATTCTTGTTGCTTTCATCTTATGACTTCAGCTGCCATTTTTGTTTCAAGAAAAAAAAATATTTGTCCTTAGTTTTATTGCTTAGAAAACTGGAGGGAAAAAAAAATAACGGTCAGAAGAATCTTAAAACCCTGAATGAAGCAAAGCCCTTTGGAGAGTAAGCTGTCCAGGACCCAGGAATTTGACAATGGGTTATTATAGGACTAGAATTACAGATGTTTTTCAAGATGTTTTAGGTCATTTTTGAAAAACATTATTGGCCCCCTGGTTCTCATGGGAAATTACTCAGAATTATCTCTCTTAACCTGTCAGGGTCCTGACATGAGACACTAGCTTATAAGCTGTCAGACAAAGATACATCAAGAGGCAAATCATAACTGAAAGGACCAGAAGACTGGGTAGCTTTCACTGAACATGTATAGAGTTATATAACAGTTCAGCATCATGATTTGGGCTTTCTAATATCAGTCATTTATTGATAGTAGCAAACAGCAGTCATGAGCAACCCTACAATAACCAATGCTCAGCCCAATGTTCACAAATGACAGGACAATAGCAAACTAATAGCAGGGCCTCCCAGTGCTCGCTAGCAGTCCTATAACAACAAAGCCAGGGGATACAAGTGCCCATGAACAGCCCTACAATAACAACAAAGTGTTGTTATTCTAAGGCCAGAGGGATAGCTATGTTGATGTAGCGGGTGTTGATGTAGAGGGTCTGGTGAAGACCTGCTAAATCGATGGCAGAGCGCTTTCCGCGCAACTCCGGTACTCTACCGGCGTAATTGGAGTAGCGTAATTTAGGTCGACTTACCATGGTAGTGTAGACGAGGCCTTACTGCAAGTAATACCATCCATCATGTCCTTACAGATTTCTTCTCCTTCCCACCTACATTTCCATGGGTCGCTCGCAGTACAAATAACGATGAGACCTCTTGATCCAACAGCCCCCCAATCCGCTAGAGCTACCTAAATATATCTCCCGCCCTACTGCTAATACCATCCACCAGCCTGAAGTGTGAAACTGCTGAGAGAACATGAATTGAGGCTACCTTAGTCTGTGGACGTCCAGTTTGAGATATTTAGAAACTCTGGTGAGAAAGAAAACATTGGGCATGCTCTTTAGCAACCCTACAATAACAGGCTGGCAGGCAGGCACAGCTCTGTGAACATTTCTGTATGATCAAACCCCTAATTCTCCATTAATATTTCTTCTGATGGAAAATTTCCCACCAGCCCTGTTATAAACAGCACAAGGGAAAATACGATTTTGAAAACAAGAAAAGTTGCTTTGGCAGCCTCCTTTTTAACCTTCCTGAACAAAAATGATAAAAATAGCAATGCAAGTGTTTTGGAAGAGTGGAAGTTTAGCACTAGATTGTATTTTCTTTGAGCCAACTGAGTTGAGACCATCTATTCCCTCGCTTTTGATCAGTTGCTCTGTTTCTACACATGGGATAAAAGTTGCACTTGAACATCTCCGGAGAGTCTCATGTCTGCTTAGAGCACACACAATAATACTCGAACAAGGGGAAGTTGGGCGGCAAAGATATCACTAATAAAATTAATCCTCATATAAAATCTTGTCGGTACCAGAACAACCAGTGTGCTCGATCTTGTGTCTCAGGCACCACTGAATTCTTTCATTATTGGGCTCACTGGACCAGAGAGCCTACCGGCCTGTATATCTAAATATAGATGATGTACAATTTACTGGTCCATGGGCTGCTCACTTAACCCAAGTTACTGGCCCATGCTAGGGTGTGCCAACCTTTCTGTTTCAAGCAGGAACAAACATTTTATAGGCTGTCAATTTAGCAAATTTATTCTCTGGCACCCGCAACCTCCCTCGCCTGACGGTTGTTTTCATTAATCATCTCCCCGCTGTCTCCTGGGCGAGATGTGTTAATTTTTATAGGGCTTACTTGGCAATTCTTAAATCTCAGAGCCTTTCCCAGGCTGGGGAGACTGGCTGTCTTTGTGAGCTCACTGAGTGGCGGGAGCTGTTCCATGCCAATGGAGGTTCCTTTGTACTGGCGAGAGCCTAATGTAATGGTTGTGTTGCCCATAGGAACGACTCATTACAGGGATGTACAGGGTGTGGAAGACACCCAATTACCAGAAGGCAATAGAGGATGCAGGGGGGCTGTTGGTTAGTACCGTAGCCAAGTACGGTACTCTGCATCCACCAATTTTTCCCTGTGGGTACTCCAGCCCCAAAGCATCCACGGAGTCAGCGCCTATCACTATCTGGTCCACCATGTTATTTTATACATCCCAGCTGTCCAAGCCCCCTTACTCTCAATATCTGTATGTGTGTGTGTGTGTGTGTGTGTGTGTGTTTGTGTATGTGTGTATATATATATATTTCCCCTATATCCCATTGATTAGACATGTGAAAGTTTCTAGAGATTTAAATTGAGCAGCGAGATTAACTGAGATCTTTGTGCTGGCTGCACCATTGGGTTTAATTGTCTGCTAATGGCTCCCAGTATTTAACTCAATCTTCCGATGCACAGGGAAAAATGCCTGGAGAGGAGATTTGCTAAACCAATACGGGGCTCCTTGTCTCCTTTGTGGAAACCCGGTCAAAACTTCAGATCCAGCCCCGCTAGAATGGGCAGCAGCATGGCCTACCCACCCTGATACGATCCTGTCCGAGATCCTAGCTAAGTGCTGCCCGACACGCTGTGGCTACGTTGCTCTTTTTTTAGTGCGCTAGCTCGAGCATAGCTAGTGCGTGGATGTCTACAGGAACTGGAAATCATACTACCAGCTGATGTACCCAAAGTGACACCTGAAAATCTAGTTTTTGACTCAAACCCAGGAGTGCCAAAAAACAGCCTATTTTCTCATAGTGATGAACTGTACCTGATTTCTACTTAGCTAGTACATCATGCCTCTTTTTTCCTAGGAGGTAAGTGGTCATGACAGCCATCTATTTGCTTTGGTCTGACCACACATCCCCGAGCGATATGGGTTATTCTGTCTCAGCTCCCCACTCTTGTCTCAGTCTCCTGCTGTTTTCAGAATTGCCAGTGGGCAATGACTTCCCTCCTGCTACGTAATCTCTTCTCTGCGGGTCTCAACAACGGCTGCTACGTTTCTCAGAAACATGTTCAGAGCAGCAAGGGGACTCAGAAGTTCTGGGCCAGCTCTTTATCCATTTTTGCTCACTAATAACTAGCTATGAAGCAGTGATTTGTTTCAGATGCGTGGCTGGAAAGATGCCAAATTGCTCCTTTTTCCTTGGTTCTTTTTCCATTTTAAATTTTAACAATTGTAAAGTGAGAACCTGTGGGGGGAAAAAACCTCACAAACAAATTAGAAACAGCCTGCCAAGGAGTAAATTAAAATTCTTCCAAACATCACCAGTGTCTGCAGAAGCTTGTTCAGAACATGGGCAGGTGAGACACAGAGAGAGGCAAAAGTTACCCAGGGAACTTGAAACTAAGGGCTCCCCGCAGTGCCCGCCAGTGGGCCCTGCATTTCAGTGCCTCCTCCTCTGTTCCCGTGCCTCCCACCCGTTGCAATCAGCTGTTTCATGGCGTACAGGAGGCTGCAAACCGGGGAGGAGCGAGGATGTGGTGTGCTTGGGAGAGAGGGCAGAACTGAGTAGGAAGCGGCGGGGTGGGGGTGGAGCAGGGGTGGGAAGAGGCGGGGGTGGGGTCTGGGGGGAAGGGGTGGAGTGTGGGTGGGGCCTGGGACAGAGGCACTCTGAAAGTCAGGGCCTGTGACTAGTCTACACTAGAATTGCTACATCTGCACAGCTGTACAGATGTCGCTGTGCCACTGTAGTGCAGCTGGTGCAGACGCTCTATGCTGACATAATCACTCCATCTCCCTGAGTGGCGGTAGCTATGTTGTCGGGAGAGCTTCTTGGGCTGACAAAGTGCTGTCCACACCAGGGGAGCCGTCAAGCCCTGCAGTAACCCAGAGCCGTTGAGCTGCTCCGGTAGCTACAGCAATGGTAAATGGTGAGTGCGGCCCAAGGTTGGGGAAGCGTCATCCTGTTTCTCTGTCCCTTCCTCCTTCAGCGGGAACCCGCTCCGGGGATGGTGGGTTGGGAACTCACTGTCCCAGGCTCCCTATGCCCTGTCTGAGTGGGAGTTCCCTGCCAGCTGTCCCCATTGGCGAGTTGCCTCCAGTGTTGTACACACTGGCTCTGTGTGTCTCCAGAGTAAGGGCATGGTTACACTTACAAGATTATAGCGCTGTTGGTTATAGCGGTCCCCTTATACAGTAATATGTATAGCGCTATTGTATGTCCACACTCAGACGTGCCAGCGGTATAGCATGGCCACATTTGGGGCACTTAATGCGGCATTAAGAGCAGCGCATTAGGGCAGGTATCCCAGCATTCAGCTGGGTGCAACGTGCTTTTTAAACGAGGGGGGTGAGGGGGGACCTGTTGTGTGTATGCAGAGGGAGAGAGCCAGTGTTTTTTCCGTTCTTCTGAAAGCCTGTCAGTGAGTCTCCGTTCACAGAAGGCTTTGTTTTCACACAGGCTCCCTCCTTAAACATTTGCATTGCTTATCTGCAGAGTTAAGAGAGAAACTCTAAAGAGGTACTTCCCCATTCCTTCAGCCGAGTTCAAAACAAAGGGAAGAGATGTCAATTGCCTTAAATGGCTCTAGGCATCTCAAGAGATCACTTGTAGCGCAGTGGGTGTCCTCATTCTTGCTGTAGCGCTACAGCAGCTGCGCTACAGCCCTTATTCCCCATGCGGAGGTGGATTACCAGGAGTGCTATAACTCGGTGGTTATAGCGCTCTACGTGACTTGCCAGTGTGGACGGGGAGGAGGTTATAGCGCTCGTGGGGGCTTTATAGCACTATAAAGTGCCAGTGTAACCAAGCCCTTAGTGCCTTGAGCCACCAAGGAGGCTGCATGATGCAGTGTAAAGACCAAGGCGGTGCACCTAAGTGACACACTGAACTAAAACTCCTCTAGGAGGTCAGTGAACTGCTGTTCTGACCACACACCTAGGATGGCCCATGACAGGAGCTGTGAACCCTAGGCCAACAATTGACTCTGAACTTCTGATCTATCCACCGCTAGTTGCCTCAAGACCTATAAAGCGAATCGCTCCCAATCCGCTGGCTTTCTGCTTCTCCCAGGAACTCCGAAGTGCATTCTCTCTATTACTTTTTTTTTAACATTTTGCTGAGCTCTTCTAATCCAAATTCCTCTTCCCTTTCCCCTCGGTGGTAGAGGTAAAGTTAAGGTCAAGCTATTTTGAAAACAATAAAAATCTTATTAAATTTGTCAAAACCAGTGGGAGCTTTACCCTGGTGTTTAGCTAAATTTCCCTTGGAAATGTCACTTGCCCATCCAGGCACGGAATCAGAAGGTCTCTGTATAAATTATGTATGCAACTTCCTGATAATTACGTACCCTAAGGAATATCGTATTCGCAGAGATGAGGGCTGGAAGGAAGGAGAGTTTGGAGAGATAACAGCCTGATTCACTGAAAAGAAAGCTCTTAAATCGCATGTAATTCAAGGTGATGTTTTTTTTTCTGCATCAGACTCAGCTTGCTATTACGTCCCCCGCTGCACAGAACATTTAATGTGAAACTTGGCCATAAATTGCATATCAGGTGAATTATCATAGTTACCAAGTCTTTCACTAGGAAAACCATGTAATTGTCTGTGTGGGTGGAGGAGGAAGTGGGTGGGAGAGAGGGCAAGGTGAAGGGGAGGATTCAGGCAAATTTCATTATTTGAGCCTGATGGAAAAACACATATGTTTATTTTTATGGGGAAATTGGTACCATTAGGGCTTTCTCGCGGCATCAGTCCATGCTACCAGCGACTGAACCACCAGTTACAGAAATGGCAGTGCTGCGTAGTCCTGGCACATTGTACTGTGAGCCTGTTATGATTTAGGTGCTAAAAATCAGGCTGTATTGAACATCTGAGTGCTGCAGAATTGGGGATCCAGTCGGGGGCACTCTCGCCTCTGAGTCACTTCTGAATTTCATGTCTCAGCATGTTGTTCTGTAAGAAATGGAGTTAGTGATCTGGTAGAGTATGCTCTTCATGGGTCCAAACTGACCCAATACTTCAACGTGCTGTTAAGTTAGAGGGTGAGGTGTCATTCTCCAAGGAGCATGTTAAATGGTGCACTTCATGGCTGGCCATTAAAGAAACTCTGATATTATTTGTGAAAGTCAGGACTGCATGGAAAACCCTCATCTGAAGAGACTGAAAAGGTCGGGATGACTTACCTCAGAAAGGAGATAAATGAGAGGATATGATATGAAAAATAATGAATGGTCTAGAAAAGATAAATTGGGGGATGCTCTTTTTCCTTGTCTCGTAGCTCGAGGACAAAGCACGCATTCCATGAAACTGAAAGATGGCAAATTCAGAATCAATGGAAGGAAATATTTTATTCACACAACGTGGAGAAAGAGCGAGGAGTACCTATGGCACCTTAGAGACTAACCAATTTATTTGGGCATAAGCTTTCATAGGCTAGAACCCACTTCATCAGATGCATGGAGAATGACTTTAGAACTCATTGTCACATGATTCCGTGGAGACTAAAAACAGAGCAAGGTTCAAGGAAGGATTAGACATGTATTTGAAGAACAAGAATGTCCAGAATTATAATAGTAAATGCTAACAACAAAAATTGAAAGGGATGTAAAATATCAGGTTTGAGCCAATCTCAATTAGAAACAAGGATGCTGGGAAGCAGATTAGCCCCCGTCTGCCTGCAGGCGGGTTTCTTGCACCTTTTCTGAAGCATCTACGTGGGCCGATGTCAGAGACAGAATACTGAGTTAGATGCACTTCAGGTCTGATCCAGACTGGCCACTCCTACGTTCCTAGGCATGAGCAGGGGCATTCTGCACATACTCCAGTTTGATTTTTAGATACAGAAATTCTCCTTGGCAGTTTCAGTTGTATAGGATGATGTTCCTTTGATAGGAGAGGTGCTGTTTATGAGCTGTAGGTCTAAGATGCTGATACATCAAGAAGCAGCATGGTCAAAGAGCGCTGGCCCGGGACGCAAGACAGCTATGTGTAGAGGGTTTAGCAGAATAGGGCTCTGATCTCATCTGGAGGCCCCAGTGTAAATGCAGTGTGATGGTGCAAGGGCAGCGAGCAACCTGCTGCAGGCATGGATGCTGCCAAGGACAGACAGAGTATGAAGTCAGAACTCCCAGGAGACAATGGGCCAGATCCTCATTTGGTGTAAATCAGCATTGATTTATATGGGCATTCCTCTGATATACCCCAGCTGAGGATCTAGCTCAAAGTGGCTCCTGCCAATTGGCACGTATTTTTGTTTGCTTGTTTTGGTTCATCAGGCCTCCTATGAATAGGGGGCCAGCGCTCTCGAATTGCACATGCTGTGTTCGTGAGCAGAGTATTGAGCAGAGCAGCCTGACCACCACAGGAGATGATGGCAAAACAGCTGGCAGAGTTCTAATGGACAATGAGCACATTGCCCGTTGTTAGTTACACCTGACGGCACTGTGACTTCTGATACTATTGATACTCACTTCCTCTTGTTTAATCTGGGAGCAGAGGTGGTGCTAGCCCATTGGGGGCCCAAAGCAGGAATATTTCCCCCCCCATACTAAAAAAGCAAATGGCTCCCACCCCCCTGAGCTGTTTGGGGCGTTAATCATTTGTTTAGTCTGCTTATGCCTAGTACCAGCTCTGGTCTTGGAGCGGCAAAAAGATGGAGTGACCTGAACTGCAAATGGTGATTCAGCTATGCCTTGAAGTCGGTTGTTTCACTATTGTACTGTCCAAGTTAACTCTTGTCTGTGCCTCTTCTTTACTTGCAAGCCCATAAGCCATCGGCTCCAAGTCTGATGAGCAGAGCTATCTGTTTGAATATCATTATATAGATACTTTAGTGCTGGCTGAACATTGTCTAGTGGAACGTATTTCCACCAGGAAGCACCGCTTCAAAACAGCTTGCAAAAAAGTACTGGTTTCGATGAAATTTCATTTGAAAAAAATAAAAGAATCAGAATGGAACATAGTGATTCTCTGTTGAGAAACAACTTTTTGTTTCAGTGGTTACCATTTTCTATTACACGATATAAAATTTTAAAAGCCCAGCATCAGAATGGAATGTTTCATTTATATCAAAATGAAACATTATGGACGGCAAAATGAATTTTGTTTTGAGAATTTCATTTAATGGGAAATTTCAAAATCTTTCATTTTTCGTTCCATTTCAGAATGGATTTTTTTTAAAAAAATCATGGAATTTCCAGTGAAATGGAAAATCTGTTCCCGCACAGCTATAAGACACTCACAGTAGAGTGAAATTCACCCCATGCAGATGGCCAGCACAAGACCTATGCAGTTCTGCAAACAGGACCTAGGGGTTACAGTGAACCAGAAGCTGGGTATGAGTCAACAGTGTGCCCTTGTTGCCAAGAAGGCTGACAGCATTTTGGGTGGTATAAGTAGGGGCATTTCCAGCAGACTGAGGGATGTGATCATTCCCCTCTATTTGGCATTGGTGAGGCCTCATCTGGAGTAGTGTGTCCAGTTTTGGGCCTCACACTACAAGAAGGATGTGGAAAAGTTGGAAAGAGTCCAGTGGAGGGCAAACAAAAATGATTAGAGGGCTGGAGCACATGACTTATGAAGAGAGGTTGAGGGAACTGGGATTGTTTAGTCTGCAGAAAATAAGTTGGGGTTTCTTCTGAAAGAAGGTTCCAAAGAGGATGGATCTAGACTGTTCTCAGTGATAGCAGATAACAGAACAAGGAGTAATGGTCTCAAGTTTGAAAGCGGGAGGATTAGGTTGGATATTAGGAAAAACTTTTTCCCTAGGAGGGTGGTGAAGCACTGGAATGGGTTCCCTAGGGAGGTTGTGGAATCTCCTTCCTTAGAGGTTTTTAAAGTCAGGCTTGACAAAGCCCTGGCTGGGATGATTTAGTTGGGGTTTGGATTAGATACATCCTGAGATCTCTTCCATCCCTGAGATTCTATGATTTAAGGTGCGTGTAAGCCCCCTGGTAGGCTACTGTCAAGTATGTTGGAGTTTGGGCCAGTACAGCCCCAGCCTCAGAATCATGGAGTTGCAATAGGAGGGGAGCATGGGGGACTCCTCACTTTTCACTGCACTGGGTACGGAAGAACATCCAGCCAATACCAGGCACGTGATCCTGCAATGTTCTTCCTAGTCGAGCTAAGCTAATTGATTTTTCAATTTGGTGGCCAAACCAGGAAAAAATATTTTAGGTCCTTTGATGGTTCATTTCAAATTAAATGGTTTTGTTCATTTTTTTTAAAAAATGTCATTTTCAGGTGTCTCCCCGCCCCTTTTTTGTTGTTTTGTTAGTTTAATTAAATCTAGCGACCTTTCTAAACGAAGCATCATTTCAAAATACAAAGCCAAAATATTTCTATTTGAAAATATCAAAACACAGTGTAACCCATACATCTCCTGGGTGTGGTGTTCTGGCTCATCTAGTTGCACTGAGACCACATAGAGACTCTTAAATGAGTCTGCGCTACAGCTTTAGCTAAAAGTCCATTGGCTTTCATCTTATGCAACAGAGGCTCATGCACTAAGTTCTAAAGTCCCCAGGTTCAATCCCACTTGCCGACGACTGGGATCTGTTGGCATTACAACAGCATGTCATAGAATCTCACAAACATAAAGTTGGAAGACACCTCAAGGGGATATCCAGTTAAACCCTCTGCTGAGGCAGGGCCAAGTAAACCTAGACCATCCCAGGGGGTATTTATCCTACCTGTACTTAAAAAACCTCCAGTGAAGGGGATTCCATAACCTCCCTTGAAATAATTGCCTTATTTTCAGCAGCATTTGAATTTCTGCCAGGAAACCAGGGTTTTAAAGCTAACACCTTTAGCTCTTGGCCATTACAGCTGTATATCAAATCAACTTTTTCTTTAAAAAACTTCACCTTTCGGGGGAGGGAGGGGGTCCAAAATTATTTGCCAAGTTCAACCCAAATCCACCAATAATTTTAGTTGACTCAGAACTGCAATTTTCAGTAAGTAAATTATTTATCTGAAAAAATTCACCCTGCTCTGCCTGTGACCCCTTCTTCCTCTGTCTGTAACCTGATTCCCTCTCTCCTTCCACCCCAGTACAGCAGAGACTGACAGGAGAAAGTGACATTTAACACGTGAGGCGCAATGATCAAAACAATTCTGTGATGCCGTCCTCTGATCTTTGAATCTCCTGTGTAATTATGTATCATTTTCAGGGTTGATAAATGTCCCCCCCATATACACAGACACACTCTTCCATCCCTTGGATTCCTCTTTCTTTTTGCTCTTCAGCTCTCTGACAGCTATTTCCCCCCTTTTTGTCAAAACACCTGCTTTGATTTGAGCCAAGTGAAATAAAACTTGACATGTGATTGACAGCAGCCCAAACAGAAGCTGAATTTGGCAGGCTGAAGCTACAGAGCCTGAGTAAATAAATACAGGCATAGATATGGTCAATTGTACAGAAGAAGCCCCCTGACTAATTCAGTCTCCAAGTGGTTTAGCACATTGGACTGAGGGTCAGCAAGTTCTAGTTTCTATTGTCTGCTCATTGGCCAAGTGATTTTGCTTCTCTGTGCCTCGGTTTCCCCATTCATAAAATGGCTCACAGTGCTTCCCTATATCTCCAGGCTGTTCTGAGGCTTAATTAATCTTTGTAAAGGGCTTGAAGATCTTCAGAAAAAAAGGTGCCATAAAAGAGATGCAATGTACTTTATTTAGCAACAGCTCACATTTTTCTTCTCTTGTTTCTTGGGCCATATTTTCAAAGGCACTCTGTATCTTCACCCCGAAGTACTTGCAAATGACTATTTATGCACACAACTAGGTATTTGCTGGTGCAAATGAGTATTGCACATGTGAGCGTGAAGAAAGGAGTACACAGTATTGAAGGATCATTAGTTACCCTTGCTTTCTTAGAAAATAAACATACAGGGGAGGGAAAGAAAGACAAATTACCTCTTAATTCCCAAGAATACAGAGTCTCACATTATCTCATAGCCCAGGGGCTCGCACACTCCTTTAGGAGATGACAAAGCCCAGTTCAAATCCCTTTCCCCCCACCTTCAAATGGAGAAGGGACTTGAATTATGGGCGTACCTGGTGAGCACCTTAATCACTAGGCTAAAAGTTATGAAGGAGGGTATCATAGGGTCCGGGCCGCCCTGTGTTCTCTCTGCTTCCAATAAAGGTCTTGACACCCTCTCTTGGTGCTTCACCCAAGTGTCCTTTATTTCCAGTGCTTATATTTGTGGCTGAAGTGAAACAAACAGTGCTCTCCCCAATCCCCTGACAGTTACCCCATTATCTTGGCTGCTGGGTCTCCAGGCCCCTGAGGCCCCTCTCTAGCAGTGAGGGGACAGTCTCACTGCCTCTTGTTCCCTGCCTAGCCTCCCTTCTGAGCATGAATCAGGGTTTTTTTTATAGCCCTCTCAGCTTCCAGCCACAGCTGTAGCCCTTTAGCTCAGCCTAGCTCTGCGAGCTAGCACTAATTAGGGCTTCCAGCTGGGCCTTCTTGCTGGCTATGGCCAGTTCCTACCCCTGGACCTCCTGCCAGCAAGCAGGGTTCAACTTGCAGAGGTAGGGCATTCTAGGGGTTTTTACCCCTGCCCTGCCAAGGAGGGTCTCCTTCTTCCCCTGCTGGTGTTTTGTGTAAGCTTCCCTCTAACGGCCAGATCAGGTAGGTGAGCTCTGAGCATGCTTACCGGTTGGGAGCTGCAGTCAAGTTGAGTGGATGAATGCCATTCTTCCCCTTGTTTGTACACTGCTCTCGGGTGTAGGCATCTGGACACCTGGTGTGGGGTGGCAGTGTTTGTGCCAAAAGGCAGAAATGTGGGCACCTGGGGAACTTTTACTGCATAAAGGTAGGAGCAAAGTGACTTTAGGAACTGCCAGAGTTTGGGTACAGCTGAGCAGGGCCTTTGTGAAACCCAGTGGGTCCTGATTCTGGGATTTAGGGCGACAAAGTGGCAGTTAAGCATGTAACGCCTTTTATGAATCTAACTCCAGGTTCCTGTTGCCTGAGTCACTTTTAAAAATGACATTTACTCTCCCAATTAGGTGCTTTTGAAAAATGGAACCTAAATCAGTAAGTTCCCAAAAGGAAGTTTCAGCCCAACATCTTTTCAACATTACTCATGACGTTTCTTTTCTTTCGTCGGGATGCAGGATGCTCAGAGGCAAAGAAGAGCAAATAAATTGCGGCAAATCATTTGTTCAGCACATTTTTCTCTTTGCAAATTACCCACAACCGACTGATTTTTCTCAAATGGATTTGTGGTTCAAAACTATTCACTGGATCATTTTGGTGAATAATTTTGGGTCTGTCAATTTTTTTCCTCCCCCACACCAGACTGAAACAAGCATATGATGTTTGAAATTCAAGCTGTGTTGCTTAGTTCAGGTTGACTATGTAGGTCATGCTGTTCCTCTACTTCCAGTAGCCTTCCTACCCCCACTCTTCCATTACTGTGGGAAATATCTGTAGAGAAGATTTGCAGCTAGCAAGAAATTTTTAGTGATTATTTACCATGAAAATGAACATTGAAACCTCTTAAACTAAGAGAAAAAGAAATTTTCTACTCACCTGCCATTTGAATGGCTTCACACACAGGCACTAATTTGATGCAAATTTCATACTGCTTTATTGTGTTTGTCATTTCAGTGCATTTGTACTCCCAGTTTTTAGACTGATGATCCTGCTTCATTGCTAACTAGGTCTCTATACCTATAATTTCAAAGTTATTAGTAATTACACAGTTGTGTGTGTGGATATGTATATATAGTCTGTGTCCTGCTTATCTCTCTGTTGCCTCTCTTTTAATATTGGCTCAGCGAAGCAAGGCTTAACAATCCACTTGATGGCTTTTCTCTCTTTGTCTGTCTGGATGTAACACGAAAACTTTTCAGCCACCACATCTGCTCATTCCCAAAGTTTCAGGGGATGTTGTAGGTCTTGATAGGCAGAACTCTGTTGATTTTGGTGAAATGTGAAAAAGCAGAAGGGGGAAATGACCAGCTCCTGTTGGCTCTAACATACCCAGCAGTTTCAACCACCTCTGCAATTGTCTGGAGAGCAAAGAACCACTTGATGGAAGCTACTAACTCTGTCCAATGTAACATCCCCATTTTCAGCCCTGCCCTTCCTCCCAATATGGTTTAAAAATGTTGATACCCTGAATGATTTACCTCCCAGCCAGAAAGAAATGAAACAAGAATGGAAGAGGGGCATGGGGAAAGGCAGGGAATGGGAGACACCTCAGAGCAACTGGCATAGGGGGAAGAGTAAAAGACCCCAGTGTAGGGGAGAAGGAGGGAGAGAGGGACACACAGAGCTTCTGCTAGAGTGGGGAACTGGGAGGCGTGCAAAGCCCCTGGCATGCAGGAGGGGCTGTTGTGGCTTCCAGGTAGTCTCTGAAATGGCACCATGGGGCGATGGAGGGATGCAAGGAGCCCTGAGGACATGCCACGCACTTGACCAACAGAAGCAACAACGTGTGCAACCCTCCGGTAATATTCTTAATGGAGTGTTTGAGTGCGTTACATGTTTTTGCAATTACATGACTGAGGAGCTGCATCTGGCATTATCCTGGGCTGCACTTGACCTACATGAGGAATTATTAAATCCCCCCAAAGGTGCCTCCTGGAGAAGGACTGGATGGGTCCGAGTAGTGGTAATGCTTCCTCGTGCTCGTTTGCTGTTTAAGAGGGTAACAGGGAGCAAAAACTGATGTCAGCTGCTGGCATCAATGGTACCATCAATACCCAGGGGAGTCCCATGGGTAGGAGACATGGTGTCATCATCCACTGTTGGCGCTGAGTTGTGAACAAAGTGTACTCCTGAGTGACTGCGTGCCTACAGAAAATGCCCCCCAACCCTGCAGAATTCCTGTCCTTCCCTGTAGAAAATGGCAGGAAAGCCACACGTGATGGGTTCAATCCTTGAGGGGACCATGTACAGATCGGGGGCAGAAATCTGTCAGGGACAGTTGGGTTAGTCCTGCTTTGAGCAGCAGGCTGGACTAGATGATTCTCCTGAGATCCCTTCTAACCCATATATTTTCTAATTTATTGACAAATGAACTTTGCAGAATTTTGCAGAATTTTAAAATATTGTGCACGGAATTTGTAATTTGTTGGAATGGAATTCCCTTAAGAGGTCATAAACTGAGTAGCCTACAAACTTCAGCCTCCTTTTAGAGATAGTTGTGCTGGTTGGCATGCCCTGAGAAGAGCCCTGATTGCTTCTTTACCTAAGCTGTGGGATTTTTTTCTCAGTGGGGCACCTTTCACCAACCACATTAAACATGTGAAGAAGAAGAGGATGACTTAGGTAGACAGATTTTGACTAAGGCATGGTTCTGTCAACCTTATTCCTACTGAGTAACATTTAGTCACTCAAGTAGTCCCATTAACTACAGATAGCAGAATTACAGGATACAGGCATTACCAGACTGGATCAAACCAGTGATCTTTCGGGTCCAATATCCTGCCTCAGATAGTGACCAGTATCTGATGTTTCAGTGGAAGGTGCAAGAAAACCTGTAATGACAAAACATGAATTCCAGACATCCATAGGTTAGTGGCTGGCTCTTGGCCTGAAGCATGAGAGTTTACAATACTTAGACTTTAATAATCCCTTGTATATTGTGGGCACCCGTGTGTATATATGTCATCGTGTACAGCCCACTGGTGAGTCTATGTTACAGGTCCCTCTCTGTGACACTCCACAGAAGGTGAGTCTGTTAGAAAGCCTGGCTCTTTGGCCCAGGATAGAGCAGCTGGAGTTTCCTTGTTCAATTCCAGGTATGTTGGCCAAGATAGCAGTGGACTCATGGCACTCTGTCCCCCTCGAGCAGTGGTAGTTGGGCTACATTTTGGGGGTGATGCAGTTGTGTCTAACAAAGGTGGGCCTTTCATTTAAGGCCTGGGAAGCTCATGTTTTAAAATATGAGGTTTAGTCCTCACTGCCAATGACCCAGGCAGGTGTGTAGGGTTTTGTATGCTCTGTTGCAATTCTCCTCACAAAGGGTACTAAGCATGTCTGACTCCATGATTATGTAGTTGGTGCACAGTCAAAAAGTGGCATTGAAAATGGGATGGTGCAGAGCCAAACAGAGCTGGAAAGCGATACATTGGCTCCCTTTCCAGTCTATGTGTGAAAACAGTAAGACGGGTTTTGGAGGGAGGTTATGTGTAGCGAAGCACAGCAACTCTTTTCTTTTATGACACAATCAACTGAATTCACAGATGCAATATCGAGATTAAACAAAGGTTCAAATCAGATAGTATTTATCCACACTTCTTTGCCCAGGAGCATGGCCAAGATCCCAGTGGTGGGATTTTGTTGGTTCAATGTGGCCCAAGATCTTTTATGACTCACAGCTTGACTGACTTCATATGGAGCTATGGTGCTCAACCCATCACAGGCTCAGGCCCGAGGCTATCTCCCCCCTCCCCGCCCCAATTCAGTTCACTGATGACCTAAACCACATTAAGAACCAGCTCTCCTGAGATGAAAGCGAGTGTATTAACTTCCTCAGCCTTGAGGCTTTGCACAACACTTAAGACTACGTCTACAGGATGAGCTAGGGGTGTGATTCCCAGCTTGTGTAGATATATTTGCACTAGCGGTCTTCTGAACTACCTTGCTAAAAATAGTAGTGTAGCCAAGTTAGCATAGGCAAAGGCAAGCAGCGGTCCAGCCTACCTGCTGAGTAGGTACCCAGGGGGTTCAGGTGGGTTTATACTCTGGGCAATTAGCTTGTCCCCCACTGCTGCTGCTGTCTGTGGTACCCTGGCTATGCTACTATTGTTAGCATGCTAGCTTCTGCAAATACGTCTCTGCATGCTCGGAAGTACACCCTAGCTCCCAGTGTTGACGTACACTCAGATCACCAATGAAGCATAATGCAAAATAGATAGACAGACAGGTATGGCGATGATAGCTAGAGATCCAGACTTGGTATGTTAATTTCAGTTGTCCCACTCTCACTTTGTCTCAGCAAACAAGGTATTAGAATGATGGCGAAAGTTTTGAGCGTGGAGATTTGAACACAGAGATGGAGCAGCCCAGGGGATAATGCTGTAGCTTGCAGGGAGTGGTAACAGGCTGGCAATGCAATTTACAGCAAGTCAGAATTCACTTACACACGCAATCTAATGTGAAATAGCCTGAGTAGCAGACAATTTCCGGAAATCCCCACCACCTTATTTTATTGTTTCCATCCCTGTCCCTCAGCTACGAGTCAGTTTTATCAGCATTGGCAGCAACTGCTCCACTGTTCCCTCCAATTTAGAATCAAAACAATCAAGAGGGAGAGGTAATTTCTCCCTCAGAACCTGGCCCAGAGACAGATCTCACTTTACATCAATGTAAATGCAGAGTAATCCCATTGACTTCAGTTGAGCAATGCCATATCTACACTGGCATAAACGTGATCAGAACTGGCCCTTTGTCTCTGCCTTTGTCTTTCCTTGGTGGATCACATGCAAGAGCTACTGCATTGCTATAGAAAAATCCTTTGCAAGTGGATTGTGTAAACTCAGTGACAGCCAAAACTGAAGTGAGACATAATCATTTCCAAGTGTATTGGGAAGAGATTAACGCGCGGTTCTCAAAGGGGAAGTTTTACTTTGTCGCTGGTACTCTTGACAGAAGTCTCGTCTGCGACTCACTCAAATTCTGCTGAAAGTCAAGATGAAGAGATGATGGCTCCCGCCTCCTTGTGGATCAGGGCTATGATGAGCAGTGAGACCGAGGATGACTAATTGCCCTCCTGCTCTGATAAAGATAATGTTGAAATATATGTCCGTTTAGGAGGGAATCAGGCTGCTGGAAGGTGACTGGAAACATGGCAGTGTATGCGAGGGCAAACTGTAAACAGCAACACGGGGAGAAAATAATTGAAAATAGCTAGCCTGAAAAAGGAGAATCAGAACCCATGTAAATACGCATACTCCGGCTATGTAGAGAGATGCAGGAATTTGTTATGCTTGGTTTAGAGTTGGGCCCAAACTCCCAGATCCTGCATTCCTGACCCTTGAAATTAGAAGCCTGATCCAAATTTTTTATTGTACGTATTACAGAACTGCCCACAGACCCGAACCAAAATCAGGACTGTGTTGTACTTGGCACTGTACAAACGCAGAGCGAGAGACGGTCCCCAACTCAAACAGAGAAAGAGGGACGGGTAAGCAGAGGCACAGAGCAGGAAAGTGACATGCTAAAGACCACACAGCAGATAGGAAACTGAACCAGGAATAGAGCCCGTGTCTCCTGACTCCCAGTCCAGTGCCTATCCACTAGACTCAATGTTCAGGTCTTGTAAGAGGTAACGTTTCAGCTGTTTACAAACACAGCAAACCATAGGCTGACTAGAGCACCCTTGTGCCTGTGATGATAGCTAACTAACCCTTTGCAAAGCCAGCACTGAGAGTTTATCCTGGATTTGTATTTTATTTAGGTGAGATTTTTACTAGTAACTAGATGTGCAGCTTGAAAAGAGTCTATGTTATGAAATCCATCCCCTCTTCTGAAACTGTTGGATGGACTTGTTTGTTTATTTCTGGAGTTTTACAACAGCTAAGTATGTGATAATGCACACACTACTCCTCACGGCATTTACACTTGGCTCAACTGGAATGGAAAAGAACACCATTGCTACGCATCATGTCATCTGGCAAAATGGGCCGTGAAGGCCTAACACATTGCTTCCAAGGTGGCTGTAGCACATTGGCACTGCCAAACAATCAGTGGGGCCACTGGACAATTAAGGTGCTAAAGGAGCATTCAAAGAAGATAAAGTCATTGCGGAGAAGCTAAATTAATTCTTTGCATCGGTCTTGACTGCAGAGGATGTGAGAGAGGTTCCCACACTTAAGCCATTCTTTTTAGATGACAAATCAGAAGAACTGTCCAACACTGAGGTGTCAGTAGAGGACCAAATTGATAAATTAAACGGCAGTAGGTCACCAGGACCTGGTTGTAATCATCTAGGAGTTCTGAAGGAATTTAAATATAAAATTGCAGAACTAATAACGGTGGAATGTAACCTATCATTTAAAACAACTTCTGTACCAGATGACTGGAGGGTAGCCAATGTAATGCTGATTTTCCAAAAAAAAAAAAAAGGGCTCCATAGGAGATCTTGGCAATTACAAGCTGGCAAACCTATCTTTTGTATCAGTAAACTGGTTGAAACTACGTAAGGAAGAAAAAGATCAGACACATGGATGAACATGATTTGTTGAGAAAGAGTCAGATGGCTTTTGTAAAGGTAAATCATGCCTCACCAAACTATTAGAATTCTTTGAAGGGGTCAACAAATAGGTGGACAAGACCTCTCTGGGTGCCCAGTGTCATAGACCCGTGGAAGAGGGGAGAGGAAGCATTTCTCCCTCCTGCTGTTCTGTGCAGCCACATAAAGCCTTGACACCATCTAACCCTATGGGAACAGGAAATCAGTACAGAATCGGCAAACCTACAGAAGCATTTAAGTGTTGCTGCTGTATATATGCGACCCGTGGTGTGAGCTTGTTCTTCTGTAGGAACCTGAGAAGTGACATGCACAGGGATCAGATTCTCCAGTCCGCTGCACCTTGCCTAGTCATTTATGCCAAGGCAAAGCGGACGTAAACTGACACTAAATCATAGCAGGGATGATTAATACCTGTTGTGCAACGGTGAGGACCCAAGATGTGGGGCAATGGCAAATCAGGCGCTAGGGACACTATGGTTTTATGGCTTTTAAAGCTTCAATGTGAAATTCATGGGCCACATTTGACATCTGTCAATGGGAATGTACTGCAGCCTCTTGTCTGAATCTGCCGTGAATACCCATTTGAACACCAAAGTGGTTCAGCTGAATTCTGTAGCCCAATGAAGCTCATCTACACAGCATGCAAATCAGCACAAGTCACCTTTCCAGCTCTGATTAAAAGCCTCTCTTCCTATCTGCACTGACTGGGCCATATGGAGGGATACAGTTGCCACATGTCCAGGTTTTTCTGAGGATTGTTCCTTTTCTGAGATACCTGTCATGGGAAATCTGTAAGGGTGCTCAGTGCACAGTGCTGGCCCACATGATGGGTTCAGGATTATCCCGGCTGTCCATGGGGCTCAGATAATTTCTATTCAGGAATACTAAAGGAACTGGAACATGAAATTGCAAGCCCAGTAACAAGTATTTTTAATGACTCTATAAAATCCTTCATCATACCGTATGACTGGAGAATTGCAAATATAGTGCCGATATTTAATAAAGGAGAGTAGTGATCTGGGAAACTACAGGCCGGCTAATGTGACCTCATTCGTATGTAAGGTCTTAGAACAAATTTTGAAAGAGAGAACAGTTAAGGGCAGAAAGGTAAAAAGTAACTGGGGATAAACCACAATATGGTTTGCAAAAGGTAGATCATGCCAGACCATCCTTATCACTTTCTTTGAGAAGATAACTGATTTTCCAGATAAAGGAAATGAAGATCTCATCTACCTGGATTTCAATAAAACATTTGATATAATTCCACATGGAATTAAATTGGAGAAGATTGGGATTTATACAAGAATCAGAAGGTGGGTAAGGAACTGGTTAAAGGGGAGACTACAATGGCACATGCAGAACGATGAACCGTCAGACTAGAGAGAGGTTACTAGTGGAGTTCCCCAGGGACTGGTATTGGGACCAGTCTTATTTAACCTCTTTATTAATGACCTTGACACAAAAACAGTGGTAGTGTTCTAATAAAATTTGCAGATGACACAAAGTTGGGAGGCATTGCCAATACAGAGGAGGACCGGAATATCATACAAGAAGATTTACATGATCTTGAAAACTGGTCTAATAAAAATGGGATGAAATTCAATAGTACAAAGTGCAAGGTCATGCACTTAGGGACTAACAACAAGAATTTTTGCTACAAGCTTGGGACTTATTAGCTGGAAGCCACAGAGGAGGAGAAACACCTGGATGACTATGAGCCGCCAGTGTGATGTAGCTATGAAAAAGGCTAGTGGAATCCTAGGATGCATGAGGTGAGGTATTTGCAGTAGAGATAAGGAAGTGTTATTACCAATATACAGGGCACTGTTAAGATCTCATCTGGAATAGTGTGTGCAATTCTGGTCTCCCATGTTTATGAGAGATGAATTCATACTGGAATAAATGCAGAGAAGGACTATTAGGCTGATCAATGGAATGGAGAACCTACCTTACTAAGGGAGACTTAATGAGCTTGACCTGCTTAGCCTAGAAAAATGAAGGATGAGGGGAGATATGATTTCTCTCTCTAATTACATCAGAGGGATAAGAACCAGGGAGAGAGAGAGGACTTATTGAAGTTAAGGGCCAATGTTGGCACAAGAATAAATGGATATAAACTGGTCATCAATAAGTTTAAGCTTGAAATTAGATGAAGGTTACTAAGGAAACATGCCTAATGAGGAGGGGCTGAGGGAACTGGACTTATTTAGTCTGCAGAAGAGAAGAATGAGGAGGGATTTGATAACAGCCTTCAATTACCTGAAGGGGAGTTCCAAAGAGGATGGAGCTCGGCTGTTCTCAGTGGTGGCAGATGGCAGAACAAGAAGCCATGGTCTCAAGTTGCAGCAGGGAGGGTTTAGGTTGGATATTAGGAAACACTATTTCACTAGGAGGGTGGTGAAGCACTGAAATGGGTTCCCTAAGGAGGTGGTGGAATCTCTTTCCTTAGAGGTTTTTAAGGTCAGGCTTTACAAAGCCCCGGGATGATTTAGTTAGGGTTGGTCCTGCTTTGAGCAAGAGTTTAGACTAGATACCTCCAGAAGTCTCTTCCAACCCTACTCTTCTATGATTCTAGCCATCGGAGGAGTGAAGTTCTGGAACAGCCTTCCAAAGGAAATAGTGAAGGCAAAAAAACCTAACTTGTTTTAAGACTGAGCTTGATAAGTTTATGGAGGAGTTGTTATGTTGTGATTGCCAACAATGGCCCACGGCCCACCCACACTTGCTATTTGCAAATGTCTCCAATAGCCAGAGAAGAGATGCTAGATGGGGAGGTCTCTGAGTTATTACAGAGAAAAATTTCCCAGGTGTCTGGCAGATGAGTCTTTCCTGCATACTCAGTGTCTAACTGATCATCATATTTGGGGTCAGGAGTGAATTTCCCCCACGATCAGACTAGCAGATACCCAAGGGTTGTTTTGTTGGGGGTATTTTGCCTTCCACAGCAGCGTGGGGCATGCTGGTTTGAACGAGTGTAAATGGTGGATTCTTTCTAACTTGAAGTCTTTAGAACATGGTTTGAGGACTTCAGTAGCTCAGTCAGAGGTTCCGGGCCTATTGCAGTAGTGTGCAGGTGAGGTTCTGTGGCCTACGATGTGCAGGAGGCCAGAACAGAGGATCATGCTGGTCCTTTGTGGCTTAAAGTCTTTGTGTCTGTGTCCCACTTTTTTATACCGTAGAGGTGCCAACCCTTTGGAGGGGTAAATATGCTGTACCCCATCAGCACATTGTATCAGTGCAACGAAAGGGCTGGGGGTGTCCTGCTTCTCTGAGACACAACCATCTGGGATGTCCCTTGGGAGTAGCGTGCCTGTATATCATCCATACTGCAGGCAACAGGTCCAGCACATAATGAGAAATACCAATGCACCCGCTATACTGCACAAGCCAGAGACATGTGTGAGCCATGCATGTGCCTTGCATGCAAGTCCTATAGGGGTATGTTGTGGTAAAAGCAGATAGGTGGGTGGTTGGATAAATGGACTAACTAGCAGATTAAAAAAACAACAACAGCTGTTGGTTTTTTTTTAAAAGAGTGTTTGGTCCCTTTTAATTATAAAAGATTATAAGGTAGAATCTCACCATTTTGGTCCAATGACTGGAAAGGACTGAGTCTGCCAAATTAATTATATATATCCCACAATAAAAAAGCGAGGGTACTGCAATGTACTTTGCTCATTTATTTGACAAGTATAATTTAGTTTCAATTTTTATGCTAATGATTAGTTGCATATGAGTAAATGTTCTGTGCTACAGTTTGCAAAAAGTAATGAAATCTTAGTAATTGGACACGAGTCATTCTGTGCTATTACAGTCTTTGCTATGGAGTGGGAGAGAAAGAGGCCAGCATTTTTTGTGTGGCTTACAGTGATCAGGTGTGCAGATTAGTAAGGCCTTATTTTATCTTTTACAGTCATAAGTGCTTTGCGAGGTTAAAGAAAAAAAGCTTCTATAGATCAGCTCCAAATCTATGAGGGTTTTTTTTCAAGGAAAAGAAAAAAGAAAAAAAAGAAAGGAAGAACGTAGAATTGAAATTAAATCAAATAAGTTCCTAGATTACTTAATAAGAGGTTCCCTCCCCTCTCCTCTTGCTCCTTTGAAATCTCCCCCAGGAGATCACATAGACCTAATAAGCATAAGGGATACTGAACTGATGATTGAATCACCTTCATGAAAGCAAAACTTGGTTGGGGCTGTGCTAGCCTAGAAACATATTCTAGCTGTTTAACACGAGGCTTTTTAATGCACTCTTGCATGGCGTAGCCATTCCAGCTTTAAAAAGCAATGGGGCCATGGCCTCCTGGCGCCCCCTGTTCTGGTGCCCCTGCCTAAGTGTCTTAGGGACACAAGTACCATGGTCTTTCAATAGGACTAGCGATCTGAATGCTAAATCACTTAGGTGCCTAGAAACCTTTGAAGATGTGGACCTGACTCTCATTTGTCAGTAATAATTCTAATAATGGGAGTTAGGTGCCTAAATGCCTTTGAAGATCTGGGCCTTAGACACATTTGAAAAACCCACCCAATATCTTTACATGGATTTATGCTTAAGGACAAGGTAAAAAGGAGCACTCCAAAAGAGAGTGCACAAACCCCCGTGAGGCCTCACGGCAATGCTGCACTGTGGTGTGGGTGGCCAGTAGACACTGCCATCCACTCTCTCTCAGCTCTTCTGTTGCCTTTGTGCCTCTCACTCTCCTTGCAAAACATTGTGAGACATGATTTATGAACACGGTTATGAATTCTCGTGATCAAATAAGTTTTGCTCTAATGTCAGAAAATATGTGTTACCAGGCAGCTCACAGAGGCCATTCTTCGGGGAAATCTGCCTGAGTGTGAACTCAGCTGATGTTTGTGAAGTCGTTTGTATTCATTCTCTTGTCGCTTAGAGTCAAACACAAGCTTCTCAGTAGATAGTTGTTGTAAATGTGTGACCTTGGCATACAAATATAAAAGTTGTTTTCATCAGTAGAATGGAAAGCCATATGCCTGTGATATGTTGGATCATTTCTGCTGCTTTGTTTCTACTCGGGAACAATGTCAAAGCACTTATATTTTACGCAAACAAATAGCAAGCTATCTTCCGTGCACCAAAATCAAGCCAGTTATAACAACAGTGATTTTTTTAGCTAAGTTTTCAGGAAAATATTTGGATGTCATGCTTCTCTCAAGGGCACTGGTGTAAATCAGGAGTAACTTCAGTGAACTCAATAGATGTAAAACTAATGTGAGTTAGACCAGAAGCAGGATTTTTAATTGAGGTAGGTTAGAACCATCATTTCAGACACTCCAATTTATTATTATCATTACAGTAGTGTCTTGAAGCCTTGATCAGATCCAGGGCGCCATTATGTTAGGAGCGGGACAGACATAGATTAAAATATTGGCTTCATTTACATCAGTGGCAAAACAACCACTGATTTAAATGGTGCCAGGATTTCACCCATATAGTATAGCATGACACAGGGGTTCTCCACCCCAAAGAACCTGGGGAATTAATTACAGTCTTCCTACCTACAATTCCTCCCAGTAGTTTCAAGTGGCCAAAATATTCTTCCTGGATCAAGCTTTTGTTTGATGTGCTGTTAAATGGCTGCCACTCCCCAGAGGGGGTTGCATTGAGTTGGTCAGAGCTTCAGAGACAATTCTGATTAGTTCCCTGTGTGGATGCTCTTCTTCCAGAATAAAATGTCTTATTCCGAGTTAGCTTAATCCACTTCCAAATTCTTCTTTAAACTCACACCCTGCTTTTACTCTGGATTAAGTATCATGCATAGACAAAGTTTAGAGTGATCTCCGCACTTAATCCTGCAAGCGCTTACTCGTTTGAAGAGCCCTACCAAATACACAGTCCATTTTGCTTAATTTCACAGTCATAGTATTTTAAAAAGAATAAATTTCATGATTTCAGCTGTTTAAATCTAAAATGTCACGGTGCTGTAATTGTAGGGGTCCTGGCCGAAAAGGGGGCTGTGAGGGCTTCACAAGGTTATTTGTAGGGGAGTCGCGGTACTGCTATCCTTACTTCTTCACTGCTGCTCGCAGCGGTGCAGCCTTCAGAGCTGGGCAGTTGGAGAGCAGCGGCTGCTGGCTGGGATCCCAGCTCTGAAGGCAGAGCAGCACAGAAGTAAGGATGGCCTGGCATGGTATTTACACCCTTACGTCTGCGCTGCTGCTGCAGAGCGGGGCCCTCAGTCAGCAGCCACCACTCTCTGGCTGCCCAGCTCTGAAGGCAGCAGCGCAGAAACAAGTGTGGCATGGTACGGTATTGCCACCTTTACTTCTGCGTTGCTGCTGGCGGGGCACCGCCTTCAGAACTGGGTGCCCAGCAAGTGCCGCTGCTCTCCAGTCATCCAGCTCTGAAGGCAGTGAAGAAGTAAGGGTGGTAATACCATGACCCCCCCACAAAAAATAACCTTGTGATCCCCTGCATCTCCCTTTTGGGTCAGGACCCCCCAATCTGAGAAACGCAGGTCTCCCCCTGTGAAATCTGTATAGTATAGGATAAAAGCACACAAAAGACCAGATTTCATGGTCCGTGATGTGTTTTTCATGGCCAAGAATTTGGTAAGGCCTTACTCATGCGAGTAGCTCCAGTGGGGTCCGTGACACTTCTTACGGGTGAGATTGTATAAGCCAAATTCATTTCATTGACCACTTGGCTCCACAAGTGATCTCAGCAACTTCAAAGAGAGCTTCTGGGTGCTCAGACCTTTTCAAATCCAACCACTTACTTAGGTGGCCAACTATGGATTTAGGAGCCTAACTTTTCCTACCTATTTTGAAATTCTCCATCAACAGGCCTGATCCTTCGCTCACCTTCCTGTCTGTAAATCACCAGCAACTAGAGCTAGTCAAAATGCTTTCATGAAAAAATAATTTTGAAGAAAAATAGGTTTTTTCCCCAAAAGCAAGACTTTTCATAGAAAAAATGAATTTCTTACTATATTTTCTGTGGTTTTTTTAACCAAAAAAAAAAAAAATGAAACAAAAATTGATAAAAGTTTTGGCTTTTGGTAAAAATCTTCCAGTTTGAGCATTGAAAAAACAATTTTGAATCAAAAATTGTTGTGAGTTTTTATTGACTGAAAACAGTTATCAAAAACTGAAAGTTTTTAGGTTTCAGTTCAGTTTTGGACAAAAAGAAACATATTTTTTAAAAAGAAATTCCATGAAAAATAAATGCCATTTTTCAACTACCTTTTTTAGTAACTCCACTGAAGTCAAATGTAAAATTAGTATAAGGGTATAAGAGCCTGTACTATATTCCAACAAATCCAGAGCTATCTGATGATCATGAATAATAAAATATTCTGTCCTGTTCAGGCGGCAGACAGGGATTCAGGAGCAAAAGGGTTAAACTCAGCTCATTCACTGGCTCAAAGATGGAAATTCGCTTCTTTCATTTCACTATTGAATGTGAATGGCAAAGTGCTTTGTTGTAATTCACCTTTATCAAGCTGTCTTCTGCTTGACAATCAGTTGATGACATCTTGGTAGGGTTGACTGCAGCCAATATGCTGACGGGCTCTCACATGCATTGTGCTGATCTGTAAATTTAAGTAACACGCTTATGGTTTCTATGTATTACAAATACGTTTCATAGGCACCTTAGAACAAGAGTACTTGTGGCACTCCTTTGTTAGTCTCTAAGGTGCCACAAGTACTCCAGTTCTTTTTGCAGATGCAGACTAACATGGCTGCTACTCTGAAACCTGTGGAAATGATAGATTCTTGATTTCCTAGTTACTAGAGAGGACCAGGATATGTTGTAGGAGCAACTTAATAAAAGGAGGAATTTTCAATTGAAGGTCATTCCCTAGTGGTCTCAAACCAAGAGATTCTAAACACTGGGCACACAGCCCTAAATGACTAGGGCAAGTGCAAATAGGGAGTCTATAGCAGAGCCAGGATTTGAACCTAGAACTGCTGAGGCTCAGGCCCATGCTTCATAACTTCAAGACAATCCTTCCTGTGTGATTTAAATCCACTGATGTTCAATGTTTCTCTCTCTCTGTCGTATCCACCCACACATAGACCCCAAGAAAGCAAAGCTGACAGCTTAGCTCCTTCAGAAATGAGTTTCACAAACAGATTTCATACTAAATCATTTTTGTTTGGTTGTTTTCTCCATTGCAACATAAGAATAAAATCAAAAGCACAAAAATATCCCATGAAAACTCAATACACAAATGGCATGAGGAGAAAATGCAGCTATGTTATTTTTATTGCCCTTTGCCTTCCTGAGTGAAAGGAGACAAGATAACTCACAAAAGACCCCTTGATCCTGATTCAACTTGCCAGATGGCATTGTACTTCACTCATGACACATCAAGGGGTGAATCCTCAGCTCATGTAAATCTGCCTCGTATCATCAAATACCATAGAGCTCTCACCAGCTGAGGATACAGCCCGCAGAGTCTCTCATCCCTTGTGAAGATACGTACAATAAAAAAGCCTATCCCATTATGGGCTGTCTGTCTTTACAGCTATAATGATACTAAATACTCATTCATTTTTGAAGGCATGAAAGGTAAAAATATTCTCTCTGTGCTGAAGAGTTATGGAGACAATTGCTTGAAGCAGATTTCACAACCCAAGTAGCATTTTGATCCCAGTGGCACAATTGTGTACAGCTATTCTCTGTTACTTTTATTAAATTGCACTTTTCATCTTGTTTTTAGAAGCTGTGTAAACCCTACCTGGAGAATCCTCCAAAATGGTGTCTTTGAGCTGAGTCAGCTATCTTGGGTTTTGGCCCTGCTAAATTTAATACTGGGAAAATGTGCCACATTGACTATGTGCAGTTCTGGTCACCCCATCTTTAAAAAGATATATTAGAATTGGAAAAAGTACAGAGAAGGCAACATAAATGATTAGGAGTATGGAAACCCAGGAGCACCTTATGAAATTAATAGGCATCAGGTTTAAAACAAACACAAGAAAGTACTTCTTCACACCACTCACAGACAACCTGTGGAACTCATTGCCAGGGGATGTTGTGAAGGCCAAAAGTATAACTGGGTTCAAAAAAGAATTAGATAAGTTCACAGAGGATAGGTCCATCAATGGCTATTAGCCAAGGTGGTCAAGGGTGAAACCCCATGCTGTGGGTGTCCCTAAGTCTCTGCCTTCCAGATGTTAGGAATAGACAACAGGGGATGGGTCACTTGATAAATGTCCTGTTTGGTTCATTCCCTCTGAAGCATCTGGTACAGGCCACTGTCAGAAAACAGGATACTGGGCTAGATGGACATTGTTCTGAGCCAGTATGGCCATTCTTATGACTGGAGATCGGAGGCCTCTGTTTTTCCTCAGGTTCATTACTGAAGTGCAAATTTCCTTAATGCTGCCCTGACCATGTGCCTTAGCCATGAACCAGAGGAGACACCTCAGTAGAAGTTCAGTCCATTCAGTCACCACAGCCCATTCCGACTTCAGCCTCTCTGATGAGATTTTTGACAATTTGTGCTAAGGACGGTGGGTTTTGTGGGATGAGAACACTTTTCCAGTAGATAATGGAGAGAGGATCTACCAACTCATTACACTTTGGCCACCTGTCAGCTGGAGACAACTTTTAACCAGTAGTGACCTGAACTGGATTTGAACCAATGACCTAGCGGTAAAAGCATCCATGGGTCCATTATCAAGCCCCTAAAACATCCTTTCACTAGCTTCTGGATCTATTGCTAGATTTTTCTGGGCAGAAGTACAGTGTGACTAGCAACACCTTTTATCTTCAACATGGCTGGACCTGACCCTGCATGAGGAGTTCCACACAGAAATTTGGTGGTAATCATGCCACAAACCGTAAAGGCAAAGCCAATGGATGCTCCCGCTATTAGAGCCACACGAGCATCTAACCCTTTGTGTGTTGACCCAAAAATGACACTCCTTGGAAGGAAGCTTTTCTCCTGGAACTCACCAAGTTTTCTTCAGCCCTAAAGCTAGTGCCTTAGATAATTTCAGCCCATAAATAGATTCCTCAGAGACTTCGCTACAGAGCTCCTTTTGGAAGCTGAATTTTCTAGGCCCATTCACACTGGGCTTCATCGTCAGGGTGAGAAGCTGTTGAATGAGGCTTTTTCCATCCCCATGCTGACTTCCTGGGACCTCCTTTCCCTAAGCCCCAAAGAGGTGCCTGCCTCTCTGCCCTGCCTCCCTCTCCTCAGGCAACGTTTCTCCTGCCTAATTCCATCCCCAAAGTGATGCAGCTTCCTTAGGGAAGAGACTAAGCTGTTGTTTCAAAACTCCCCTTAGGTGTGGTAGCTCAGACCCCTGCTGAAAAGACAGCAGTGGCTCTTTCAGGGCCCATGGCAATATCTATGGTCAGTAGCATGGTGATCGTTCAGAAGAAAGACCAGCTGTTGGTAATTAAAAACAGACAGGTCCAAAATTCTGCCCTTGTGTCTGTAGAAGTTCTGAAGGGGAATTTCCCTAAAGGTATCTATCAATTACAGACAGCAATCTATGCATTCTGTCAAGTTTCTCTTCTCACCACTTGTCACAAGGACTCACAATATAAAGGTTGTTTTCTCTACCATACAATTTTTAGAAACCTACTCGACAGATGGAGGCAGGACAATAATGTCAGCTTTTACTATCGGACAATGAAATGTTTTTCTCATGAGCATCATCACAGCATGAAGGTTAGAAGAAGAAAGGATATGAACTTGCTGCTTCCATATGCTTCATCACAGTGACCAGCTGCAGTGGCGGCAGGAGGTCACCCAAGTCAGTGTTTCCGAGTTGTTAAAAGAATTGTAAGTTTCTCTCATTTTCTCTTTTGCTGGGTGTAATTTTTAAAGCTGATCTTGAAACACAAACTTTGATTAAAGAACTGAAAAATGGAACTGGGGAAGGGTTTGAAACCCAGCAACTGAGTTTGAGATCATTACAAGAGGATACTGTTGTACACACAAGCTGTGTGATCCTGGGATCAGATGGTGAATCTCTTACTTAAGTTGCCCCATTGACTTCAGTAGAGCTACTTGTGCAAGTAACTGCTCACCAGGGTGAGTAAAGGGTTCACAGTCTGGCCCACAGAAACTTAGGAAACCGAGTCCAAGAGCTAAGTAATAGCTTTGGCTTTATTTAATAACTTCCTGCTTCCCAGAACATTGCTCCTTATTATTCATCATGGGCCAACTGCTACTCTCAGTTACACTGGTGTAAATCTAGAGTAACTGTTGAAACTAATGGAGTTACTCTGCATTTAGAGTAGAAGAGTTTAGAAGAGTATTTGGTCCAATTGTCTTTTCTCTGTTATTAGTACAGAATCGCTACTTCTCCCTGATTTTGGTGCCTTCTGTGACACTGGATTTTATTTCAGCATGCATCCAAATTGATAGTGTGCTATTATATCCAAGTTGCTGGCTCTGAATAGAATCAGGTAGATAGATTGCAAAAAAAAGTGGGAGAAGAAAGTTAGTTCTCTAACAAGTCTAAATGGTAAATTTCAAGGGTTGCCAAAGAGGAAGAAATTAAATCTTGAATATTTACATGTAAGTTGCACCAGAATAAAACATCACCAGTTGGTACTGGTCTATCTATGGAACTGCAATACTAGCATCTTAAACACAAGATCAACTTCAGCTGCAAATGGCTCTGAGGATGAGTAACTTTATGTGTGTGAGGAGCCCCACTGAATTCAAATGGGTAAAGTTACTTCCACGCACAGGAATTTTCTGGATCAGAGCCTTGGTCTTTTACTCAGACATGATAAAACTGAATAAAAGCTTAGGAGGGTTGATCTTTTATAAGCTAAACATAAGAAGGGCTATTCCATTGCCCTGCATCTTGTGCAGTTATTGACACTAGTCAAAGATTCTGTTCTGGTAGTATTTTGCACTCTGCCCTGGTGTCAACGGCTATCCAGGTTGCCTTGCCCAATAGCATTGCACATGACTGGAAGAGTCTCGTCTATTTACACAAACGCCACTGTGCCAAGAGTGAGAACATGTGTGAGAGCATCAATTATCTGTTTGTTTTGCTGAAGTATTCTTTTCCCTTGAAAGGTGCTTACTTCAGAATGGTTAACACATCGGATTCATTCCTGTGAAACCTTGCCATGGAAAGGCATTGTCACTGGTGGAGAGAATGGATTGAAAGCATCCAGCGTCTTTATAATAGATTTGTAACCAGTGAAATATTTTAGTAGCAGAAGGTCCTTAAGTTCTGAGTTTTGAACCTTAGGACCCCACCCAAATTGCTGGCAGATGCAAGCATTTAAAGAACAGAATAGCACCTGGGTACTAAACAGACATATGGCTGCATTCTTGGCAGAGGCAGTAAAAGAGTGGGAGTAGCAAGAGCCATAAAAATCTGGTTTGACATAAGGGAGCCATTCTTTCAATAATCAAATTACCCTTTACTTAGGTGTTGCCCACAGCACATCAAAGTCAATGGACTGGTCCTACTGAATGGAGTGGCTTTTGGATCAGGTCTTTGTAAGCTGAAGGTCCCAAATGCTTTTGCCAGCATGAGTTGATTGCCAGGTAATGCTTTTACATCCATTCTAAAAGTGAGGAAACTGAGGCACAAAGAGGTCACGTGACTGCCCCATATCTGTTTCATGAGCAAGAAGTGATATCGCCAGCAGGCAGAGCTGCAGGAAAGAGATTTTTATTGGACATATAGAGAGGCTGGTGTTTACATAAAACCTGACCAATCTTCTCCAGTCCCACTCCTCATACTACCCAGGCCCATACAGCTAATCAGTGTCATAGTGGTGGGAACAGAAGCCTGGAGTTCTGGCCACTCATCCTGTGCTCTAACTATGGGAACTAGCTCCTCTGAGCTGGAATCCATGATGATTTGATTTCTAGTCCACCACAGAGTTCTTTAATCTAATTGACTGTTTCTCTGAGTAGAGCAGTCCACCCCAGTACCTGCCTGACCCAGATTTACATCAGCTTGTTACAGAAGTGTCACATTCCCCACGTTCTGAGCCCAATCCAGCAGAGGACATGAAGGACGAGTCTGTGCAAACACACCTTGGGATTAGATTGTGCATCTCTTGCTGCACCTCATATGCGTGGGCCTCCTCTTTGTAATGGGATTTCATGTTTCACTCTTCATCTGAGCACGAAATGCAAACCCAGAGTGAGGAAATTAATTCCTGCTGAGTGTGACATCGAGAAAAAGAATTTTTCAGTATGCTGCACATGTCTCTTCAAATGCTGGCTGAGTTAGTCCAAACTCGCTGGGATTCTTTCTGCTTTACTTTGCCACTCTCATCTTCAGACTAAAGATATCCATAGAGGGTTCTTTGTATTGAGGTATTTGAACCTTGACACCACATTTTCCCCTGTGATTTATTGTCCTCTGTTACTCCCAGGAGTTTTAATACAATAATTGACTTTCAGGACATTCCAGCAATGGCTAAATTCATCCTTGCTGTAAGGATGAGCCTGGCACAGGGACCGAGAGAGGAAGCAATGGCGGTCACCCTTCTACCTGTTGTAGGGATGTGGGCACAGGAACTGCTAAGGTAGCTCTTTGCCACTCAAGAAGGAGATTTCTAGGCATGGAGTTTTTCTGTGGTTGCGTAGCCTGGCTTTAGTGATGCATTGTACCAGATGCATCAGAGAAACTGGTAGTTAAATGTTTTCTGAGCTAACCCCTTTCTAAGAGGTTCTGGGCAGATGTCTTTATCGAAATAAACAAAGGCCACATCAGTCACTCTCTGAACAAGTCTGAGTATGTGAGGCTGTTCCAAAAAGACACTGCCATATTCATCTAATTTACTACATATAGGTTTTGATGCTAATTAAATCATCTTCTGATTATTTAGGGTCACCTATTTTCTGGCTCCTTGAGTTCAGGGAGCTGTGTCACTTTCCTTTTCTACACGACTTCCTAAAGAGTTGGAATAACTTTAAGTAATTAAGCCCTGATGCACAGACTGAATTAGTCTTGGTGTCTGCTGTGACATGGCAGGTCTGTGACAGAATCATAGAATATCAGGGTTAGAAGAGACCTCAGAAGGTCATCTAGTCCTACCCTCTGCTCAAAGCAGGACAAACTCCGACTAAATCAGTGACTGAAGGATCTCTGTTGTCTCCTGAGAAGCTGAGGGGAGACATAGGGCCCGACTCTTCCCTCACTCATGCTGGTGTGAAACAGGAGTAATGCCACCCATCATGCTAAGTGATTTAGACATTATTCATGAGTCTGTCACAACAGGGTGGCTGGATCAGCATCACCAGTCATTAAACCTGCATGGCCGCCTCAGCTGCTCTCCTTTGAATCTCCCTGTTACTGCCACACAGGGAGGTTAGCCCCCCTTCCTGCTGTGGGGAAAAAAGTACTTTCACTCTAAAAAGAAAATATATATATAATTATTTTAGATGAAGCAAAACCAACTATAAAATCATCCAGGGCAAGAACACCCTGTGAGTCTCTTCTGTTATTTAATATCAGCGAGGTAGCTGTGTTAGTCTGTATCCACAAAAACAATGGGGAGTTGGGTGGCACCTTAAAGACTAAGCTTTCCTGGGTAAAAAAATCCCACTTCTTCAGATGCATTTGAAGATGTGGGGTTTTTACCCACGAAAGCTTATGCCCAAATAAATCTGTTGGTGTTTAAGGTGCCACTGGACTCCTCACTGTTTTTCTGTAATTTATCCATCTTAGGTACTTGCTAGGGCCCCCTCACCACAGTCCCCTATTTTATATCCTCAGTCCATGTGCCTGGAAAACGCTACCTCAGAAATGTCCTGGTCGGTTTGCTGAGTCACAGAGTTGAGCAATCCCCTGTTGTATGATGCTTAGGCAGTTCACTTACAGCATTGAAAATCCCTTGTTTACCACTCCCCTGCTGATTAATGGTCGCTTAACACCCTTCTGGGAGTGGATCACCTGTCACTGTCACTGGAGAACTATCAGTGCATGACTTTCCAATTTACACCATATTTCAATTACCTCATCACTTCATACACTAACAATATACACATTTGGACACAGCAGTGGGTGTCAGCAGATCTTGGCCTTTCACCCGATGTCACATGACATGCTTGGGATGAAATATATCACCATTATATGACGGGGTGAACATGGGAGTTCCAGGGTGCTGCTTTGAGGTACAGAGTGCCACACTCAGCACCCAAATTCAGCTTCCCCAGTGCGACAGAATCATGCAATGTCGCCAATCTGACCTTTCTGCTAGAGCACAACCAGCTTCTCTGCAGGCAACGAGAAACAAGACAAAACTATTTTTGCCTTCAATTTGCTTTACAGCACATTTCCCAGACAGCAAGAAGGGAGCAGAATATTTCCTCTTACATCCTATGTGATGCAGTGCCCAGGCCTGTAATGTCCTAGTGGCATAAAGAGTGGGCTAGTCCCAGCGCGTGTATAAAGCTGCACATTCATCACAGGGCAGCAGTGGGATAACAGAGCAAGCAAATGGAATCAAGGAAGCTTCAGCCCGGCCTTTCGGTCTTCGGAGCTGCTTTGGTGCAGCCAAGCGTGTCTCGCAGTGGCAGAACAGGTTCAGATACAGCGAGGGAACGCTTCAGACACTGCCGTCTTTTATCTGACAAAGACCAAGGGAAAAGCCATAGCGTGAACTGCAGCTTGTCAGTTTCACTGTGTGTGCACGCTTCAAGAAAATCTCATCTCTGTGCAAAGATTGCTGAGCTTACACGGCTTTGAATGAGACAGCTGTGTGTGTGTGTGTGTGTGTACATTGCACATCTGTCCATGCCTGTACGTGAGGCCTCAGGTATGTGTGTGTATACACTACTCCCGTTTATATGAACCCCTATTATCTGAACCTCTGCACAACAAACTGATGGAATGAACTGCAGGCTAAGTATTCTTCACAGGTAGCATATGACAATTAATTTATATAACCGAGAAAATTACAGTCAGCTCACAATTTGCAAGCACAAAAGGAGATTGTGTCACTCTAATATTCTACTTATCCCGCCTCTCTTTGTAAATTGCTACATTATTCACACACACACTTATATAAATAATGCATACTTATATAATCTGATCATCCCCAAATTAGCCAATCAAAAAGTTTATAGTGCAGCATCATGCATGATGGATGTACTTATTGCATCCAGTAAAGATTTTAACTGAAATCTAGAATCATAGGTGGGACTGGAAGGGACCTCGGTAGGTTACCTAGTGCAGTCTTCTGCACTGAGAAAGGTCTAAGTATCTAGACCAGCGATGTCCAATATGTTTGCCGCTAGCCACATGTGGCTAATAGGCTATTGAATTGTGGCTAATGCATGTGGCTTTTTTATAATGTGGCTAATAAAAAAAATCAAAACCAAAACCATTAAACCTGGCTAGCAGTGTGGCTAGCATCAAATTTCTACTGAACACCACTGATCTAGACCATCCCTGACAGGGGTTTGTGTAAGCTGTTCTTAAAAACTTCCAGTGACGTAGATTCCACAATCTCCCTGGGTTCCGGTTCTTAATGATCCTGACAGTTAGGAAGTTTTTCCTCATGTCTAACCTAAATCTCCCTTGCTGAAATTTAAGCCCATTTCGTCTCGTCCTGTCCCCAGTGAATAAGGAGAACAATGTATCAGTCTCTTTATAACAGCCTTTTACATACTTGAAGACTATTATCATGTCCCCTCTTCAGTCTTCCTTTCTCCAGCCGAAACCAACACTTTTTTTCCCCAGTCTTTCCTCCTAGGTCATGTTTTCTAGCTCTTGAATCATTTTCGTTGTTCTCCTCTGGACTTTCTCCAATTCGTCCACACCCTTCCCAAAGTGTGAGGCACAGAACTGGGCACAATGCTCCAGCTGAGGCCTTCTTCAGTGCTGGGTCATGTGCATTTTATATGATTAGAATTAGAGCAGCCATACCTCTGAGTGAAAGGCCATAGGGATGAATCTCTGTTGCCCTCCACCCTCTGTCGATATTAACCCTCACCAGGCAAAGTGGACTAAAACACCACCATGCTGATTTGCCATCTTTGCACTGGTGTAAATGAGGACAAAAGTTGCAGGACAAGAGAGAAAGTTAGATCCTGTAGGGCCATCTGGTCACATGTCCTGGCCCAAGCAGTGGTCCCGTCTGAAGAAATTGAGAGCACTGCTTTATCTACCTAGCTAATGTGCAGTGCCAGCCTCAAATGTTCAACCATCATGAGCCAGGCCCCCCAAAATCGTGTGATCGTTTTAAAAATCATGAGGGTTTTTTTTAAGTAATAAATGTTGGGTTCTTTTATTTGCCTCCTGCTCTCTGAGCCTTTAGGTTACACTCATGTCCCGTTGCCAAGCTTTTTCTCGGCAACTACAAGGGCTAGAAACGCCCTTTTATGAAAATGAAAGTGAGTTTCTCACACAGAAACTCACAGGACTCCGGGAGCTGCATCTTCAACAACAAAACCCACCAAATATTGTGAGATTCAGTAAAACGGTGACACTGTGAATGTTCTAAGTGGGAATCAGTAGATACTGGGTTTCAGTTAATTCACAGAAATGTAACCGTTTCATTAACGTGCTTTTCTCCTTCCCTGATGGAGGCCATTTCGGCCAGTGCACCAGGGACTGAACTGGGGACCTCCAGAAGTAAAATCACAAGGTGCTACACCTTGAACTAAAGAGACAGTCTCGCTTGCACCAGACTCATATCCCCTAGTAGAGGCATAGAGTAGAAAACTGTAACCCAGTCGGTTACACTTTCTTTTCCTCTGACTTCTTTCCTGTGCTCCCTCTCTTGACCAGAAGTGTGTATTACATTGACTCACTCCAGTTCATATGGGGAGAGCATACATACAAACAAAAATTGGCTTTGAACCCAGGATAGCTGGCTCTCTTTGTTCTCTGTGCCACGGCAATGAACATCCCATAACTCTCTTTCAATGAAATGAAACCATACATTTCAAAGCAATTGACCCTTTGACTCTCTGACAAACCTTCCAAAAGAAATTTGTATAGGAAAGCAGAGTGGAATTTCAAGTCTTTCCTTTTTTAACAAAGCAACTTTTCTTGTTAAATGCATGCATATCCTTCAAACATATACAACATAACAGAGGAACATTGTGACAACAGGGATACACACTTCTCCAGGGCTCTAGGGACATCACATAATGCCTGAACATTCAGGTGTGAGGTGACTTAGATCTTGTTACATTTTAAATCCTTCTCTTGGAATCTGAAACTTTCCAAAAAGTTCTGTTTAAACCTCTGAAGTTCAAATGGGTTTGATCAATTATTCAAACACAGCCTGCCATCCTTGTTACTTTATAAAAAAAAGCCACCAACCAAGTTACTTTGATGATGATAGAGAGCTTTGGAAACAGCTTAAATACAGCATGAAGCAGTGGCGGCCATCTCCCAGGGGAAAGATGAGTTTAGGCTCTGTGGTCCTTGGTATCTTCGCTATGAACAGCAGCGAGTGATCCAGCTGAACCAAGTGCGGTGGGGTTATTTTGCATATCATGTGCCCGTTTGCTAAATGCTGCACTGAGATTTTGAGCTCATCTCACCTAGATAGCACACCAGCAATTAAGGATCTTATGGTAACAGCTAAAACTGGTGGACAGCAAAGGAAATCAAAGTCTCAAAGATTCAAAAGGTTCAAAGATTGGAGCAAAAATGGGAAGGACATGAGTTTGCAAACACCCCATTGGCTACATGTCACTTAGTCAATACTTAAGAATAACAGATAAGAACATAAGAAAGGCCATACTGGATCAGACCAAAGGTCCATCTAACCCATTGTCCTGTCTTCTGACAGTAGCTAATGCCAAGTGCCCCAGAAGGAATGAACAGAACAGATAATCATCAAGTGATCTATTCCCTGTCTCCTATTCCCAGCTTCTGGCAAACAGAGGCTAGAGACACCATCCCTGTCCATCCTGGCAGTGATGGACCTATCCTCCAAGAACTTATCTAGTTCTTTTTTGAACCCTGTTATAGCCTTTGCCTTCACAACCTCCAATGGCAGGAAGTTTCACAGGTTGACTTTGAGCTGTGTGAAAAATACTTCCTTTTTTTAATTGTTTTAAACCTGCTGCCTATTAGCAAGGCTAGGGACTGGATTCACCCTCAGGCCCCCAAAGCCACTCACTCTCTAGGGCTAGACTGTCACCTCTCTTAACTGGCCATGCATGGGATGCCTCCCCATATCCCTTGCTCAGCGAGGTCAGATTGTGACTCTGGCAGTAGGGAGGAGAGCAGGGGCCATGCACCCATTCCACAGCATGCAAGTCAGTGGGGAGAACTTTGGCTCCACCTCCTACTCCTGGACCAGGCACTCGTGGGAGAAGAGGTACAGCGGACAAGGTTCCACAAAAGGGGACAAAGTTCTTTACTCTGTCCCCAGAGCAAGATGGGATTCATAATTCAGCCGCTGCTCTGTTCTCTGGGAGCTGCAGCTACCCGCTGACCCCTCCTCAGCACAGCTTGGAAAGTCTAGCTCACGATAAATAGTTCTAATAATTCTAGTACTAACTTAGCCCTGGTCTACATGACAAACCCACGCCCCCAGCAGAAGCTCTCCCATCGGTGTCGTCGAGCTACAGCAATGCCGCTGCATCGGTGCAGCATTTGTAGTGTAGACCCTGTGAGTTGGGGCCCCAGCCTGGGCTGGCTTTGTCCCGGCAGCAAAAAGCCAGGGCCTTTTCCAGCCAATCCCTTTGAACCATCCCGTCTGGTGCAAGCCTGGCTCCTTCTAAAGAAGGGACTCGTGGTGTTTGTATGAGAGTGTGTTTGTCCATGTACTGCGGAAGTGACGCAGGGACAACAGCACCTGCAAAGTGGGCAACCTGACCCTTTCGCTGGGAAACGAATCTCAGAGACAAAAGACCACTTCTCCGTGGCAGGAGTGCTGTCCTCTTCCTTGCTTCATTGGCAACTCTCACCTCGGCGTCGAAAGACTGAAACAGCAGTTTCATTTCAAATCCCCAGGAGGGGCTTAGTGACAATGAACACCCTCAAGAAGAGGGGGAACTTTCTGCTTGTGCCAATTAAATGTTTTGTCCATTCACATCATAGGTGTTCTATTTATCTGAGACATGGGCTGCATTTTCATAAGGACATAAGAACTGAAACAGCACGTAAAGACTGGATCAGACCATTGATGCGAAGGTTGTATGTCCTAATTTTCAAAGGTCCCAAGGTACTTCCAGCCCTCAGTGACCAGCTATGTGGCGTTGTTCTTATGTTGTTCAGCACCTGGCCCCAAATACTGGCTCTCATTTTTATGGTGCATTTATACCTGCAAATAATTATTCCTGCCTTTCTGCAATTGCAATTAACACAAAAGCATAAATGATAGTATTTAGCCATCTTCCTGTAGGTGCAATTGGATAGTCAGGTCCCTCAGCACTATGAGGTGCAGCTGCAATTTGTTGTAGGAACAAGACGTAGGTGCAATTCATTCGGGGCATAAAATTTGTACTTGCAAAATGAGACACCAGCATTCAGAACCAGATCATAACACTGGGATCAGGAGGAACCTGATGTTTCAGAACGAGGGAAAGCTTTTTCCTAATGTACGTGTTCATTTCTGTAATGCTGTAGAGGAGATTCCTTCTTGACCCCAGCCCCCCACTGAGCAACCAGCTTATGCCCTGAAGCCTGACACTTTCATTTGGCACGTATGATCTGCCTCTAGGTTCAAAGAGCTTGATAAAGGAAGCAAGATACCCACCAAAAAACATTTGAAAGGCAGGAATGCTGAGGAACCAGAGGACTGTTTCTGAGTGATAACTAGGAACATCGAGCAATGGGAGGAAATTTTGGAAAAAGAAAACTCTTTTCTTTATGGAAAAATATCCTAATGGTGAGATGGGGCAGGGGAATAGTCTTGTATGAAGGAGAGTAGAAGGCGGACGTCCTACTGCTTGAGATGAGAGCTGAGAGGAATTGAAATGTCCATTTCAGGGGGCTTTTTGTTATTTTGACATCTGTTTTCACTCTGAATGGGGCTGAAAACAAAGAATTTCAACATTTTCTGCAAAATGTTTTTTTTAAATTGTTTTGGACCAATCAAAACATTCCATTTTGATAATAGCTAAACTGTTCCGGTTTTGAATTTCTGAATTTTATATTAACTGAAAATGTGTAATATCAAATAAGATAATGTTTGAACCAAAAAGTCATTTTGAAGCTAAAAAATCCAAATGTTGCCTTTCAGCAAGGCTGAAGCGTTCCTTGGCAAAATGCTTTGTTTCGATTTCTTCTCGAATTAAAATTTCATCAACATCGACAGGTCTCCATGGAAACTTTTGATTTTGATTAAACAGAATTTTCTAATAGAAAACATTTCCTAGGAAAAATATTGATCAGCTCTGTGTGGGACATTAAAAAGTGCAGTGTACAATGCACTGGAGAATATACTATAGAGCACAGTCCTGCATTGTCAAAGTCAGTCTACCTGTTCTCGGAGGGGTCTTCCAGTTCTATTTTCTTTGATTCTTATTATCAGGGAATCAACTGGGGGAAACTTGCAGGGCTTCTGTCCACATTATGCCTGCTCTAGCCAATGCTATCTATCTATTTATCCATTCATCCAATCTTATATATGGCCATTTTCACCATAGTTTCATGAGAGCTAAGATCCTGACCCAAAGGCTATAGGAGTCAATTTCAATGCAATCTTCCCACTGTCTTCAATGGATTCTGGATGAAGCCCTACATTCATCCATACGAAAACATGAGACAAGCAGAGTGTTTTAGCTGTAAGTAGGCCATGGCAGGAATGTGCTGGGGTCCGCATCGCTGGAAGAGTGTGCCCCGAAGCGGCCATCTCTTGGTGTGTATCACATCATCATTAATCCAAGGGATGCCCTAAGGGCTCAATTTCTCTTTGAGCGGAGCCTCTCCAAACACCTGGGATTACAGGAATTTCTTTCTAGGAAAAAAAAGACCCGCACTGACATTTCCCACACTTCAAACCTCTTTGATCCTTTCCTTTGTCCTGAAGGCAGAAAACATCAGGGTCTGCGGTGCCTGATCGATAGCCCTGAAAACCCTCCGTCGCTTTGATCGGAGACATCAGCCTCTGCCTGCTTTCTGAAATGTAAACGGTCCTTCTTGAAGACCCCTAATCTCCCCTTAATGCCGGTGAGGGGAGGAATCCCAGCCTTTCAAAGCACTCCAGGAGGACAGACAAGGACTAAGCTGACCTTCAAAACTTAAAGGGAAGAAATGTTTATTCCATAGTGTAGACATCAGCTGCTGTCTTCTTTCTCTGAACCCGTCCTGCTCTACCTGCATGTCCTGTCCAGGGACAGAACAGACCCTAGAGTCCCCTTCAGTTCAGACAGCAGCCCAACACAGAGGCAGCTGTTGTTCTTCCAACTCAAGATGCGGAAGGATCCAAAGACTCAGGGCAGGTCTACATTAAAATGCTGCCATACAGTGCAGCTGTGCCACGGTAGCGCTTCAGTGACGCTGCTACTATGCAGACTATCGGCGAAGTTAATCCACCTCCCCGAGAGGCGGTAGCTGCGTCCAGGGGAGACGCCCTCCCGCTGATACAGCGCCGTCTACGCTGGGGAGGGTTGATGTCGGTATAGCTGTGTTGCTCAGGGATGTGCATTTTTCACACCCCTGAGTGATGTCCTTACAGGGTAGCCCTGGGCTCTGTGAGGGAAAGCCTGGGGATTCTCATGAATCACCAAATCCTAGAATCTCAGGATTGGAAGGGACCTCAGGAGGCATCTAGTCCAACCCCCTGCTCAATCCCCTGACCAATCCCCAGTTTTACAGGTGGAGAAGTGAGGCACAAGACAAGCTAAGTCACTTAGCCCGGATCACACAGGAAGTCTGGGGTAAAGCAGAGACCTGAATCCAGACCTTGCCTAGTGCCCAAGATACTGGATCGTCTGATTGCCTACTCATTGAAGAGGACTCAACTACATTAGGGCCCTATCCTCAAAGCCATTGTTCTTTTCTCATTGGATGGGGCACATGGGGCAGATCAACCCATTTCATTGGGCCCTAGGCAAACATACCCTTCTGGGCCTCTATCTTCTAATCTAATAGGACCCATATGCACCAAGTTGCAATGCCATTCACTCAAATTTGGCCTGGCTGCCCCTCCATCACGATGGTGGGGGGAAGCAGCAGTGCCAAATCCCTCGCCCCAAATCCGGGCGCTGTTCTAGCCCTGAGGCAAGGCCTTGATAAATGGATCACTCACCAAAATTCATTTTTTTAATAACTAAATTCATTCCTCAATGCCAAGTCAGGTGGCAAAGCACAGAATGTTCTAACATCTAGAGCCTTTTCACAGATTGCCAATTAGTATCAGCATTTCAACCTGTCTATATAGTTTGTTACCATGGGTATTATGGGAGTCTAGCAATGTTATTTACTTGTCAGCCCATCTATCAGACAAATAAAACAGCCTGATTAATTATAATCTACCAGGCTCATATGCAAAGCACAGCTGCAAGGCAAAAGAAACCTCCATAGCACAATATCTAGCTGATCTCCACAGGCCATAGGGTAAATATAGCAGGAGGAAATGAAATCTTCATGAAGCTGTCGGGTTGGAGCAACATATTCCAAGCGCTGATGTGATCACTCACTTAGCTAGACAAGGGAGCTCTCTTGGAGCCATTGGTAATGATTTTTGATTTGGAAAGATTGTCCACAAAAATCTCTCAGGCTGATTTAAATCAAGCTATTGGGAGGAAATGTCGAGGTGACCCGGAATAACATTGGATACTGTTGGAAAGATCCTCAGCAGGTGTATATCACTTTAGAGCCAGTGACTTCACCAGAAACTGGGGTGAGCCCCTAAGAAATATCTTGTTTCTGATTGCTCATAGTAGATTCTAAATAGGAAGCTGTAACTTCCCTACCACTGATATTTTTTAACTGCTCAACAATTTACCTGCTAAAGGATATTTGTTCTTGACCAAACATGCTCATGTCATGGAGCAGAAAGATTTAGAAGAACTCATTTAATTTTGCACAGTGAAACTGCCCTTAGCCACAACAAGAGCTGGAAAATTGTCATCAAAGTTGAACTGTTTCATGGAGGCCTACCAATTTCAACAGAGATCAGTTTTGACAGAGTTTTGCTGTTTATCGTGGTGAGTAGGGCACTGTCCTAGAATGTAAGAGACCCAGGTTCAAACCTCCTTTCTTCCTGATTGAGCATGATCTGAGATGAGAAATTCAGCTCTGAATCAGGCAAAGCACTGACTGAACCTGGGTTTCTGACAGGCCAGGCCAACACGTTTCTAAATTACAAAGTTCACTTTGCAGAAGTAACAAAGAGTCCTGTGGCACCTTTTGCCTTTTCACCTTTTGATTCAAAAATGGACATTGGGTCACAGTTCATTTTTTGCTAAAATGTTCAAAGATGGGGCAAGACCAAATTCGAAAGTTGCTGCAAAACACAATTGCTGATTTCCAGTCCGCTCTAGGGACACCGTCCCCACCTATCCGGTTTTGCATTGCTTTCTCTTTTTCGGCCAGAGTTTCTTAGCTAGAACGGCTGATTCTGTGGCCCACTGGAATGCCCCAAAATAATTCCTAGAGCATAGGAACAGAGGTTATACGTAAACTGCTTAAAAATTGACTTCATTGGCAGGGCCAAGATTGTGCCTCTAGACACTGAACAAGGTGCCGGGTGTCAGATGCCTCAGCAGCAGCAGCCCCAGGAGGTATTGAGACTCAGATATAGACCTCCCCAGCATAGGTGCTGGACTAGGCATGCTACAGCAGTGCAAATATTTATAATAAACATAAACATAAAGTGAACACTGTACACTTTGTATTCCGTGTTGTAATCACAATCAATATATTTGAAAATGTGGAAAACATCCAAAATATTTATATAAATGTTATTCTATTATTGTTTAACAACGCAATTAATCACGATTAAATTTTTTTAATTGCTTGACAACCCCAGAATTACTACTTTTGCTGCAGATTTGGAAACTCAGAGGAGAAGGCCCAGGCCTAAGAACACTTAGCAAATCAGTCACAGCTATGGGAAGAGCATTCTGATTGACGGGCCAGGGACTCATGGGACTCCATTACCTGCCAATACACAATGCTCTGTAATGGTAACAAGCACGGTATAATGCAGTCCAACTCCTAGAACAAGAACGAATATGGTTCTTAGAGGATGTACGTTTAAGATCCAGGGAACAGAGTCAAGTGCAAAGCAACACACGTCTCTTCTTGTCACTTAGTTTTTGCGGCTGGTGGTTGTTTCAACATGTCTTGAGGGGAGAAAGAAAGACAGAGATTTGAAAGACGGTGCTAATTCAATTTGCCAGTGTGAATAAAGATAAGACTGTAAAGCAAGTTAATGAAACTACAGTATCACATAATTCATCTCCTAGTGAAACACTGCCCTTCTCAGATCATGATAATCTTTTCCACATTCAAAATTGATTAAAACAGGACTAGCACATTTCATTACATGCCCTCCTCGGAAAGGCAGTTTTACGACTGTTGTTCCCTGGACACGGGAGCGTATTTGTGAATGGTAAAAGTAAATTGTACAAGGGATGGATAGAAGCATTTTGGAAAATTCATAGATTCAGACATTTCAAGGCCAGTGGGGACTACTGTGATTATCTAGTCAGACCTCTGGTGTAGGACAGGCCAGAGAACTTTCTAAAAATGCTAAAGCACATATGAAAAAAACCCCCAGCCAATCCTGATTTTAAATTTGCCAGTGATGAAGAATTGGTAAATTGTTCCAATGGTTAAAAATGTACACCTTTTTTCCAGCCTGAATTTGTCTAGCTTCAGCTTCCAGCCATTGGATCGTGTTAGGCCTTTCTCTGCTCGACCAAAAGGCCCATTATCCAATATGCACCATGTAGGTACTTATAGACTGTACTAAAGTCTCCCCATGCCCTTTTCTTTGTCAAGCTAAATAGATCGAGCTTCTTGAGTCTGTCATCATAAGGCAGGTTTTTTAACCCTTTAATCATTCAGGAGGCTCTTCTCTGAACCCTCTCCAATTTATCAACATCCTTCTTGAATTGCAGACACCAGAACTGGTCACAGTATTCCAGCAACAACCACACCAGTGCCAAATAGAGCTAAAATAACCCCTTGACTCCTACCCGTCTAAGGACTGCATTAGTCCTTTTGGCCACAGAGTCATACTGGGAGCTCATGTTCAGTTGATTATCCATCATGACCCCCAAATCTTTTTCAAAGTCACCGATTCCCACAAAAGAGTCCCACATCCATGGGTGGTGGGTGGAGCCCCGCTCTGGGGAGGCTAGTCCCCAGCTCCGCCCCTTCCACCCATTCCTTCCCCATGGCTGGAGCCCCGAGACCTCCTGCCTCCCACGCAGCCAGAGCCACAAGCTCCCCTGCCTGGAGTGAGCCCCCCCCACCTCGCCCAGAGGAGCCCCAGGCTGGCTGAAGCCACACCGTGGCTCCCCTCCCCAGACCCAGCCTGCTCAGGGGAAAACAAAAAGTGTTGGTTAAGATGCTTTTGATATGCCCCATTCAGGTTCCGGGGTGGCTAAGGAGTGGTATGTGCCTCCTCAGCCCCTCTCCCCCGAACCTGCATGGGGCATAATAAAACAAAATTGTCACCACCAAACCTGGCAACCAGGGGGTCCAGCAGAGCTCCAATGGCTTATTATACCCACCGCCCATGCCCCCATCCTATAAGTATGGCCTGCGTTCTTTGTTCCTATATGTATACATTTACACTGAGACAGAATAAAAGGCATACTGTTTGCTCGCACCCAGTTTACACAATGATCCAGATCATTCTGTATCAGTGACCTGTCCTCTTCGGTATATATCACTGGCCCAATTGTTCCATCAGCTGCAAACTTTATCAGTGATGATTTTATCTTTTCTTCCAAGTCATTGATAAAAATGTTAAATAGCATAGGGCCAACAACTGATCCCTGCAAGAACCCACTAAAAACACACTTGTTTGATGATGATTCCCTATTTAAAAGTATGTTTTGAGACCTGTCAGTCAGCAAGCTTTTAATCCTTTTAAAGTGTGTCATGTTCATTTGAGGTCATTCTTGTTTTTTAATCAAAGTGTGAGAGCATAACAAGACAGATGCCTTACAGAAATCCAAGTACACCGGAGCCTCGCTATAACTCGGGGTTCGGGATCCATGCACAGTCCCGTGTTAACACAGGAGATGCGTTGCCATGGATCCAAATTTAAATATTTAAATTTGGGATCCATGGCAATGACCGCGCTGTACGTGAACCCAGGGGCTATAATGAGGGTCCAGTATATATTACATCAACACTATTACCTTTTCATCCAAACTTGTGATCTCATCAGAAAGAGATATCAGGTCTGTGTGACGGGAACTAGTTTCCATAAACCCAAGTTGATTGGCATTACTTATATTACACTCTTTTAATTCTTTATTAATAGAGTCCTGAATCAGCCACTTCATTATCTTAACTAGGATCGATGTCAGACTGACAGGCTTATAATTACCTGGGTCATCCTGTTTACCCTGTTAAAACATAGGCCGACCGTTCACTTTCTTCCAGTCTTCTGGAACTTCCTCCATGATCCAGGACTTATTGAAAATCAACATTAATTTTCAAGCGAGCTCCCCAGCCAGCTCTATTGAAAGTTCTGATAGAGGCAGCTGGTCTGAGTAGGGAGTGTGAACTAGTAGACAGAGCACCAGACTGGGACTCAGGATACCTGCGTTCTATTCCTGACTCTGCTGCTGGGTGACCTTGGGCAAGTCACTTTGCCTTTCTGTGCCTCAGTTTCCCTATCTGTAAAATGGGGATAATGACACTAACTGCCTTTGCAAAGCAATTTGAGATCTACTGATGAAAAGGGATAGGGATTATTATCGATAAATCTATCTATCTATCTATCTATCTATCAAGAGAGATCCACAGGCATATGCTTACACACATCAATGTATATTTACCCTCACTCACCTATTCTCTTAGTTATATACACATGCACCTGTGTGTGTTTCTCTCTATATAATATGTCTGTGGACAGGAGAAAATAGCCCAAATTATGCAAGTCATCTATTGATAAACCTCAGGGGGACATGGCTACCTCTTAAACCGGTAACATGTGATATTATTCTCAGTTAGAGAAATTGGAGAGTTTAGAGAAATCCAAGTTCTCATCAGCAGTCAGAAGCCTCCGCGGCATCCCCCAGAGCACTCTGTTGGGTTCCTGGGCATGTGTTTTTAATGGGGTAGTGGCTTTCATGAAGCAGGCATCGCTTATCTTACAGCTGTGGAGAGAGGACGAGAATAGTTAGACATATATCAGCAATTCAAAAAGCAAACAGCATAAAGCATTAAAAAATAATTACTGATCAGGGCCTCCTGCCTTAAATTAACCATGTGAGAAAAATATATTAGGTAGTCTAGGACCATGGGGAACAGGAGAATTTAATATAGTTACAAAAAGGTACATTCACAGTCATAGAATATGAGGGTTGGAAGGGACCTCAGGAGATCATCTAGTCTAACCCCCTGCTCAAAGCAGGACTGATCCCCAATTAAATCATCCAACAGATTTTTGCCCCATGACCCTAAATGGCCCCCTCAAGGATTGGCCTCACAACTCTGGGTTTAGCAGGCCAATGCACAAACCACTGAGCTATCCCTCCCCCATACAGTGCACACTATAACAGTATGGTCCCTCCCCCTATAGCGGGCACTATAACAGTATGGTCTCTTTAAGGTCTAGAGGCCTGGGGGCAAAGTGGGTGGCAGCCCTGGTGAATTACCAGCTCCAGTGGGAAAGAGAGTAAGTGATTATAAAAGTCAGAAGCCACTTAAAAGGTGAGTCAGAGCAAGAGAGATGCAAGAAATAGGAGCAGCAAGAAGCTCTCTGGAAGAGGGGGCAGTGGGAACCTGTGGGGTTGGGGGGAGTGGGTCTCCATGGATAAAATTTGGGGTGGTGATGGTCAGTGAACAGAGCATGGGAGGTTCCTGCAGGAAATTATAAAGCAAGAAGGACTGAAAGGAAAAAGGAGGGAATCCCTGGGAGCTGGTGGTTTTATTACTTTTGCCTATCTTGGGAAAAGAAAACTACCTGGGAAGAGACTGGGTGTAACAGTCAGTCCTTTGTGCATTGGGGAGAAAAAGAACAAACTTGCAACCCAGACTCCTTTGAGCTCCTTGCATGAGTAAATATTACAGGACTTGGGGCATGTCCATCAATAATATCCAAATTACTTGGGGTGAACCTGGTGCTATGACCTTCGTGCCTTATACTATATCTTGAACTGTAGAAGCTTCTCTGTCTGTCTGCTGCATTATCAACACTGACAGTCAATTCAAGATGGCTGTTTTAGCATGAGTCACACACTCAGTGCTCTCTCTCTCTGTCTCACAGAGCTGTATATTTGTTCTTTGTTGTTTTCCTTAATCTTAAAAATTGCAAGACTGGGAATGGAAATTACAACACTAATAAATATTGTGACAAAGCTCCAAGTTTGTACTCATGGGTCCTGCGCTTCCTGGCAGATTTAGGGGCCTCAGAAACTCATCTAGGCCCCAGAGTGACCTCCCTTTCTCAGTATAATTGGCAAGAGTCACCGCCTAGTAGTGAGTTACCTTCATCACAGGCCAGTATGGAAGGTGGAAAGAGCAGGGGGGAGCCCAGGCCCGCCCTCTACTCCGGGCTCCAGCCCAGGGACCCTAATAGTATCAGTTGAGATGGCTGACCTTTTATCCACAAAACACAATACAATTCCCTGGGCTACTTCCCCACAGCAGTCCCTGCTTCTTCAAACTCCACTTCACCCTTACCTCAGGGCCTCCTTCCTTCTGGATGATATGTTGTCCACCACTCTGTCTCACCAACAGCACAACCTCCTTCCACAGCCCCTGACACCCACAGCCCACTTGACTAACTGGGAGGTTTTTATCTGGATTCAGCCAGTCCCTGATTGGCTTCAGGTGTCCCAATTAGGCTAGCTGTTTCTACTCCTTTCTAGAAGGTTCTTAATTGGCCCCAGGTGTCTTGATTGATCTGGAGTAGCCTTTGTTTGGCTATCCAGGGAACAAGGACCTGCACATCCTGAGACTAATATACCTGCCTTCCAGCACTCTTCTATATCCTTCTGGTCTGACTCCGTCACAATATATAGATCAGCCTTTCTTTTTCACAGTGTAAAAATGATGGGCTGCATTGACCATCTTCATCCCTGATTCCAGAGTGCTTTACAAAAAACCTATGCAGGAATCATTTCACCCACTACTGGGGTGGAGCATGACCGCTGTTTAACGCCACTGTCGCAATGTCATAGAGCAGGCTAGGGCAAAAAATGAAGATGAATCCCTTGTCCAACTGGGAAGATTCAAGGATGCAGAGTTCAACTCACCCCAGCTGCAATTTAGCCAACATTGTGGCTAACACCCAAAACCTTTCCAGTGTCATCTCTAATAGAGAGCTTCCCCTAGAGCAAGCCTAGCCAGTGGGTCAGATTGAAGAGCACTGCCTACTGTATCACCAACCCCTCTTTCTTTGTGCACCTGGATTTCAGTGGGAGGTTTCCATTCCATGGGCCAACCAGGAATGCTTTAGCATAGATGAGTCCATGGCACAGAGTGATACAATTGCAGGCCATGAATAGCCCTGGTGCCCTTCTGTTTCAAATCCAGCATCCCCAGGGGAGGCCTGGAAAGCAGGAGGGGTGATAAAGCAAAATGATATTTATAGGACAGGTCACCTGTTTATCCCAGCAGAAATCCCAGTTCCAAAGATTTATGGCACACCTTTGCCTCACTCCCCCTTCTTTTTTTACTGCGGGATCTCTTGCTGCTTCTGCTATCTAATAAAGGGCTATGAATCCAGGAAATTCATGAACTCCTGGAAAGTTACAGCTCTTTTAAAAAGTACTCATTTGCAATGTGAAAAATGTGCTGGTGTATAGCTAAACCTAGGCAATTTTATGGAGCCATTATATTGCTGGTTTGAAGTGTGTCGCTATATATCTGCCTGTAATTACTTGCTCTTAACTGTTGCTCATATCTTCTGTTTTATAAAGGAACGGTGCAATAACAAAGATGCTTTTGCTTTTCTGCTTCTAAACCTGGGGACTCTGGTGCAAATGTTGAGAATTACACTGGGGTTAATGCAGTTTTTAGTGTAGAGAATTGCCAACCCCCACTTTGAAAATCATGAGTCAGGCTTCAGAAAATCATGAGATTTGGCTTAAAAATCATGAGATCTTTAAACACTAATACATTTTGGTTGGGGTTATATTTGTCTTTTGGTTCTGAACTGGTTGGGTGAACTTGAATCATGTTCTCAAGGTTTTCTTTGCAACCATGAAGGCTAAAAGGTTACTTTAAAAAAAATAAAAGAGGCAATTCTTACTTAGTCACGTGCCTCTAGGAGGTAGGATGAGACAAATATCATGAGACTCACAATGAATTTGCAAGCATTGGCAGTACTGTGTAACCGAGTGTTGGAATCTCCTCTCCACTGCTTTGCAGCTTGTGTGGCCGTCTGTATAAGATCTAATAATAATAATTGTTATTATTATCTACGCCTCTGCAAAATGAGTGCACGGGAGATGCAGAATGCCACCCAACCAGAAGGATCATGTTTTTCACAAACTTTGCACAGGGATAAGCAATCACATATACTGCAAAGCAGAGGAGAACCAAACCCCAACAGCAGAATTTGGCACTCTGAGTCCTCTTCTCTCAGACAAGATCATCAGTTCCTTCAGAATTTACATAGTTCATTACCTGCATATCGTTTTGTACCTGCCCCCATAGAGCCTGGACTTCAGCTGTGTGGAGTCATAAGTCCAGAAAACCAGATCTCTGATCCACAATACACTGGGCCTGATTCTTCTTGTGTAAAGTGCTTATGGCTAATCGATAAACAGGATAACAGCCTAATGCTGCTGCCAGGTAATGGATTAATGCTTTTAGCCCCATTGGTAGGGGTCTGTTCTTCAGTGCTGAAGGCCTCAATCCAACTCCCATTGAAGGCCATGGTGAAGCTCCCATGGCAATGGACAGGCCCTCTACTAGGGCTGCTTGGATATTGGAGTGGTAATTCCCTCCCTGCATTGTCCATTATAGAGGGGTGGTTCCCAGAAAAATATTGACAAAAAACAGCCAAAAATGGGCTATTAGCCAGGATGGGCAGGGATGGTGTCCCTAGCCTCTGTTTGCCAGAGGCTGGGAGTGGGCAGCAGGGAATGAATCACTTGGTGATTACCTGTTCTGTTCATTCCCTCTGGGGCAATTCTTACATCCCTCCCATCCATGCACTGGTCTGACCACATACGCCTGCATATCTGCATGCCCCATCCTGTCCATCACTGAAGTCGAGAGGAAAAGGAAGATGGAGATGGAGCAGTTTTTAAAACACATTGGTCTTTTATACCAGCAGACCCCCTAAATTACAGCCATTTCTAGGTCTCTGTGAATATTGTTGCTCTACATCCCCACAGACTTCCCCACAGAAGAATCAAAGGCTCTTCAAGAAGGAAAGCCTCCCCTGTGTTGTCCTATGATCTAGGCCCAGTATCTCCTTCTCATGGGCTGCCTTAGCTAGCATTCCCCTCCCAACACACTTTCCTCTGGTCTTGACTCTCTTACCACTGACTGAGCATTAGATGAGCCTGTATTATCCAGGGCCCCAGACTCCTCCCATTCCCAGCATGCTTTGCTAAAATAACACTAGCCATGCTTCTCTTCCCTACTGGCCTATGTCTAATTCCAAGCTAGGAACAAGAGGTCTATTTCCTGAATTTTTTTCTCTTAAAGAAAATCCGTAGGATAAAGAAGAGGGAGACTATGTTCAGATACTTACAGGGCGTGAGGTTTTCTTTTCTTCCTCCTCCTCCTTTCTCTTTGTGACAGTTTGCTGTCTCTGAGCAGGAATCTAGCCCAAGTCAAAATCTAACTCGTAGTTATTACCATAATAACGAAATTAAAATAATTCAGTGGTTCAACTCAATGTTCAAAAAACATCAGAAAGAAACTTGCAAGAAGGAAGAGGAATACTAGGCATAGGCCAACGTTTGGATCTCACTAGGATGATGATATGCAACTGAATAAACTGGAGCAGGCGGAAGCTTAAAACAAGATAGTTTTAGGATAAGTGACTCAATTCAGGATGTAATGGAACGAATCTGAAGGTGCATATTTATAACTGGTGACATCAAAAAGGAGAGAATATATTTATTACTGTTTCCCAGCTGCTCTCTCAGATTGATGCTGGAATTTATCGGAGAAATCTCTCTTCCCAGCCCGCACTTTCATCAACAGCCCAATCTCAACCTGTCAGGCCGACATTATCTTTGTTCATTTGCAGAACAATTCTGCAGAGTTATTAAGAAGGAGCCTTGCCGAGTTAATGCTTTTGTGCTTTGAGGCAGTAATCTGAAGTCACTGGAAACTAGAATAGATAGACAACGTTCTTGGCTTCTGGGTTCATCGTGTTTGTGCTCATGCACCAACACTAATTTCTTAGCTCTCTCTCTCTTTTTTTGTATTTAAATACACAGATTGTGCTATTTCCCCTGGAAATAATTTACAATATAAGTTTATAGTGGTATGGAAAAAATATCCATCTATCTCCATACATATACTTGTCTTCTCTCTCTCTCTGTCTCTCTCTTTACATGCCTATCCTATCTATCTGCTTGGATGGACCTGCCCCAAACCCTAGATCTAACCCCTCTAAATGCAGTGAGGTTAAATCTGGATCTGAGTTACACTGTCAGGCTCTATCTCTGTAATGATTTCAGTGGGATTACTCATGGCAGAAAGTATATAAGAATGGCCATAATGGGTCAGACCAAAGGTCCATCTAGCCCACTATCCTGTCCTCTGACAGTGGCCAATGCCAGGTGTCCCAGAGGGAATGAACAGAACAGGTAATCATCAAGTGGTCCATCCCCTGTCGCTCATTCCCAGCTTCTGGCAAACAGAGACTAGGGACACCATCCCTGCCCATCCTGACTAACAGTCAAACAAATTCCATGATAGCTGCCAATAGCACATTTTAATTTGGGATGAGCCTGTGTGGGCTGGAACACCCAAAAGTGGCTCTGGTGTAGAGCCAGTTGGGATTGTTTCACCAAAATGCTGGTTTTTTTCATTGAAAAATGCTGATTTGTTGTATCTAGAACCTTTGGTAGGAAAGAGTCAGTTCTGATGGATTTCTCTACTTGAAAAGAATTGGGAAAAAGTTTTGGAATTGTTGAAACATTCTGTTTTAACAACTTAGGGAAAAATGTGTTTGGGTGTGAAATGACTTAATTTCAAAATTTTAATTACAGCACTTTTTTTTTTTAAAAAAGAAAGGTGGATAGTGAAACAAAACATTTCAAAATTGTCTTAACGGGATGTTTCAGTTGGCCTGACTGGAACATTTTTTTGATTTTTGGTTCCCCAAAAAATCTTTGCAATTCCAACTTTTCATCCCAATTTGGGATAGAAAAGAAAGTCCAAAATCTCAAAAATGTTAATGGAATGGAAAAACTATTCCCTGCCCAGCTCTCCTCTGGTGTCCTGTTCCATTCCTATCTCAAACTTCAGCCATCTCCGGCTATGTCTACACCTATGACGACATGTAAGGTACGGGCGCTACACTTGTAGCTACATCACTGCAGTGAAAGACTCCAGAAGTGGGGAGGCAGTGGGGGAAGACTTGGGCAGTGGTGAGGCAGAGGGACAGTACACTGCTAAAAACAGCCTAGTAGACATGGGTGGTGCTGCTTGGTCATGTACAGAGCCCTTGGGTGGTATATACCCTAGGGATTCAGACATGTAGGGCAGTCTACACTACTCCCCTAAGCCATGCCTCACTGTCTACTCTGCTATTTATACCCGTGCCAGCTGGGTGTGCAGCGTCTGTTCTCTACACCCCATCGCAGGTATAGACATAAGTTGAATAAGGGCTAAGGATGGGATTTTCAAAAGCACACATGGGATTCATGACGCCCAACTCTCCTTGATTTCTACCACTCTTAGGCACCTTTGAAAAACCCCATCCTATTTCTCCAGTAGTCACTATTAAGAAGACCCCACAGGTAGCACACCATGGTATTTGAGATACTGCAGTAGTTCATCGTAAATAAACTTGCTAACTGCACCTATATCTGTTTGGAAATGTCAAATCTTCCATGAAGACCATTGTGTCTGCCCCAGGATAAAGACACGCACATGAGGCAGTCTCTGTCTGCAGCTCTCATTATGTATGAAAGTCTCTTCTCCATGGGTTCATTGCCAAGAACAGTAGCTTTGAACTCTTTGATTCCAGTCAACTACCATTTATTAAATACAATAAATGAAAGAAAGTCAAAAGGCGACTCAGCAGCAAAATGTCAGCACCAGAAAGCCAGCTCAGTGAAGTCAATTATTGCCTTGAGTTCCTCATTACTAGAATAAACAGTCTTTCAGCACTTCAAAGGCGTGTGGTGACATCCAGTAAGAGACGGGACCATCTGCAATATATGGGCATATGCAAATACAGCTAGAAAGGAAGATATTTGTTAGAAATAAGTCCCTTCTCTGGATTCAAATCCCCACTTATCGCCTGTGATAAATTCCTTGTGCATGTAAAGTTACGGCAAGATGACTCTGTTGTATCTCAGTTAGTGGAACTGAAATGAGAGGGCCTGTGTTCTGGAGAGACTTATTGCGGGGAGACACCAGGAAAAGAGGGAATGTGAGAAGTTGGGCTGGTGGAAGCCATGCAGCCATGTGGAGAGAGCAGTGGAGAGGGTTTAATAAAACTCCACTTGTTCAATTTAACTTGCATTCAGCTTCCACTCTTTGCAAATGAAATGTCTCTTTCTCCTTCTGCCTCGCCCAACAGGGTTTGTCGGGGGATAGGCATCAAGATACGTCCGCTTAGAAATCTTGCGCTGAGTCTAACTCTTCACTGCTCTTTGTGAAAACTGGTTACCCGAGCGATTGTGTCCGAGTGAGAGTATAGTCTTTGCTAGGCCTCAGTTTGGTAATGCCTGTTGTTGTGAGTAACCTTCCATGCATATTGAACTTGGTGTAACACTTCCAATCTTCAAACAAGCCTTGGAGGGGAGAAGAGAGATGGCCTCTAAGAAGACTTGTGGGAGAGTGAGGTATAATCCAGCGTAATAGAACATATGTCAGCACTATGGTGTTGGAAGATTAAGAGCAGTGGAATTTGAGGAGTTTCCCTTTGTCCCACTGCTGCCGAAAGAAGAGCTCTGTGTAGCTTGATAGCTTGTCTTGCTCTCCAGCAGAAGTCAGTCCAATAGAAAATATTCCCTCTTCCAACTTGTCTCTCTAACATAGTGGTGGAAGTAGGTTACCAGCTCCCCAAAACATCAATAGCAGGTGGATTTTGTCCCTTTACTACCTTCTGGGGGTGCTGGAAAGGTAGTGAAAGGTTACAGGACTCTCCCACAGAGGACAATTAAAGGTCAGAGAGAAATCTCAAGCTTCTTGGGGGTGCGAGAATTGAGCAGATCTGGTCAAATTTATTCAGCTTAACCAATGATGCTCAGAAGGTCCGTGCAATATTCAGAGGAGTCCAGAGCTCAAGATGTAATTTGAAGGTCATGGAAAGTTTTGTAAACTTATCTTGCTGCCTTGGTTGGAGAAAAGCAAAGAAGCCACAGCTGGGAAACTATGATGGTTTGGTAATGGATTTTAGTCAGCAGCATGCTACAACTCCTCTGTTTCCTTCTGTTCTGGCCTAACAGATACAAAGAAATAAAGATATTCTTACACAGGCAGCATGTATCACTAAGGCCGAAAGCTTCGTGACCTTTCAAAAAGGGTTGTATGAATAATAAGAAAATCCACTCTATGTGAGACACCATTAAAACCATGAAGGGTGTAAACCCACCCTCCTATGTCAGATCATAAACCAAACACCAACTGATGGGGGCTAAAAAGACACAGCCCCGATGGGCAGATTATTCCAGAAGTGTCCACCAGCAGCTTTCTTGCATCTTTCTGTTAGGCCTCTGGTTCTGGCCGCTGTTAGATGCAGGATTACTGACCACGATGGAGCATTGCTATGATCTAGGCTTGTTTTTCAGGCCCAGCATCCCTGGCTGATTCTCAGGAGTCATCTAACAAATGTGAATCTCTTTGGTGACATTCTGTATTCCTTCCAAGCTCTCTTTCATACACCAAGATATACAATAACTATCTTTCAGCAGGCTGCTGTGATAACAGATCCCAGTCTTAGATGTATGACATTAGGGAAAGCGGGTAGGCTTACCTATCTGGCTAAGGCCTGTTATCTTTAAATTTAATACATGCTAGTTCATAGCTAAAGATAGGTATTGCTGTCTGATTACAGTCTGTTCTGATCTCCTAGGCTTCAGGCCCATAAGCATAGCTGTCTCTAGCTGCTGTCTCAGCCTGTCTGTGTCAGAGTCTCTCTCTCTGAAGTTGCCAGTGTTACTTGGCTCTTATAATACTTAGTTCTTATATATTGTTTTTCACAGGTAGATTTCAAAAGGCGAAATTCACCTCTGTAGAGAGCACCAGTGCAACATCTAAATCCTCAAGTGGGAGCTGAGTTTTGCATAGGTCTTGGGCTGGCTATATACATAGGTGTGAATTTCATTCCTAGCCTCTGTTTGTCAGAGGGGGGTGATGGATGGCAGGAGAGAGATCACTTGATCATTACCTGATAGGTGCACTCACTCCAGGGTACCTGCCGTTGGCCACTGTCAGTAGATGGGATACTGGGCTGGATGGACCTTTGGTCTGACCCAGTACAGCCATTATGTTCTATCCCAAATATTTGCTTGACAAAAACTGGTAACTATCATTACCTCTATTTTACAGAATCTGTCTATCTACCTACCTATCTAGTGGTGGATTCTCTATTGCTTGAGACTAAGGGCCAGATTTTCAAAAGGGATTTAGGCATCTGCAGATGCAAACAGGTGCTCAGTGTAGGGTCTATTTGCCCAGTATTTGTTATCAATCTTATCTTTCTGTGCTCTCTCTCTAGATACTATAAGTAGCTGTTGAAGGGGGAGGTTGGGGAGTTGCTTTGTGATTGGGGATTGGGGTGGCAGTGGGCTTGCCTTGTGGGGGAGGATTGCTTTTTTTTTTTTGGCAGTTCAAAGATGGTAGATCAGTGGGACTTTCAAAAGTTCTTAAGAAGGTTAGGGAAAGTCAATGGGATTCACGCTCCTAGGTGTTGGATCATGCTGCTTCATTTGTGAAAACTGACTAGATACAAAGCAGCAAAGTCCAATTCGAGACAATTCCAAGGTGGGCAAAAGCCAGAAAAGTTTAGAGGGTTCTGTCTCATCTGAGAGTTCACCCTAAGTAAAATACAAATGCAAAGAGAAGGATATTCTGCAGTGGAGACCCAGGTTATTGCTAATGATCTTGTGTTGCTGCGACTGAAACTTGCCTTACTTGGGAACAAACTGTGGATGATTCAGGGCTGTTTTGACGGGGTCTGGTGTGGCTTTCTAAACTCACATTGAAGCTGAGGTGCTCTTGGTGAACTTTTGCAACTTCCGCCGTTTTCCCTGTGTTTCATTTTTAATGCCTCTGTTGTACTTGACTGCTATAAACTTTCCTGCTTTCCCTGTCCCTTGGAACTGTCTTGAATTGGAATTGACAGCTTGGGGTCTGGTTGGCTTTCACACATGAAGCAGCACGAACCAACTCTTACTTCTCCACCAAAGATAAGGGGAGTTGAAACAACTCAGCACCTTGCATGATGTGACCCTACAGTTGCCATCTGGGCCCCCAATCCTGCTGCCACTGATTTCAAGAGGCTTTGAACCCTGACAGCAATGGAACCTTATAGCTGTATTTTCTCAGTTGGCAAGTAAAGTCCCATCATTACAGTGGCACATCCACAGGCTACAGAACAGAACAAAAAAAACCCCTTCGATTCTGATCAAGGTTTTTGTCCTGGACAGTCATCCAGATAATAAAGTAAGCATCAAACCTTCCTGAGCTTGTCACGCTTGGAAGTTGGCTAATAAATCTCTTTAGAGGCTCTTTGCCACGTGCGTTGAACGCTGACAGAGGTTCTGAGGCAGGATTCTTTGTGTATCCATGTGCAAGTGCCTCTGAATGGCACAAGCTATTCTTCACCGCTCGGCAAGGGTCGCTCCTTTGAAGGTGAAGCCTCATTAAAATTAGAAGCAGCTGTGCTACCTCCCTTTTTGTTTTGTCTTGGTTTGGTTCAGCGGCAGGAAGCAAAGAAGGAAGGCCAACTTGGGCACGGGGGAGCAGTGGGATCAGACCTTGCAAAAGCCAAGTAGGGACGAAGTGGTAAATTCCACTTCAAGCTATTTCCAGGGGCCAAGGGGCAGGAAGGGAACAACACCACAGTCATTAAAAATTGAACGCGGCGGCACTTGTGGAATTTGGTCAAGTGTCGCCAAGTTCTCAAGGATCCTGGGTTCCCATGGAAACCGAGGGAAAGACAACGGGCTCGATATATCAAGAACCACTGCAAGTGTAAATTCCAGCACATGGAGGTGGAGGTGTTGTAAAGGAGGGACAGGCGTGGTTGCGGGGTCTGGCACAATGGCCCAGCGTCAGTGCGGTTAACGCAGCAGAACAATGCAGACGCTGTTGATGGGGTGCCGATGAGACTGGGGTTTGAGTGTCACCTGTTCACTGGAGATGATGAGCAGCGTGGCTTGTAAAACACATTGGACCTTGGAGGCAGGGGGGAGCGGTAGAATCAGATCTGAGGCTGAGGTACTAGACTGGGAGCCAGGAGACCTGAGTTTTATTCTTGGCTCTACCACTGACTCCGAGTCTGACCTTGGTCAAGAAGCACAGGGCTAAGGACCCACACTGGGACTACGTTCTCGAAGGTGCTCAGTAGCCAGGAGTTCAGAATTTTCAATCAAAGCCCCATCTCCCAATGCGCTGAGTTCTTTAGAAAATCCAGCCCTTGACCTCTCTGGGCCTCAGCTCCCCATCCACAAAATGGAGGTTATCATTCTTTTTCAAAACATTTTATTTGCATTACCATAGAGCCTGGAAGCCACAGTCAAGCTATGCAAGGACTATACACAGAGACCCAGTTCCTACCCCGAAAGGCTTTCAATCTGAATAGACACAAAAGGAAACTGTGGTGACCTGACTTAGCCAAGGTCGAGTTCACTGGTAGAAGAGGGATTAGAACCCAGGTCTCATAAAGCTGTTGCTATTTTGGGGCTACTAGCCCACTATGCCTGCCCAATACTATTCATACTAATTAGGAGGCGTAGCAGTATTCATCCAATCCTGTCTGCGTCTGCCTTGCCTATTAAGATTGCAAACAATTTGGGGTGGAGTCTCTCCCTCTCTGTGTATGCATGTACAGCACCTAGCACAATGGGATTCCACACCTAACTGGAGCCTCATGGCACACCTGTAATACCAATATTTTTTTTCTTTTTAATCCATTTTTTTAAGATTAAAAAAACCTCCCTCTCCTGAAGAACCCTTTAAAAATGTACAGCAAATATATACATAAGAGATGTGCCAAAAAGAGGAGAGGTATTTCAAAATTTGGTCATTCTTTTTAGTGTTTTAAAAGGAGGAAGGTTCCCCAGACAGTAGGCCAGAATCTTTAACCGAGTTCTTTGAATATTAACCTGATCCTGAATAAGCAACAAGTATTGTACAATGTAGTAGGCTAATGTTTTATTGCAACTTCACCTTAATGCAAAGTTTTACAAAATTCATTGGCTGTTTCCCCCTTTTAATTTTTGATTGACTTTAGAGGGCTTCTGGGAGTCAGTTCTCCTTTCCTTTCACTTGTCTATCTACCAGAGACAATACGTGCCTGCTAGGGTGACCAGACAGCACATGCGAAAAATCAGGATGGGGGTAGCGGGTAATAGGAGCCTATGTAAGAAAAAGACCCCAAAATCGGGACTGTCCCTATAAAATCGGGACATCTGGTCACCCACTGCATGCTGATAGTGGGATGGGGAGCAGAGAGAGGTCAGCAGGCTTCAGCAGTGTTACTGAGCATGCTCAGTCTGTGTAAGGCTGTTCAGTACAAGCCAAGCAGCAAATTGGGGCATGTGCGGGGGGGACATGACCCCCCTTATACCCTCTTCATGTGTTGCCTCTGCAAACTGCAACCCTGCCAGTAGCTCTCAGTCTGTGAGGCTGTGTCTATCCTGGTGAAAATGGACCACAAACTACAGACAGAACTCATACTTCCCTGCCTCTTAGTCTAATTCTGGTCTGTAGGATGACGGGGTGGGAAAAATTAGAATGGGTTGATAATTTTCCATCGGAACATTTTATTTGTATGGAAACTGTATTTTGGACAAAATGAAAACTTTTGTGGAAGAATTTCCATTTTGACAAAAGCGTCGGATTTTCACTGAAAAATCAAAAACTGTTTTTTTTAAAAAAAATGTGGCTTGGTTTTTAGCAACTGAAAACCAACATTTTTTGGTGTTTGGAAACTGAAAAAAAATAATTTACAACTAATAAATTTTGATTTTGGGTTGCCAAACTCTAAATATGTCTATGAATGGTATCAACAAATGTGAAACAAATGTTTTTGTCAGTGTTTTTCACAGGACAAATTAATCATTCATTGAGCACTTCTAGTAGAAACGCTTGACTTCTGTGTTCACTATCGCTTCCACTTTTGCTTCTACCAGAAGATACCCCAGTAGTGAATTATGGGTCTCATTTTTGCTTTTCTAGTCTAGATCTATTAGCTGGGGCTGAATCTGTTGCTGTTGGAACCAGTTGGTGTTGGTCCTACTTTGAGCAATTGGTTGGACTAGATGACCTCCTCAGGTCTCTTCCAACCCTAATCTTCTATGATTCACCTGAATAATAATTATGATAAATGTACCCAGCACCCTTTCAATTGGGGAACTTTTCCAGAACAGATTTCCTCCCCGCCTCTAGGTACTCTGTGAGCCATTCACTACAACTATTCCGATTGTGTTATGTTATTGGTCATCTAAGTCACATGGTGTTGTTTCTGCTCCCAGATTAGAAGACTGTCACATTTTAAGGAGAACAGGCTCTTTCAATCATAAATCCAATTCATGAGTCAGGGTATTGTCTTTTTTTATTTTGCCATTTAACCGGCTTTCTTTCTTTCTCACATTTTTAAAGCATCAATCATCATAACACCCAAGCAGTTTGCTGACTTTAAAGCCAGTCTCCTTCAGTCAATACTGTACTTTGGAACTTTTCCAGGTTGGGCTATTTCAAATGAGGGTCAGTCCCTGGCTCTAGGCTGTAGGTATCCTTACCCGCTTGGGGTGAAATCCAGGCCCTGTGGAAGTCAGTGGGAGTTTTGCCATGACATCAATAATAACCATTATTATTGGTTGTATTACTGTTATGCCTAGTCATGGACTGGGACATCCTTGGTGCTGGTCAGGTATATAATGTCTATTACCCTTCCTAGATCTATTTTATCTCTCTTCCCACACATAAATAACTTTGTCATCGGGCACGATCACACCAAGAAACTCTGCCAAATTTCTATCAGAGCCCTTATCCTGCTCCCCTCATGAAGTTGAGGAGTTTTGCCATTGACTTCAATGGGAGCAGACTCTAAAGCTGAGGTAGAGAGTGTTTGGCTTTTTTGTTTTTCTGTGTGTGCAGCACATAGGACAGATCGGTCTCCTAGGCAGTACCACAATAGAAATCAAAAATCATCATCATCCTACATGGGAACGGCAGGAGAGGATGTTCTTCTAAGATCTGCTGTCGGAATTATTTTGAGGCCGTTGGCTGGCGAGTGTTACAGAGGGAGGTTAGACATGGTCAGTCAGATCACAATGGTCTACCCTGGCCTTGGACTCTGTGGGTACATCTACATTGCAAAGACAAATCTGCAGCGCAGAGCAGCGGTGGAGCCTGAACTCCAAGTCCCTCTCCCCCACGCAATGGGTTTCAGAATCCAGATTCCAGCCTGAACCCAAACATCTGCACTGCTATAGCCCCATAACCTGAGCCCCACAAGTTGGAGACAATTGACTGGAATCTGAGCCTCGGTGTCAGGGCTTTTTTCTTTGCAACGTAGATGTTCCCTATGATGAATCCAGACTAGTGCCTTGTAAGTGACCTTGCTTCAACTACAAGAACTAAGACACACAATAAGTGGTTCTGAGAAGCAGCAGGGCAGCACCATTGATCGGGAAGAGGAGCAATATATAACATTTTATGGAGGGGAATCTATTTGGGATGATGAGCTAAATGCAGAAAGGATGTAGTTACTCTAGTGAAATGTCTCATTTTTTTCCTTACGTCAGTTATATGGGAGGTAGGGAAAGGGGAGGTCCACCGTTAAGGAGGAAAGAAATGCCAGAGAACAATAAAATACAGATTGGAAGGTTGGAACACAGGTTATGGGAAAGAGGAGTCCTTTTTAATAAGGTTATAAAGCCTTTTATTATGGATCTACGTTAGAGAATGACAGAGCAATTAGATTGTTTCAGGCTGTCACAAAATGGGAGCTCAGCAAAATAGGAACACAATGGAGCAGGTCTTTTGTTAGAGAAACACCCATCAGATAGCTTGGCATGGAAATCCGCAGCGTCTGAAAATTGTCAGAAGCTAGTTGGAAAGTGTCTTGTGCTCTGTTGCTGGGAAGCTGACCTTAAAACAGAGAGACGTGGTAATAATTAGATGCTGTGCTGGCATGCTTGGGGAGAGATCTCTGGGTTTTTGTGGGTTGTTTTATGATTTAGAGGGAGCTTTGCAAAGGATCAAACAGGACTTAGGGATGCAACTTCTACTCCCTTCCGAATATGCCGGTGCTGTCATTAAAAATGAAGAAACTGAGGCGCACGCCGGCATGGTGACTTGTGCAAGGCTACATAAAAGGGGCCTGAGTCTCTCGTCACTTACACTGCTGTAGCTCCAGTGGAGTTACGCCCACGTTAGTGTAAGGAGAACCACAGCGTCGTCAACACATGGGATTTTATCAGGAGTTTCATGATAGTTGGTGTTTTTCTTAAAGCCACAGCTCCTGTGATTACACGAGTTTTAGCTTTTATTTCACCAACAATCAGAATCTGCCCTGGATGATCAGATCTCCTGTGTTCTGTGGAAAGCACGGCCCTCGACTCTCTGAGTGGCCTCAGACAAGTCCCTTCACCATTCTCTGCCTCAGTTTCCCCAATTGTAAACAATATTGTGAGGCTTTATTAGCTAGGCTGAATAGCTCTTGCTTCAGAAGTCAAAGCACACCCTTGGTGATCTTGACCATTTCTGCCCTGTCTCTGTCTGCCTTTCGGGGGTATTGAGAAGACAGTGGTGAACCAGCTCTGTGTCACTTCAGGGTCATACATTGCAGGTAGAAAGATTTTAAGAGGTTAGGTCCTTCAGTATTGGCTTATTGTTTAGAGCATGTCGTGTTCTTGAATAACCCTTGCACTTTGCAGGTCTTCTTTAAACACTCCTGAAATAATAATTGCTTTTACTGAATCAGAGGGGTAGCCGTGTTAGTCTGGAATTGCAGAAGTGACAAAGAGTCCTGTGGCACCTTAAAGACTAACTGAAATTTTTTCAGAGCATGAGCTTTCGTGGGCTAATACCCACTTCGTCGGATGCAA